>OZ023318.1:49176940-49486940 GCA_964007375.1 Ophion obscuratus
CTCCCTCTCGCCCGCCCTCTCTCTCTCTCGTTTCGTCGCTTCCACGCTGAGCTTCCTCCTCCTCCTCCCCCTCATCGTCCTTCCACCTTCAACTCCTCCCTCTCTCATTGTTTGGGGCGACGATGCACTTTTACAAAGGCGCAACGACGTTTGGCCCCACGCGCGCCAATTCGATCTCGTTTGTTACGAGAATTTCATCGACTGTGAAAAGACCACCTACAACCACATCGTTACTCACGATCGTCGTATCGAAAGAGAGAAAAATAAATCGGCAATCAATTCGCTGGCTCGTAAACAAATGTTCTGCGATTTCTTTGTTGAAATTTTTTTTTTCTTCTGATTTTAGCAGGGAATTATGAATATTTAGAAAAGTTTGAGTAGAATGAGAAAAGGACGCTGGGAAAACGCGGTAAAATTCGATTTTTACATTTTTTTTGTGAAAAAAAATTGAGTACGAATTGGAGAGATGTCATCACGTTTCCTGTAGCGTTTGAGGAAAATCGTCCTTCCATGTCCCAACTTCCTGATGGGAATCTAACGGGTCATAGCATTGGATCTCTATACTAAAACGTCACGCTCGTACATTGGATTCTAATGGGGATTCCCCATTCAATGTTTGAATCCGATTAGAATCCTAGAGGATTCCCACATTATCGAACAGAATCCGATACAATTCTTGATGCATCCCATTGCATTCTTCACATTGAATTTTTTAAACGAAGTATATAGATATACGAAATGAGTGGATCTCAGGAAAGTATAAATGTTATCTTAAAAAAGTATAAATCACTTAAAATGCATATCTTAAAAATCAATTTACATGACATCACTAAAAATCGACTGCAATTATCGTTTGTTATTTTGTTAACTGCATTTCGGAATAATATCACATCACACGTACACGCTCACGCAACGTGTAGGTTATGTTCCAACGCGCCGTGTTTTTTCTCGAGACTTTTCTCATATTTTCAATTCGAACGTGGTAAGAATTCTCAAACGGCGTTCATTGGGGAACGGTGCATAATCCAATCGGATCCCAAGGAGGACTCCCTATGTGCAGGGATTAGGAAAGGATATTTTATTTTAGGAAAAATTTCAAACGATGACAATGGGGAAATAACGGGGAGTCCATTTGGATTCCACTGTGGAGTCCCTACGTGCAGCGTCCCTGTCAAATCCCTATAGGGATGTGGTAAGATCTGGGTACTGGCCAAAAAATGTCTGCACGAGTCGAGCCAACAAAAAATCGAGAAAGAGGGCAATGTCTGAGACTTTCGAGGTCGTGACACCTTCGGGAACTCGCAATTGTTCAACGACGAGTTGCAAGAGTTACTTAGCTGATGAGTTTGAGCTCGAAAGGAGCCTAATACGAATACTTTTGGGCATGGCGAATTACACAGTTTGTGCATATACAGGGTGGACCATTCGACGTGACCACCCCAAATATCTCCGTTGCCTTTAGAGTGACGAAAACAATTCCAAGAGGTAATTTGATTGATATCAAAGGGCCGATACAGTGATAAAAAATTCATTTTTGTCAAGGTCATAGTTTTTGTGTTCTCAAGGTCATCAATGATTTTTCAAATAGGAACACGTTTTTTTGTTAAATAAGACTTTGTAGCTGATATTCAGATGAATCCAATGACCTATTATATCATGACCTTGAAATGATTTCTCACCAAAATACACGTGTAAAAACGGGAAATCGTTATGGTATTGACAATAAGAATATCCGAATAATGTAATTGAATTTTTGTGCAGAAAATTTATTTTAACGTATGTTCGAAGTGACGGCCATTAACTTCGACATATTTTTGAAGACGTCGGATGAATGATCCTCTTGATCTTCGAATAGTTTCTGGTGTGATAGCGGCGCAGGTTATCCAACGGACAACGAATCAAAGGTTTTTCTAATGGAAACATGTTTTTTTAAATTAAAACGTTGTAGCTGATATTCACACGAATCCAACGACCCGCGATATAATTTCAAGGTCATGATGTCATATGTCGTTGGATTCGTCTGAATATTAGCGACAACGTCTTAAGGGGCTATACCAGTGTGACACTTTGAACAAATCGATTTTTTGTGCCTTTTTCGCCGGTTTATATTTTCAAGAATATGAAATGAGATTTTTATACTTTCAAGAATATGAAATGAGATTTTTAAAATTTGCTGACATTGTAACTCAAAGACCAATTATCCGATTGACTTGAAATTTGAACTGAGTACTCTCAAATATATATACTCTACAGAAAACAGACTTTTTTCATAACTACGCCATTTTGTTACATTTTGATATTTTTCGAAAACCCTACGTCATTGTACAGGAAATACCTTCCAGTTTAACGACATTTTTTACTCATTCGGTTCCAGCTACTGAATCGGCCGGAATCATGTCAGCAGTGGAGGAACTTTTTTTTTGGCGCCTCCGAAGGCAGCGCATAAGTCGCTTGGATCTCAATATTTTTCTATGAAAAAATTATGTAATAGATGTCGGATATAGCCAAATATATTCTTAATTTTATGAAACATTTAATTGAGTACTTGTCTTCCAAAAAAATTCCCGAAAATCACCCAAATTTTCAGCGTTTACTGGTACAGCCCCTTAATAATTAAAAAAAAAAACACGTTCTCATATGAAAAACCACTGATGACCTTGAAAACGCAGATCTATGACCTTGACCTCTTCGAAGAGCCCTTCGAAATCAATCAAATTACGTCCTGACATTTTTTTTCGTCACTCTAAAGGCAACGGAAATATTTGGGGTGATCACATTAAATGGTCCACCCTGTATGTATATGTATACATATATATATATGCATATATGCGAGTAAAATCGGTAAGGCGTGAGAGCAAGGGAGAGACGCAAATCCAGCGAGAGAGGAGTCAGCAGCTCTATACGAGTACGTCACCTTTGCGTGTTTACCTCTCTCGCGAGCCGACCGGTTTTCTCGTTTCTCTCTCACCTCCTTGCCGATCCTCTCTCGTCTCTCGGCTCGCGGATGATGCTTCGCGCCCGCAGACTCCTTACACCAGTTCTCGCTGCTACGGACGACCACGTGAGGCCTCTCATCTCGTCCCTCATCGCTGCACAACGCCGAGGCGATTTTACCGCTCGTATATCCGTACGACGACGTCGCGACTGCTGCGTACGCGCCGCGCCGATTTCGCAACGACCGGAATCTTTCTCGGTCCAAAACGTGCGCGGCAATATGCGACGTGGCCGCGTGTGTGGAACGTTGAAGTTTGCCTCGTTGTAATGCAACGAAAATTAATTTTTTCCAACTTCCTAGATCTCCTTCGGTGGATACAAGCTACGGAAGTCACGTGAACATTTTTTTTGGATCCTTGCTTCACGATCTGCAACCTGAATCTCCGAAAGATGTTTTTCGATAATAATAAAAATAAGAAATTAAAAAAAAAATCTTTTTTTATTTATTATATTTTTTTCATACGTAGAAAATTCATATGTATATTTTCATTTACTTATTTTTATTGTCGTGTCGAATATTTCTTTGCACTTTTTAATTACAGATCACCGAATAAGTATCTTAAAAATAATTGATGGATTTCGGTAGCGAAAAATAGCTAAAAATATTTTGAGCAAGTGAAAAAAAAAATGTTCATTGCACTCCAACGATGCAATCTCGTGTTGCATCCTCGGAATGTACCGAAAGTCGTTAATTCTTGTATTTATTTATTCATTCCATTAATTTATTTATTTACTTTATAGATTTTAGCGTCCGATCTCCCATTGGGATCTTGAAGAAATTTATTTTTGACAATCGTGGCCTCAATGGGCTGAAGAACGAATTAAAAATAATTATCCCCAGTGCATTTTACCGATGCAACTAATACAGAACATTCGACCTAATACAGAAACTTTCAATAAACGGAGTATTTGGGATGAAAAAAATGGCGAACTTTGCTTGGATTAAAAAATTATCATTCGGTGATTGGAGAGATAAAGAAAAATTAGTGCATCGTAAAAAGTTTGAAAAAATAAATTATTTTATTTCGCGTGGAATAGCCCATACAAATCTATACATATGTATTATGGGAGGAATACACATACATATATGTATAAAAATATATACCGCAAAATATACTGACGTTGCTATGTCCTCCCCCCCCCTCTCTCTTTCTCTCTCTGTTCGTTCCTTGCGGTCCCTTTTCTCCCTTTATCGTTATCGTTTTTCTTCGTTCACCTCTTATTCCCCGTATGGCGCCTTTTTACTGTTCTCTCTCTCTCTCTCTCTCTCCCCCCTCTCTCTCGCTCTCCTCGCTGTTTTCTCTCGCACTTCACCAGACGGACTCCCTATTCAAATGACCTCGGATGATGGATACCATTCCTTCTACCTCCATCGTGTGGCTGCAGCCGCGTGGCTCTTTCTCCTCGCTTCTCTAGCGTAATTGCACTTTTTTTTCACTTCGATTTTTTTTTTCATTTTCCTTTTTTCTTGCCCATTTTATTTTTCGCAATTACAGGCGTATACTCGGCAGGCTATGCGCGAGGATTACAAGCCGCGGAGTTTCGTTGTTGCCGCTGCGCGATGTGCGTTCGCGAGACGCAAATCCCTCTTGGGCTATTAGGATCGAGCCTGCGAGAGCGAGAGAGCGAGGGAGCGAAGAGAGAGAGAGAGAGAGAGAGAGAGAGAGAGAGAGAGAGAGAGAGAGAGCCTTATTAACGTTTGGTACGTGCCGCGAGTGCCTCTCCACTCGTTCATTTTGCTGTATTGCTTTCGCAACGCGAGAGCAATCAATTTTAACTGTGCTAGGCACATAAACGTTGTTTGCGTCCTTTTAGAATTGGCGGGAGAGAAACGCGGCTTTTTTTTTCTCTCCATCGGTCTTTCGTCACTGTTTGTGTCAACTCCAACTAAATTTGGGTTATTAATTTTTTTTTCGTTAATCATGGCTCTATGGCGATTTATCGATGGACTCGTTACTCGACGGAAACTATTCTTGGGCTCGATTACTCTTTGACTGAAAAAAAACATTTCGGGGATAGGGTTGTGCCGTCAGCAATGTTACATTTTGCATAGTCGGTTAATGAAATTGGGGTAAAATGGAAATTCGAAGTTGGGGTAAAAATACGACAACATTAAACACGAAAAAAAAAACGATTACACTTTTAACCATATATACAGGGTGTCCCTCGTATTTCTGCCACCCGAAATAACTCGGTAATTATCGACGTCACAAAAAAACATTCCAGACAAAAGTTGTACGGTCTGAAGGGGGCCATCAAATGCGACAATTTTTTTTTTATTTCGGTGGAGGCGCTGACGCACAGTCAAGGTCACCTCCACTTTTTAAATGAGACGGTACATTTTTTTAACCATCTTGTGGAGCGCCTCAAGGCGCATAATAAACATTCGTGGGTCAAAGTCGTTAACGGTCATTCAAGGTCAGTATCGATTATACAAATCTAAATATCTCGGATCACTGCCAAATATTTGGTAGTGATCCGAGATATTTTGATTTGTATTTCATTTTAATAGGTGATCTTGGCAGAGATAAGAGGGACACCTTGTGTGTGTGTGTGTGTGTGTGTGTGTGTGTGTGTGTGTGTGTGTATGTGTGTGTGTTTCAAATGTAATCAGCCTCGTTGTTATTGCTTTATTCTTTTAAATTTTTCATATTTTTATTATTATTACCATACTTTTAAATTTCATTACAATACATTTTTAAATTTGTGTGTGTGTGTGTGTGTGTGTGTATATTTAAAACGGTAATAAAGTTTTTTTCTCAAACATTTTTTTCGATTATCGATGGTTGATCTTCGATAGCTGAGATAAACTTTTTTCTCGTCATTATTTTCACATTGTTTAATATACATACATACACACATACATACATACATACATACATACATACATATATATATATATATATATATATATATATATATATATATATATATATATTAGGGTGGCCCTTGATATGGGTAAAAAAAAAATTGATTGCGCCGCCCGCCAAGACGGTTCTAAATAACAAAAAAAATCTACGCGAAGCCCCAGCTACGTCCGTTAAGAGGAAGGCGTGCCTGTAAGCATGAACTTAAATTTAAATATCAATTTTTCTTCATAATTGGAGAAATTTCGATTTTTTAAATCTAGTTTATTTGTCAATTTTTGTTTACTTTCCGAAGCTACTGTATATTGGTATTCCATATACAGATAAAAAAATAAGGTCCTCCGTACTAGATTTGATGAGCGTTCAGTTTTACCATCTTATTATTTTGGAACAATAGTTTGATTTAGCTGCTATCGAACGCTTTTAATCACATCAAAATCAAACTTTAAATTTGCATCTTGTCAGAAAAATCTATTAAATACGAACGATATGAATTCGCGATAAACCATTCACATCGAACTTCCGGATTGGCCAGAATTGTTTTTTTTTTTTAATTTTGTTAGAAATATTCCTTGCATGCTGAGCTACAAACATATTAATATTTCACTGAGATCAGACTTCCAGTGCTGTGGATAAAAAATGTATTTGAAAATTACTTTCGCAAAAATGCATAGGGACATTTTAAACTTGGCAGGATTTTAAACGTGGTGAGCTTGTTCGTTTTATTGAAAACAAAGAAATTATTTATTCACACAACTCATCCAATTGGTCGGTAAAAACATAATATTTAAAAAATGTACACATAAGATATCGATACTAGTTCGTTCAGTACGAATTTATTTATTTAAACCACAGGAATATCGTGTTGAAAAATTGACAAATAAACTAGATTTAAAAAGTCGAAATTTCTCCAATCATGAAGAAAAATGTATATTTAAATTTAAGTTCATGCTTACAGGCACGCCTTCCTCTTAACGGACATAGCTGGGGCTTCGCGTAGATTTTTTTAAAAATTATTTCGAACCGTTTTGGAGGGCGGCGCGATCAATTTTTCTTTTGACCCATATCAAGGGCCACCCTAATATATATATATATATATATATTTATTTATTTATTTATTTAAATATATATTTATATATTTATATTTATATTTATGTAAATAACTATTATATATATATATATATATATATATATTTTTTTTTTTTTTATATGAAATCATTCGTCCCGGTTCCACAAAAAATGTACAATCATCAATAAATTAATTCCTACTATATCAAACTGCAAAAGGCCTTTTTCTCGTTTTTTACGTTTCGCAACGATCTCGGCACTAAACTACTTTACGAAGATTCGAAAACTGCCCAACGAAAATCGCGTCAGTCCTTGTGCCTGGCTCTTTCACGAAGAGCTGAAACTGAAGCTTTGCTGCTGGGATATGTTGCTGGAGGGCAAAAAATGAGATCATTACCGTTCGGAGTGTCATTCCGGATTGAACTATCATTGAATCGAACGAATCGCTCGTTTGATTCATTGCTCTTTATATACGGTTGATTTAGCTGGATACACCGATCGTTTTTCCCGGTCTGCGTCGTTGCCTCGATTAAACTGTAATCTATATACACGCGAATGAGGCCTCGCTGTAACACACAGTCGCGCAATGTTTGCAACGATGGCGCGGCAAACTATACGCCGTGCAGGAGATCGCGCTATCGCTTGGCCGCACATACACGTCGATTCATCGTTTACGCCTGATTGCGGACGCGCGCCGTCCCCTTACATACGAGACAATGATTTTCATCAAATTTTCTCATTACGCTCCGCGCACGGCCTCGCAATTGTCTTTTTTTTTTATTTCGTTTTTTCTTCTCTTCCCCGCCACTCTTCTCGCTTCCTTGTGAAACGTCAATATCAAAAGGCACCCGCGCGTTTAGCGTAATGCTGCACTCGTATAACCGTCGAAGCGTGGAGCTCGATTCACCTTCTCGCTGTACATGCCCGCAACAGCGTCAAATTCGCCGTTGCTCATACGGCTCATTTACGTATTTGCGTGCCCGTAACTTTCGTTTCGAAATTGGAAATGAGTCGAACGGGAGAAAAAAAAGGATCGCAGAAATTAGCATCTGGAAATTCGTCCGCGGGCTCGCGAGACTGTCGTGCTCGAGCGCCGATCGAGAGCGTGTCTGGGATCGCGGTAAAATAAAAAGAGAAGAAAAATGCACGAAGCGTCTGCGGCAAAAAAAAACGGATCTCGTCTATGCAAATATGGAGAAAGGATACTTTTTATTCGTTATATATATATGCTAAGCTAGGCTAACTTTTAGTGCGGCAAAAATATCAACTGGTGTACCCAAACTTTTGAACGGCAGGATATATATATATATATATAATATGATATATATATATATATATATATATATATATATATAAGGCGCTCCGTTATAAAGTTACGCAACTTTTTACATCTTTGACATTTCCTCTTAAACCCTATAGTTCTTGAGTTACGTTACATTTTCGAAAATTTGTTATTTTTAGCCAAAAATGAAATAACTTCGCGAAAAAAATCGTAGGCACAGACAATAAGCACTAACGTAAATTCCTCAGAGATATATATATATATATATATATATATATATATATATATATATATATATATATATATATACACATACATACCAGATGTGTAAGTATGAAACCGGAATTTGCCCATAGGTGGCGCTAGATGTCGATGCAGTTACCGACACATCACGTCAGCGGTGTCTTGTTATTGTATTGATATGCGACAAAGATTTCCAACTCACAATAACACGAGTTTCATCCAGTAGCATTAGTTTATTAGAGATAAACATGTCGAGTTTTGTGCCAACAAATTACGATTTGCCGACAGCACTACTTTTCTGTTTTCATCTGAAGAAAACCGCAGCCGAATCGCATCGAATGCTTGTGGAGGCGTTTGGTGAGCATGCTCTCGGTAAAACACAGTGTTTCGAGTGGTTCAAACGGTTCAAAAGTGGCGATTTTGACGTGAGGAACGAAGAACGTGGAAGACCACCGAAAAAGTTTGAAGACGCTGACCTGCAAGCCTTGTTGGACGAAGACGACGCTCAAACACAACAACAACTGGCGGATGTACCTACGGTAATGATATGATACCGTAATGTTGTAATGATATGATACTTTGTATCATATCATTACAATAAACGTGTTTTTTCTGTACAAAAATTCCGGTTTCATACTTACACACCTGGTATATATATATATATACTGCCGTTCAAAAGTTTGGATACACCAGTCGATATTTCTTGCCGCACTAAAAGTAACATACCACTGTCAAAAAAAAAACATAACCGAATTAACCGAACGGTATTTTGACGGGAACTAATTCCGCTTTCTTTTGCTTAAAAAAAAATTTTGTTATGATTTTTTTTCGACCCGGTACGCACTTTTGTACGTGACTGTTTTTTGGCTTTTTTTGACCATCGAAAATTGGGCGCATGACTTACGGAATTTTTTTGCTGTCTTGTTTATCCATGATAAACTTGAACGGGAAAGCAGGAGCTCCATCTTCGTTTTTTTTTTAAGTTACGTACGTTTTTTTCGCAAAGTTATTTCTTTTTCGGCTAGAAAGGAAATTTTTTTTGGAAAATGCAACGTAACTCAAGAACTATAGGGTTTAAGAGGAAATGTCAGAGGTGTAAAAAGATCCAACATAAACTTACGGTTTATGTTGGATCGCCTGAAATTTTTTTTCAAAATGTTCGTCTGAGATTTTATTTTTTCACTATTTTCGCTCGAAATTGTGATGAGTAGGATGGCTTAACTCGAAAAGGATAGCGCTTATAACAAAATATCAGAAGGAGAAACTTTTTTAATTTTCAATTTTAACTTGTTGAAATTTTTTCAGATTTTTTTCTGAAATTTTTTGGCCGAACCTCGGAGAATCTTACGAACAATTGATCTTGAAAACTATTGAGTTAGAGACAAAATATCAAGAGGGGAAAATGTTGCAGTATTTCGTTTTGAATACGTTGACATTTTTGGAGATTTTTTCAAAAATTTGTTTGTAATGTTTTTTTTCTCAGGTCGTCTAGGTGCTCCTGAATTCAACCATCCTACTAAAAAATTCCAAGCGCTCCGTTATAAAGTTACGCAACTTTTTTCATCTTTGACATTTCCTCTTAAACCCTCTTTAAAGTTCTTGAGTTACGTTGCATTTTCGAAAATTTGTTATTTTTAGCGAAAAATGAAATAACTTCGCGAAAAAAATCGTAGGAAACTTAAAAAAAACGAAAATGGAGCTCCTGCTATCCCATTAAAGTTTGTCGTGGATAAACATGACCAAAAAAACTTCCACAGCATTCCGAATTATCCCCATATATTAGATACTTTTTAGTTTTTGAGAAAACATTTTTTTAATTTTGCTCTTTTGTGGATGTACTTTCCTTGCGATTTTTTGTACTCGGGGTACCGTCGTAACATGCACTATTAAGCAATAAATAAATCACCAACTGAGCACTAACGTAAATTCCTCAGATTTTGATAAAAAGATTAAAAAATAAAGTTGACAGGATCAGTCATCAAAGTTGAGATGATTAAAAAAATACTTCTGCTACACTAAATGACCCCCAATTGCCTTCACAAATTTCTAAGAGGAAAGTACATGCACAAAAAAGAAAAAAATTAAAATCTATGCTACAGGAGAATTCGAAAGAAAAATTAGGAAATGCTTTTCTCGAAAACTAAAAAAGATCGTAGAATTTACGTAGGATGATTGGGATAGATTGATACGATGCATCTAGATTTAGCTTGTGGACGTCACTTTTCGGGCCACCCTATATATGTATCTTGATAAAAGTATCGGAAAGAACTTAACTTTTATGACTACCGCGGCAGGACTACGGTCGAAAGCAATACAGGATCGCTGTGTGCGTCGAGGTTGGTTTTACGTCTTTTCTTGATTTACGAAAGGTTATATGTTATAGACCTGCCCATACACCAACGGATCTTAGCACCAGAAGGGCGTTTCTCACATTATATCGTGGTTAGGACAAATTGGTATACGCCTTTGTGCGCTTGAGTTACTGATCTACAAATATACAGATATGCGTATGTACGAGTATGTGTGTAGATAAGTTAAGGTACTCGAGGGAGGAGAACCTGTCAGAACATTTTTCCATTGTCTCCTCTCCCTAGACGAGTCCGAGGCATAAGCGTGCGTAATGGGCCCACAAAGAGAACTCTCCGAAATTCTTTATCCTTCTACCTCATCCGAACTAACAGCATCCGTAGCCAGATGAGATCTGTATATGCGGAGAAAAGAAAGAGAGTAATAAACGGAGAGGCTTCGAGGTCTTTCTTGCTTTTCTCGCTGTGCCGAGCTCTTCGAAGTTTCGGGACTCGCGTCGAGTCACGAAATGGCGATTCGAGCCGCCATTTTGACAGGCTCGGAGCGATTGACTCCGGTCACGGCTATTCGCGGTAAATTTAACGGGTTACACCTCGCTCGTGGCCACAAAAAAAAAGAGGAATTCTCGTAAATTCTTTCTGGGAAATCGTGTGCGGGTTTGAAGTTTTTTTTACGCCAAATAGTAGGGGAGAAGCACCATATATCGGATAGGTGCTTAATCTCAATATATCTTAATCAGCCTATCCTAATTATTCCCTTAATAATTGGGATATAATCTTAATATCGGATTGTGCCCTATCTCGAGTTTTTCCATAGCGACATCTGTTTTTGATTTTGTACACTAGTAACTAGTCGTAAGATTTCGTCAGTGCAAAACTTTTAGTTGCCTAGCAACAAAAATGGCACAACAGTGAACTAATGTTTTTTTTCGCCGGCGTGAAAAAATATTTGTTTCGCTAAAAAGTGTTGTTTTTATTGAAGTAAGTCCAAATGATATATGTTTTTGTTGTTTTTGATGAACTATAGCATTTATTTGACTTAATAAATATACAATGTTCGCAAAAATAGTAATATGCACAAAAATATTACTGTTTATATTCGGCCATGGGAAATCTTAATATCGGATACTTCATCAAGCCTAATAATGGACATACGTTTGTGCCAAAATGTTCCTACCTAATAAAAGATTAACTCGTAAAGACTGATTGTTGGATAACAATTACAAAATTCATACAATAAACGTTTTGTTTTATTTTATATAAAAATAGTTTCCCTGTGTCAGATATAAGAAAAAGGAAGTATGGACCCTTATAGAGGGTATCCGATTATGGGCAATCTTTTTGATAACCATGAGTTCCGTCATTTTTTGTAAAACATAACTCAAAATACTCAAATATAATGTGTGAAATAATGATTAGGTTGTATATGACCTGTAGATCATAAAATCGTAAAGTTTGAAGGTCTTAGCAATTGTTTACTTTTTTCAAATATTGGAACAACAGTATCCGATATATTGTGCCGCTCCCCTATGTTTTTAAGTATCCCTTTTCAATTCCTGTATTGAAGAATATTTATAAATGTTGTAGATACAATGGTCTGTGCAGACTGCTGTTTGTAAAACATCCTTCACGGTGACTACTGCTGTTCGGAAACAAATCGTCCGAAATAAAAAAATCAAACGCATTTAATTTTTGCATTAAGGTAGTTCCTCTGCAAAAATCTCAACCAAAAGTTTATATACCATGTTCATGTTTAAAAGATTGATAATTGGTTTAATTAGTAATAAATAAAATTAAAAACTACGCAATATTGACTCGGTACTAGTAGATAATACGATGGATATAATTTATTGCCGTAAAATATGATATGATCTACTATTGCCAGTGAACTTTTTGCCGGGACTGTCCAGGCTTTGCCAAGCTTTGCCAGGCTTTGCACCAAAATTGTGAGGGCTTCTCATGGTTATATCTTGGAAACTGGATGGTGAATGATTCTCATTTTTTTTCACATTATTCGTGATATCTTACTCTAGCTTATCCTCGTTTTTTTATCAATCTTTTAATTTTAGTTTTGGCGGTGGAATTAATGATGCTCGGTTTGCCCATCATAACGCGTTTGTTACGTATAAACCAAACCAACTTTAAGTGTAAACATCTCAGGTTTGGGGTGGTCAAACTTATTCAAATTGCACAGATGTTTGGATAATGTATTAAATAACATATATGTCAAATTTCAATCATTTCTTGATTCAACTCTCCTGTGGAGGTACTACCTTAAATGATTTCGTGCTTGGATGAAGTATTTAATAAAATATTGATTTTTTTTTAAATGGCCGCGGTCCAAACTAAAGGTATTTTTGATATGTTAAAGAAGCTTGTGAAATTCGAAGTTGAGTTGTGAGAAATCTTGGTTGCTGATTTTGAAAAAGTCGTTTTGGGAAAACGCGTTTGCTTCGCGGAACCTACCTATAAACGTCCCTAACGCCCTCAATTTTGAACAGATCGACTTAAAATTGTCAGAGAATATTGTTGAAATGTTATATTTTGAGAATCCGTCGAAAACGAAATGTCGATATTTTCAAAAATTTCAACTAGGTGCGAGCCCTCAAGTATAAATATACGTATATCATCCCTTGACATTTCTCAACGAGAAAATGACCAAGAGTCCTTGACACGAGCCTCGAGGCCAGAGAATTCTGCGTTGGCCATCGACGAGTCCCTGGTCAACGTCAAATTCATATTATTTATGGAAATGTAACATTTCACCGCGCGTAAAGTAGGTACGGAAAAATATGTATTTTGAAAATTGCGCTGGAACGATATTTCCACATAATCGCTTCCGCATAGTTATCCATCGATCTCAAAGGACTCGCCAAGGGCGAGCAATTTATTTTTTGCTTCCTCATAGACGATGCTTTGTAAACGATCGACGGGAACGAGGAAGCAATGCGCGAGTCTCATCCGCAGTCTCGTTTCCTTCTACATAACTTTGTATTCCCCGCAACTCCGCTCAGGGCAACGAGTACCTCTCATATTTTTCCTCACATTCTCCTAAAGCCTTCAGTGATTTATTTTACTTTAGACGATAAAAAGGCTATTTTCATGAATTTTTTTGATAGGTTTATATTATAAATATTGATATAAAAGTTGCTGCACTCAATATATACACTTTCAAAATACATTGTAAAATTGTTTTTATGTATTTATGTAAGCCAAACAAACTTTAAACGCGTTTTTCTCGAAACAATGTTTTTTGGCGGCTTGTTGATCAAATCTTCGAAACTACTGAACCGATCCTTATGAAATTTGAACCACATATTATTTAGAACTATAGATATAGCGCATATCAAGGATTTTTTAAATTTTGAAATTTACTGTTTTTTGGCCAAAAATGGTGAAAAAAACATGTTTTTTTGTTTTTCGAAAACTGTCCGCCATTTTGTTGTTTTTTCATATATCACAAAAATCGTCTGATATGCGCCATAGCCATTAAGGGGTTACCCCCACTTGCGATTTTGAAAAAATCGTTTTTTTTTATTGCATTTTTTTGAAGTAAAGGTATCTGAGAATATGTCCTGAAAATTTTAAGTCGATCCGAACAAAATTGACTGAGATATGAGCGTTGAAAGAGAAGAATACGTTGTGTAAACGACCGGCTAATTGAAACTATAAACGCGTTTTTCTCAAAATGGCATTTCTGAAGTCGGTGACCAAGATTACTTGAACACTAATGAACCGATCTTCTTGAAATTTTGCAGGCTTATTTAATACATAAAAATGTAGTCTTTAATCGTTCGATTTTTTTTTTTTCGAAAAAAAAATGGCCGTTTTATAGCCAAAAAACGGCCGTTTTTTTTCGTTAAAATCGAACCATTAACTTTGACTGTCCGCCATTTTGTGAAAAATGAATATTTTTTAAAGTCCGATTAAAGACTAGTTTATACTTATATTTGACTAAATCCATCCGCATTTTTTTTTCAGATGATCCATTTCGCCGCAATGTTGGTCATCGCAAACCGTGTATATAAAAACATTATTTCATTGACGGCCATTTGCCACTAAACAATGTAATATTTTTCAATAAAAAAATTACTGAAAGTTCTTCAAGATGTGTTCTTTAAGATGGTATATTGATCGATTAAAAAAGTTTTGTAGTTTTCTTTAAAAAATTCATGAAAAAGGCCTTAAACGCGTTTTTCTCGAAACAATGTTTTTTGGCGGCTTGTTGATAAAATGTTCGAAACTACTGAACCGATCCTTATGAAATTTTAACCACATATTATTTACAACTATAGATATAGCGCATATCAAGGATTTTTTAAATTTTGACATTTACTGTTTTTTGCCAAGAATGGTGTAAAAATACGTTTTTTTGTTTTCGAAAATTGTCCGCCATTTTGTTGTTTTTGCATATATCAAAAATCGTCCGATATGCGCTATAGCCATTAACGTACTGAATTAAAAACCGTTTGATTTTTCGTTTCGGATGATCCATCGCCGAGATTTCATGAACAGCGCAGACCTACAATTTTTTAGGAATTTTTTCAACTACCATTTCCTTCTATAAATAGTGACTTAAGGGGAGATATACACCTAGATGGTAGAGGTCGAGGATTTAAAAGCTATGAACATTTCGTCGACCGTAGAAGACCTACACTATGGGCCTGGTGTCGATGATTCCATGTAAGTTGACAAATTTCATGACTTATTCATTCCCAACTTTTCAAACGCGTTTTTCTCAAAACCACGTTTTTCAAATCGGTCCCCAAAATTTCTCGAAAACCAATGAACCGATTGCCTTGAGGTTTTTTTGTGGTTATTCTATACACCATTATCTAGCACTTGTCATAGGATTTTTTTTCCGTTACTTAGTTTTTGTTTTTTAGGCAAAATAATAACTAATTTTTGGCCCAAAAATCACTATTCATGTTCAAACGTCCGCCATTTTGTCATAAATCGATATTTTCAAAATCGCCTATGACAAGTACCAGATTATAGTATCTAATATAATAATCTTTTTGGTTTTTTTTCTGATGATGTTTGAAGAAACGCCAGTGGGTACCGTATACGCAGATTTTTTTACGACGCTCCAAGGCCCATACAATATCCTTGTATATTTTTGATATTTTTAAATAAAGGAAATTACACATTTTTGAATGTATATACTTTTAGATAATTAAAACTGCAATCCGAAATTTCAAATAGTTTTCCTTGAAAAAATTCACAAAAATGACCTTTTTCCGGCTCTCAAGTGTATATCTCCCCTTAAATAAATAAAAATTGTTTTTTTTTTGGTGTATTTCGAAAGTGTATTTATTAAGTATAACAACTTTTATATCAATATCTATAATATAAACCTATCAAACAAATTCATGAAAATAGGCTTTTTTTAGCGTCTTAAGTGAGAATACCCCTTAATCATTATTGTCTGTATTTTTTCGTATCCAACGAACGAAAAATAAGCTGATCACGCGTATTCAAGATGGATGTGAAAAATCGATAAAGAACACTTAAGGGGGAGTATCGAGGAGAATTTCGCGAGTCCGATCGCGGCGCAATTGAGCAACGATTGAAAGAGAGTTGATTCATGCGCGGATTACGAACACAACAATGTGGACTAATGTGGCCATGGACCGAGGTCTCGGTAGCTCGTACATGTCTATCCTTGTTTAACAAAAAAAAGAAACGGATAAAAAGAAAAAGCGATCGAGTGAAAGGCTTGCCAAGTGTTAGTCTGTACGAGTGGAAAAAAAACAATGCCGACGGTACAATTATTTTTTGACTTTTTTTACTATTCATATAAGATTTTTTTTAAATATTATGACACAATTCACGAGCTAATCAAATTCCCACACAATTATTAAATTTAGTATACGGCTGAATAAAATTCTTGGATCGTGCAACATTTTTTTAAGGGGTTACCCCCACTTGCGATTTTGAAAAAAATCGATTTTATTTTATTGCATTTTTTTTAAGTATAAGTATCTGAGAATATGTCCTGAAAATTTCAAGTCGATCCGAACAAAATTGACTGAGATATGAGCGTTGAAAGAGAAGAATCCGTTGTGCAAACGACCGGAAATTGAAACTTTAAACACGTTTTTCTCAAAATGGCATTTCTGAAGTCGGTGACCAAGATTACTCGAACACTAGTGAACCGATCTTCTTGAAATGTTGCAGGCTTATTTAATACATAAAAATGTAGTCTTTAATCGTTCGATTTTTTTTTCGAAAAAAATGGCCGTTTTATTGACAAAAAACGGCCGTTTTTTTCGTTAAAATCGAACCATTAACTTTGACTGTCCGCCATTTTGTGAAAGATGAATATTTTTTAAAATCCTTCGATCAAAGACTAGTTTATACTTATATTTGACCAAATCCATCCGCATTTTTTTTTCAGGTGATCCACTTCGCCGCAATGTTGGTCACCGCAAACCGTGTATAATAAAAACATTATTTCATTGACGGCCATTTGCCACTAAACAATGTAATATTTTGCAATAAAAAAATTACTGAAAGTTCTTCAAGATGTGTTCTTTACGATGGTATATCGATCGATTAAAAAAGTTTTGTAGTTTTCTTTAAAAAAAATTCACGAAAAAGGCCTTTTTTGCGCTACAAGTGGGGGTAACGCCTTAAATCATTTTTCGTGACGTATTTTATTTATTTATTTTTTTCGTGCACTGCACTTTTGAATTTTGACATTTCGTAGATCACGGTCACACAAAGGTAGACAGAAGGCGCTCCACGCCCTACTGCACTAACCTGCATGTATAAATATGAATACCTATAGACGTGTATACCAAGATCTAAGCTGCTAGTCGATTGAGCCTTGTCAGAGGATCTCGGGGCGTCTAGCCGAGTTCGCCCACGTTAAAAATGAGAAGAAGGGACCTCGTATCTTGCTCGCTCGTAAAGCCGATCGTCCGGTTCACCGTACCAAGCTGCAGAGAGAAAAGGGAGAGAGAGAGACAAGCTAGAGATACTCGCGGTGAACTTTATGGAGAAGGGAAAACCTCTAGGTATTATTTACATTTTCCAATTGTATTCGCTTCCGGAGAAGTAACTGATCAGATGTACTCAATGTAAATCCAGCCTCAGTCAAAAGTATTTTGGCGCTCGGAATTTTCTGTCAGTTGGAAGAGAATTCCATAGTCAGTATATAAGAGTACAAAATGGCTTTTCCTACGAAATTTCCTACTAAAAGTACTAATTTTCCTAGTTTTCCTACCGGAATAAAAAAAAAGGACACCTATTTTAGTCAATATAAAAAAATATAATACCGCAGTGCAGTACTGACATAAATATCTATGTCAGGTGTACAAATAAGTTCTCAGCCTTTTTTCATGAAAGTAATGATTCGTTAATTAGGAGTACCAATAAGTCTCCACAGTTTGACGTAAGATGGCCTCACCAGAAGGCTATGGTTGAAATTGTCAGATGTAAAAAGTCAGGTTCGACATCTGGCAAGACCATAACCTTGAAAAATTACCGATTTTTTTTATCAGCATCTTATTATAACAATTTTCAACCGATTCACTTGAAATATTGAATATATCTTGAAAAACACATTGTCCATGAAAGTACGTAGGATTTTTTTTTATATTGCATAGTTTATTTGTTTTTAACAATTATCTGACGATTTTTTAGGCAAATTTTTGGAAAGTGAAAAATTTGCCTAAAAATTGTCAGATAATTGATCATAATCGTCAGTGAATCGGTTGAAAATTGTCCGAGTTATGTTTCCTGCCAACTTACAAAATGCAGTTTTGAGATAAACGCTGCACAGCCGCGATTTTAAAATGAATCGCTTCAAAAAAATTATTGTATACAGTCACTGATATGCATGATAAACATCCTTTTTTGTAATCTCGATTTATTCTGTAGTTTTTCTGACAAAAAAATCCCCAAAAAGCCTATTTTGTTCGGCCTCTAGAGTCGCCTAACCCCTTAAGAACTACGCATATCTCACAAACTGTTACATAGTATGTTTATTGCATTGCAAAAATAGGATATCAGTTCAATACTTCCTCTTGTACTTCATGACCTTCTGGTCTTGTAGGGCCCACATTACTATGCATTTAGCAGGTCGTATCATATAATATGATATAAATCACTATTATATGGTACTAAACTATTGCGAAGCGCCAAAAATTCATTTAAACAGTGACTTATATAAAAGAAAAATACATGTGCAAAATTGCACCGAAATCCCAAGTAACAGCTATTCGGAAAAAACAGCAGGAATTACTTTTGTCTCGTATGCCACATCTGTGCTAAAGATGCCAAAAGTACTCGGTAGCGTAGTGGCAGCGTACGTAGGATTGGCAGAAGGTAGGCAGTTAAGTTTCCAGGTTGGATTCCGATTAAGCGAAATATTTCCTTCGTAATGAATCATTCCAGGTCAGGGAATGGCGAATTATAATTTTAAAAAATTATCGAGATAGAACTCGCAGTTGTGTATTTCATTTTATTTTGGATTTATGAAATATTGCATGTATTTAGTAGACGGGCATTGATGCCTTGTACCAACACTTGAATAACCCACCAAATACGCATATAGCAGGTCGTATCTTATAATATGGTACAGATCACTATAAACATCGTTCCAAATCACAAGCAACATTTTTAATCAATCTATACTTATTTCAGTTCACTATTAAAGTCTTGGGGAAGTAAATTTTTGATAGTATCAGAGAATATCCATTTTATGAAAACCTTCTATATTATATAGCATTGAAGAATAAACGCATGTTTGTAAGATTGGTGGTTGCGGTTAACATAAGTGCATAATTCATGCAACTCCTAAAATATAACGAAAAAATAACTATGGCTATTAAATATTATTGTTTTCTCGGAGAAATGTAAAATAGACTTGAGAACGCCGTACATTTCTCTCAGTGCACGTTCTATTTCCCTTTATTTCAGCGAACATCGTTGGAACGCGAATTATCATAGCTGCTTTTATCCAGTAGTCAGTTAAAAATTTGCTAAATTTTTATGTTTAAAATTTCAATTTCAATTTTTTTTTTAATTTGAAATTTTTAAAATTTTAAATTAAAAAAAAATTTAATTTAAAATTTTTTTAAAATTTAATTATTCCTCTAAATTTTTATGTTTAAAATGAAATTAAATTTTTTTTTTTCAAATTTGCTAAATTTAAATCTAAAGCATCGCTTTTATCATAGAATAATCCACGATTGCAGATCGTCTCTCGTGTGTAACAGTTATAATAATCATAACAATAGTAACGTATTCGTTGCATTATAAAACCGCGCGCGGCGAATGGGAAGAGTTAATAGTTTCTGCCCGAGCGAGTGAATAACTAAATCAATCATTTTATGCGCTGTTCGACTGGATGTACATCGCAGCGAGCGTAGCCTATTTACGTGCCGATTCTGCAGTATCTGCCTTTGAATATATAGTGAACCCATTATATCTATGTTATATTGGCTATCAGCACATCTGATTTTCTTACA
The DNA here is from genome assembly GCA_964007375.1 of Ophion obscuratus. NCBI lineage: Eukaryota > Metazoa > Arthropoda > Insecta > Hymenoptera > Ichneumonidae > Ophion > Ophion obscuratus. Next base: position 49,197,180 of record OZ023318.1, read on the forward strand.
ACGGCTTTTGAAGTTTAATGCTAAAAAAATCGGCCTTTCCATATACAGGATGGCTCGAAGAGATGATGTTGATGTTTGCATCGTTGGAATGCAAACTTCGAATCATTCTCTCCAACTGTTTGAACTTTTTTGGCTCTGAAAATCCCTCACGCGTTTCTACATATTCTTGTTAGATATGCACGGCGTCAATTCTCGAGAAAAAATAGTTTTCGATATGCATGAAAATAAAAAAAATGGAAAATGAACGAAAAATCGTTGCGTTCCAACGATGCAAAATTCAACGTCATCCGAAGAGCGACGTTCGAAAGGACAATCTAGATGCTTCGTATATCTATCCGAATAACTCCCCTGCATCTTTTGATTTTTTTTTCGAGTTTTCCTGCAGCATAGGTTTTTATTTATTTTTCTCTTTTGTATATGTGCCTTTCTTTTAGGAGTTTTGAAAAACAATTGGGAATGATTTTGACTTGTATAAGTTTTTTTTTTATCATCTGCATTTTGGTGACTTCCTTATACATTTTTTTTTACCTTTTGGGTAAAAATCTAAGACTTTTAAGTTAATTTTCAGTTGCTCATTTATTTATTGCTTAACAGTGCACTTCATAATGATTACGCGGGTAAAAAAAATCGCGAGGAAATGACACACACAAAAGAGGAACATGAAAAAATACTTTTTTCTCGAAAACTAAAAAGATTGTAGACCGTACGGTATTGATTGGTATTGATAAGAGGCATCTATATTTTGCTTTTGGGCGTCACTTTTTGGGCCGCCCCAAATATATATATATATATAAATATATATATATATATATGGGGCATTCCATGCCGATTCGACGATCTGACCCGTCACCTCTCCGATTTGACCCGCGATTTTTTATGTTATTGTACCATCTCTGAAAGGCACTCGAGAATTTTTTCAGATTTTTTTACAACGATTTGACTTCACAATATTTTTTATAAACAAAAAATTAAGGCCCAAATTTAAAAATCTGAAAAAAAAAACATAAAAATCCTGTGTCACGTATCAAACACTATGAGCGTTGAGAAAAAGTGGGCGCGCGTTTCGATTGGCCTACAATGCGCTTTTTTCGCAAAAAAAAATTTTTTAATTAAAAAATATAGCATCAATAGCCCACCCAGTCGTTAAAGAGGAAAAAAAATTACATGACATTATGTAGAATTGACCAGAATTTTTTCAGATTTTTTTTCACATTTTTTGTCAGATTTTTTTCAGAATTTTTGTCCAAGATTTTTTTTTTCGTCATTTTTAGTCAAAGTGCCGACAATTCAAGTGGCCAAGTGGCCAACCCAACTCAAGTATCATAGGACTTGGGCTACATTATCAAGAGAGAAAACATTCTCAATTAAACATTTTTAATCCATTCGCATTTTTTCAGAATTTTTTAGTGATTTTCTTGTTTGTTTAAACTTGAAAAAATAACAATCGTTTCTATGAAAGAAAATAATCGCTAAAAAATTCAGAAAAAAATTCGAATGGATTGAACAGGTTTAATTAAGAATGTTTTCTCTCTTGACATTGCAGCCCAAGCCCTATGATACTTGAGTTGGGTTGGCCACTTGGCCACTTGAATTGTCGGCAATTTGACTAAAAATGATGAAAAAAAAACCTTGAACAAAAATTCTGAAAAAAAAAATTGAAAAAAATCTGGTCAATTCTACATAATGTCATGTAATTTTTTTCCTCTTTAACGACTGGGTGGGCTATTGATTCGATTTTTTTAAATTAACAAATTTTTTTTTGCGAAAAAAGCGCATTTTAGGCCAAACGAAACGCGCGCCCACTTTTTCTAAACGCTCATAGTGTTTTATATGTGACACAGGGTTTTCGTGATTTTTTTCAGATTTTTAAATTTGGGCCTTAATTTTTTGTTTATACAAAATATTGTGAAGTCAAATCGTTCCAAAAAAATCTGAAAAAATTCTCGAGTGCCTTTCAGAGATAGTACAATAACATGAAAAATCGCGGGACAAATCGGAGAGGTGACGGGTCAGACCCAGGTCGAATCGGCATGGAATGCCCCATATATATATATATATATATATATATATATATATATATATATATATATTGTGAAGAAATTACTCTCGTGTTTTCCTAGAGTATACGAGACCGCGCGAACACCGCGAGGAAGACTAATGGAATTCCTCGGCTAGGAACGCTCGACCTTGCACGTACCTGCAACACCAGTGCAATTTTATTACACGAGATGCACATACACACACACACTGGCATGTACGTAGCTCACGTATATACGCGCCATAGAACACGCGGCAATAGGATCTTTTACCGATACGTACCCGAGCGTTTTTAGAATCGACAAGTCTTGCGAGCAATGAAAATAGAACGATGGGCAATTCGGGTCATTTCAATCGATAACCTCGCAGGTTTTTCGCATTATTCGCCTTCGTGATATTTTTCCACCGGTATACGACAATCGGAATTATGTAGGAGAATATTATACACGCATATAAATATATGTGTGTGTGTGTGTGAGGGTTCACGTTTTTTTTTGTACGAGGCCTGTACGTATGCGCACTCTCGTCCGAGAAAACTTCTCGATACCGCGCGCGTTCAACTGTTCGATATCGCGAATCGCGAAGGACCGCGGCAGAGAGAGAGAGAGAGAAAGAGAGAGAGAGAGAGAGAGAGAGAGAGAGAGAGAGAGGGAGAGAGAGAGAGAATCATCTCTAATCGCACTGTGCTCGATCCCAGGTGGATATTCGGTGTGTACACAATATATTCGCGAGCGTATACTTTATCGCGTATGTACGCTCGTTATCGCAATATTTTGTCCTCCCATTGGCCTCGCAAACGTTGCGAATAATCGGTTGTACATATGCATACATATATATATATGTAGCGATTTAACGCGGAGTGGGTTCTCGAGATCCCGATAAGGGCCCCGTATTATTACGATGATGATAAGTACCTACACGTGTCAACTGTACACACTTGCGAACAAAAATGGCCCAATCTACTAGAGTCTTAGACACGCTCTCTCAGCGAGTTACGGCCTTGTGTTTTTTGCACAGCAGTCAATCTACAGATGGATCCGGAGTATCAGTAAATACACACACACACACACACACACAAACGCGCGCGCGCGCGCGCGCGCGCGCGCGTGTGTGTGTGTGTGTGTGTGTGTGTGTGTGTGTGTGTGTGTGTGTATGGAGAAAGGACATCTTTAGCGTTGTATCTATGCGTACTGTTCACTTTCAGTATATCAGGCTGTTCTTAGGAAGGTCCTTATAATCATTTGTTCCAAATGAATAGTTTATTTTCGGAGCAGAACGCTCCTTGAAGTTACCTTCATATACGAATGTGCTTTCATTTATCTGATGGTAATTTTGAAGACGTTGGGGCGTGTACATAGTGATGAGTATGGGGACAATGGGACTATGAGGACGGGCGTCGAAGTCGAATGTCGTCAAAATCACCCCTTTCATATATATATATATATATATATATATATATATATATATATATATATATATATATATATGTATGTATGTATGTATGTATGTATGTATGTATGTATGTATGTATGTATGTATGTATGTATGTATGTATATATAATATCCAAGTTGAAGGCTCAGAACACAGAGTTGTGATAGACTTAAGTGCATTTGTGGATCGAATGGATACGTATGCATATGGGATCAGGCATTCCCATTATTTTCGTCGCGTTAAAGAATATCATTCCGTGGCGCTTATATATTTATTTTTATTTTTATTCCTATTATTTATTGTAATATATATATAAATATATATATATATATAGATTTACAGGGTAACAATTATAAGATGCCATTGAAGGTTGCATCGTTGGAATGCAACGATCTGTTTTTTCCTTCGTTTTTCATTTCTTTATTTTTATTAATATTGAAAGCCTTTTTTTCAAATGGAGGTCGTAAATTTCTAATAAGAATACGTAAAAACGTTTAGGTGATTCTTGCAGCGTAAATCGGCCAGACAAAATTTGATCAATTTTATTACGAGGTGGCTTTGGTTCTACTCCGAAAAGATATAGCGTATTTTCGTGATGAGTAGTATTCGCCAGAAAAAATGAAGCATTTTGGATAAACATTAAAATTCCATTTTTTAATTTGATTCAATTTGATTTTCTTCATTTTGACTTCATCAAAATGAAGAAAAATCAAATTGCGAATATGATCTACTTCTGAAAAAAAAACTTTTTTTCATACCGTCATCAAGACTGCATGAAAAATGTATTTTGAAGTGGATAAATAGAATTACATTCTACTAGAAAAGGTTTTTCAGGAGTGTTTCATATTCGGAATCGAATTCCCATCGTTCTGCTGACCTCAAAATAGAATTGTCACTTTTGCCAGAATGCTCAATTTTTTCTGGCAAATACTACTCATCACAAAAATAAGTTATATTTGTTTTCGAATTCGACTCGAAAGACTATTGAATATCATATTTTTCTCGGGAACAAATTCCCCGCGCAAGACCCTTAAATATATATAACAATAAATACTCGCTCGCGGGTATTCAAGATTGATGACATCGCGTTTTGCGGTTCTTTCCGTGCACCTCATTCGAAGCGAGCTGCGATTGCCCGTTCCTATGCACATACATAAAACACACACACACATATATATATGTGCGCAAATATGTATGTACAAATGCGCGATTGCATATATATATATATATATATATATATATATATATATGCAATCGCGCATTTGTGAGACAAGCACGAAACACTGAGCGCAAGATTCGCGCAATTGCCACAACGTGCCGCTGAACAGTCCGAGTGTCAACGCGCACGAGAAAATATGTACACATAATCCCTCTCTTGCCCTCGGAAATCGTGATGAATAATTTTCGAGTTCTCTTGCCAGGAGGCGAGTTAAATCGTAGGGCCGCGGCGAAACGCGGCGTTCGGCCCGTTACACAGCGGGTGTCGCAAGACATAAGTGCCCCGGCAGCGGTAAACCGAGACTGTAGTCGTGTTCGCGATGATACACCGACCACAAACGTATCGCGTACCCGCAATCAGATTAATTGACAAGAGCGCTTAATTTTGTAACCTGTCTCGTACTGTATTTTTCCCATTTCGTTATTACTTTAAATTCGATAAAAAAAATACTTTTTTCCATGGGTATGGAATTATATAGCGTCGTGAAAGAAAAGCTCATGTAAGATCGAAAATAGCGATGATATTTTTTGACTGGATCGTGAGAATAATTCATTAATAATATTGATAACTGCTACAACAGTTTTTTAAAATTATGATAATAATAATAACAACAACAATAATAATAATAATAGCCGTCGCTAAGAGCAATAAAATATATAATAATAATAATTGCAATTAGATAACAACCATGACAAACACAATAGTAATAACAAATATTATTGATTATTATATATATATGGGTCATTCCATGTCAAATCGACAAATTTTTTACCTGACCCCCTTTGATTTCGCTGAAAATTTTCTATCTTTTTCTACCCCCCGAAAGTTGTTTTTCAGAATTTTTTCAAATTTTTTTTCCCGACTCAAAAAAAGTTATGAATTTTTGAAAAAAACCGCTCTTTTATTTTTAAATTGCCAGAACTTTTTCAAAAATTGACCGTTTGGGAACTTTTTTTTTTCAAAATTTTTGTTTTTAAATGTAGTTTTCGAAAAAAAATATGAAAAATTTTTCAGAATCCCAGATATATGAAATATTTTAGTTTTTTTGAAAAAACCGTAATTTTCTCAAAGTCCGACCGTTTTTTTTTTGTTTTTTTTTTGCTCTAAAAATACTTCAACTAATTCTGCAATGATCCCCGTTAATCAAAAGATGTGACGACAATCGCTTCTAATTTTTTTTCTTGATTATAAAAAAATTTTTGTTGAATTTTTGCTGATTTTATATAACTTTGTTATGAAATTTTTTTTATTTCCTCGTGAAACCTCAAAAGTTGAAAAATAAAATTTTATTGGAGAATTTCAAGTGATTATCGTCCAAGAAATTGTTATTTTAAAAAAAAAATAATTTTTTTCTCTCATTGACGTTATTTTTTTACTCTTATGGACGTTTTTTTTTGGTACTGAAATATGACAACTTCAAAAATACAATGGGTTTAAAAGTTACCTCCAGTTGATACAATGTGATAATTTAAGAGCTATCGATTGTCGGTAAAAAAGATATCATCTACATTTCATTTAAATAATATGGAGGTTATGTTTTCAGAATAATTACATTGTCGTTGTGTTCATCGTGTCACGTAGACTTACTATTGCTAAATAAAGTACCTATTATTTATCATAAAGTGCTGTTAATTTATATTTTGTTAACGAGTGATTACAATGCCGAAGTTTTTTGATCGATGTTGCAATCCATTTAATTTGGAGAAGCATAGAAAAAAAATATCCCTGCGAAATTTACCGGAGCATTTAGCAATTCGATACAATTTGTCGACTGATGAGCGAATATGTAGTCCATGTTATAAAAAAATGCTTCAGCCCTCTGTTGACAATACTTCTGATGAAAGTTAAATAAAAGATAATATAATTTGAACACATACAAAAAAATGTTTTTAATTTATTTAAAGATGTTAAGAGACGGTGAATTTATTTAAGAGTATGAAAAGTCCTTTTTTTTTACTTTTTTGAAAAAAAATAACAATTTCTTGGACGATAATCACTTGAAATGCTCCAATAAAATTTTATTTTTCAACTTTTGAGGTTTCACGAGGAAATAAAAAAAATTTCATAACAAAGTTATATAAAATCAGCAAAAATTCAACAAAAATTTTTTTATAATCAAGAAAAAAAATTAGAAGCGATTGTCGTCACATCTTTTGATTAACGGGGATCATTGCAGAATTAGTTGAAGTATTTTTAGAGCAAAAAAAAAACAAAAAAAAAACGGTCGGACTTTGAGAAAATTACGGTTTTTTCAAAAAAACTAAAATATTTCATATATCTGGGATTCTGAAAATATTTTCATATTTTTTTTCGAAAACTACATTTAAAAACAAAAATTTTGAAAAAAAAAAGTTCCCAAACGGTCAATTTTTGAAAAAGTTCTGGCAATTTAAAAATAAAAGAGCGGTTTTTTTAAAAAATTCATAACTTTTTTTGAGTCGGGAAAAAAAATTTGAAAAAATTCTGAAAAATAACTTTCGGGGGGTAGAAGAAGATAGAAAATTTTCAGCGAAATCAAAGGGGGTCAGGTAAAAAATTTGTCGATTTGACATGGAATGACCCATATATATTATAATATTTAATAGAGTATTATAATACTTTTGTGAATATTATAATCATGATTATAATATTTTACGGAACGACATCACTATTAAAGATGAAAAATATATGATGATAAAAAAAAATCAGTTATTCAAAAATTATTCGATAATAATAATCAAATGATATATGATTATTAAAATATTAACGTTAAAAACGTCAAATATATTACTACTTTTATGCAGCGGTTTCCTTAACGTTTGAGTATTTTTGTTCAAGAGAAAATCATTTACTCGTGTGCTTGGCCTCTGAATGGAAATTGGAATCTAATAAACCTTTCGTGGATCACTATTCCGTTGGCGCGGTATTAAAAAGTATATATTCATATATACATATGTATATATGAAAGTATACCACAGGCACAATTTTTATGTATTGCTCGAGGCTTTTATTACACACGTTTGAACCGTACTCCGGTCCTAATGGAGAGAGAGAGAGAGAGAGAGAGAGAGAGAGAGAGAGAGAGAGAGAGAGAGAGAGACCGTAAAATAGCCGACGTAGCAAAACTCAAGCTAACAAAAGTGCGACCTACGGGGATACGTGATCTCGTTGAAAACATTTGGAACGTTTATAGTATCGCTACGTTTTCGATTTTCATCTCAGCAGTCTAAACATAGCAACTGCACATTGCATAATGAATTATTGTTTTGTTTAAATGCTTTCATATCGTCGAGGCAACTTGCGCCAGTTTAAAAAAAGGGAAAATGAAGAATGATATAATTCTTATTGCAGTCACAATGGCACCCTTGTACTATTGATGCCTCCGGTATTAATTCGTTAGACTTTTTTTTTCGACAAAAGCAACCCCTCAACCTTGATTCCAATTGATCTTAACGTTGCAAGAAAAAAAGAACGTGGAAATAAAAGCAAGTTTTTTTGGTTCGACGACTACTTGAATTAGCCAACGGCGGGGGTGTTACTCCAGAGCACGAAAGGGAGAGAAAGCGTGTGGGGAGACCGCCACGTATAGTTTTGGTGCGAGCCCCCAAGAGGGCTACCTCACGAGAGAACAGACAGCGAGGAGATACAAGAACCACCTTCGGGCAACCATTAAAATTGCTAATTTCGTACAAGGGTGTCGAGAGAGTGAGAAAGGGAACAACGGCAGAGAGGGGGAGAGACGAAGGGATAAGCGAGGTTCCGTTTCTGTTGCTGGGTCGGGGCCACTTTGCCCCCTCCATACTTTCCTCTTTCCATCCAGACGCCTATTCTTCTTTCTTGTTCTCTTTTTTTTTCTTCTCTCGTAGCACCGTAGCTTGATCTAACCTCCAGTCGCATGTGAACATATATATACGCTGAGAAAAAAAATCATTGATCCAATGTCATTGGTGTTATTGAATGAAATTTCGTTGATTCAATTGTAAAATTGTTGGTGCAAATAATCGGATTTATTAGTCCAAACAAAACGCTATTGACTTTAATAACATGATAAAATTAAAATTTTTTTTTTTTTCATTCAAAAGATATATTGTTAGCCGAGAACAACATATTATTAAAATTATCTAAAAAATTATCGCGAACAAATTATATAGTTTTGAATGCATTTTCTGCAACGAACAAAAAAAGCATTTCAATTCAGAAAATGAATATTGTTGATTCGACGCAAATCAACAAGAAAAATTGATGTTATTTTATTTTTTTCACCATATTCGATATTGATTTTCAAGTACATTATTCGTTAAAATATTAATATTTTATTTTGATTAAAAAATATTAATATGTCTTTTATATTATAGTATTAATGTCTTTTATATTATATATTAATATGTATTTTATATTATATATTGATAATATGTTAATATGTAAATGTCTGAATTGGGTAAAAAATATGAGAAAATAAAATTTCTTGCGCATTTGGTTGAAAAAATGCAACCAAATCATGGCCGAGCGCCACCGAAATGATAGGTGTGAGGAAACCCGTAGTTCTCGGAGTAACCGCTAGCAGCCGCACACGCGCTCGTTTCTTGTAGGCGTAGCGCGAACCGAAAATCTACTTCAACGCCGGAGAAACTCTAAAGAGTATCGCTTCTTGATCAAAGTGTATCTGTTCTTATCAGTTGAATATCTGATATTCTCTCCATGGATATTCCATTGGATATCTGATATTCTCTCCACTATTATCGTAGCTAATCATTCTAATGCTCACTTTTTATTTAAGATTTAAAACAAATTGATAAACTTACGTCTCATGGCATATTCACTTCAATGTAGTAAAGAAATAATTCATTCTATTGATTATATTTTTGTACGAAATAAAAAATGTTGTAGCAACCACTTAATTATTTCAATCATACATCGACGGGTTGTATATAGGATGATTTCAATAGAATATAATTTTATTTGAAGGATAATGTAGATGTTCAGAGAACAGAAGAGATTTTCAGATAAAATAATATGTTATTTGAATCAATCACATTTTCCAATTTTTTATAGTATTGCAACAATCTAATATATCGGTGGGCGATCAGACATTCATTTGAATTAAGCAATGTATTTTTCTGATTCACTTGGTTTTTTTTCTCAGTGTATATATATATATATATATATATATATATATATATATATATATATATATATATCGAGAAAGGTGATTTTGAATTGCAAGTTTCTATTGCTCGTATTCTGGAACAGCGCCAGGAACGGTTTCTCTCCGTCCATGGGTCTCCGCGCAATGTCGTCAACTGAACTTCACCTCTCAATAGTAAGTAGAAGGACTCTCAATCATTCTCGAATCTCAAGTGCCATTCCGGCACCGATAAATCGCGACTCGTGTCCACCGAAAATTTTTCTTCCCAAATTTTTTCGACGAAAAACAGTGCCGTTATTCCAATGACAAATTCGATGGCAATGGAAATGAAGTACCAACCGGATCCCTAACTCTCCCTGCGGAGACATGACCACTTTTTGGCCCCAGAAATGAATGGAGCAAAAACATACGACTGCAATGAAAATGGACTACAAACCAGATCTCTAGCTCTCCCTGCGGCGACATGACTGTTGGGGGGGGGGGGGGGGGCAGTTATTCGTGGGGCAAACAATCGTGAGGCAAAAAAGTGACTGCAATGAACATGAACTACCAACCAGATCCCTACCTCTCCCTTAGGCGACATGACCATTTCTCGACCCAAGTCATTCCTGGGGTAAAAAATTCCGAGGCAAAAAAATTCGACTGCAATGAAAATAGACAACCCACCAGATCCCCAGCGCTCCCTGCTGGGACATGACTGTTTCGGGCCCAGTCATGCATGGGGCAAAAAATTCAACTGCAATGGAAATGGACTACCAGCTAGGTCCCTAGCTCTCCCTGATGAGCCATGCCCATTACTTGGCCTCAATCATTCCTGGGGCAAAAAAAATAGATTGCAATGAAAATGGACAACCAACCAGTTACCCAGCTCTCCCTGCGGAGACATGACTGTTTCAGTCCCAGTCATTCGTGGGGCAAAATAATTCGACTGCAATGGAACTTGACCATCAACTAGATCCTTAGCTCTCCCTGAGGAGACATGACCACTTTTTGGCCCCAATCATTCCTGGGGCAAAAAAATCTTAAGGAAAAAAAGTCGACTGCAATGAAAATGAACTACCAATCAGATCACTAGCTGTCTGTGCAGGAACATGACCATTTTGTGCCCCAGTGATGCCTGGGGCAAAAAAAATCGACTACAACGGAAATGATCACTCAGCCAGATCCCAAGCTCTCCCTGCGGAGACATGGCCATTTTTGCCCCCATAGTCCCTGGGGCAAAAAAGTCCGCGGCAACAAAATTCGACTCCAATGAGACTGGGCTACGAACCAGATCTCTACCTCTCCCCGCGGTGCCATGGTCGTTATTCGACCCCAGTCATTCCTGGGCCTAAAAAAATCAACTGCGATGGAAATGGACTACCAACCAGATCCCCAGCCCTCCCATCGGCGACATGACCATTTTTTGGTCCCTGTCGTTCCGTGTCCGCACGCAGCGAGAACGTGAACGTGTTAATAACTATTTCTTGCCGCAAGAAGATCCCGTCGTATCCTAGCTGACTACTAAGCTGAAAGAAGACGATTTGAACGCTTTTTTTTTCACGTACACTTTAACATACCTCCACGAAGTCTAAGTCTTGCAGATTTGCGCTCGACATTCAGTACGCTGCCGCCTTTTCTTTTTCTTTTTTGTTAGCACGGTGAAGCTAATCTCCGCCAGTCGCGGAACTCTTGACTCTTAGACTTTGACAGGCAGAAGCATTGTCGGTTGTGCCGCGGAGGAAGCGGGAGGCTGACGATAATTAGCGAGCGGACGAATACACGCAGTGGGTGTAGTGAGTATGGTACGGCCACTGGTCAGCGATGTGTGTATATGTGTACAGGAAAAGGATATTTTTGAACCCGTTATATCAATGTAATGGTATGCATGGGGACAATGAGCTACTATGGGGACGGTCTGCCAAGTCGAATGTCGTCAAAATCACCTTTTCTCTCACACCCTCTCTCTTTATGTATATATGTATATATATTTATATATACATTCAGGTTTTCGGTCTCCGTCGCCCTTTTAGTCTCGAGGCGAGAACTCCCCAAGGTAAAAGCCCCCCGAATGGTTCGCGGGAGTCGTTCATTTGCAGCGTTTATTCTTTTGCACCGATTCCAACACCTCTAATTTTCTCTCTCTCTCTCTCTCTCTCTTGTTTTTCTCTCAGTCTCTCATTGTGGTCCAGGCATCATCCGCTCAGAACTTTCTTGGCGTGTATTAGTTCGCGTAGATACTTCAGACTCTGTCGAGTCTCTACCATAAAGTTCACGCCTACGAAGCACCTTTTTCTCATCGACTTCTTTCCGACTCCTCTCTCTCTCTCTCTCTCTCTCTCTCTCTCTCTCTCTCTCTCTCTCTCTCTCTCTCTCTCTCTCTCTCTCTCTCTCTCTCTCTCTCTCTCTCTCTCTCTCTCTCTCTCTCTCTCTCTCTCTCTCTCTCTCTCTCTCTCTCTCTCTCTCTCTTCTTCGCGGAATCACTCGCCGAACCGCACCGAGTTGGCTGACGGTACGGCAAAGCCTTAAGGGGCTTTATATTGTCTACGTCAAGTGTTGGCCCCGCGATACCGAGAAAACATCGGGGATTTTCTGCGCTGTTCTGACTACCAGCCGTTACTATTCTTTTTTTTTTTCGCAACTCAACAACGAGAGTTGGAATGCTCGTGTGATATGCATATTCGAACCCCAACAGCGCGTTCTTTCCCGTCAAAGCCGATACGCGACGAGCCACTTGAAATTCCATCGGCAAACGCGTGCGATCGTATCCTCGTTGCAGAAATCCCTCATCCCCAACGAAAACTCGTACAATATGGGAGAAAAAACGACGCTTTTGGGCTTTTTTGGTCCAATTTTTTATTTTTATTTATAAGTTGTACTTTGCGAAATAGTGTGGCTAGAGTTTTTTTTGGACGATCGGCTAGATACGTCGCTGCGCCATCGTTGAAGGCTCTCGAATAATTGATCGTTTGGAATCTTTCCCATGGTGTTCTTTTTGCTTTCCGTTTCGACTCGATGAAAAGCAGCGCGACGCATTTTATCGGAAAAATGTACCGGATTCTTGATTTTAAAAAATTGTAATGTTTGAGGGGCGCGGGGGGTGACAAGAAAATAATTGCGAATACAGTTGCTGAACCATTCTCGTATTGTAAATATATATACACATATATATAAATATATAAATATATATATATATATATATATATATATATATATATATATATATATGTGTGCTGTCGGAGTCCAAGCAAAAGAGGCTAACCATTACCTCTTCTCTGTCCCTCTCTCTCTCTTGTCGGCCATTACGAGAGAACGGTGCATCTCTTCGATTCTTCGGGCCGACACATCTGTCGGGCAATAAAACACCACCTGATCGGTATCCGCCATTATTATCTACCCCGCGGTATGTCGACAGGTATGTAACTATACGAAGCACCGCGGTGTGCATATATATATATATATATATATATATATATGTACACATATATATTTTTGTATATATGGGTAATTCCATTTGGAATCACTCGTCCATGACTTATCGACGATATTTTTAAGATATTGTTAAGAAAAAACAGCAACGTTGTACACCGAGGGCAAATAAAATAATCAATTGCGGTTCGTAAAGTGCAATTTGTTGTAGCCAACAATTCGCCACCGCATCAGCTTTTTATAAATTGCGAAAATGTATTTTTACCAGCTGCATTGCAATAAGGAACGTCGTCACCTATTCCTATGAATCGAAAAATGTCTGAGTTCGGTTAGCTGGTTTTTTACGCCTTATTTTTAATACAATAGTTGATGATTATCTATGATAAATCATGTTGGATATTTGATATCAATTTGATATTTGATACTTGATATCAATTTGACATATAACATTTGATACTTGACATCAATTTGATATTTGATCTTTGCCAATAGTTGATACTTATCTATAATAATTAACAGGTGTACGTCTATTCTGATATGATTAATGTAATCTGAAGAGAAATAACGAGTTAACTAGTAATTTGCACTTTCTCGCTGAATTAATTAAAACAAGGGGGAGTTTCGTGGAGAATGGGCACGACTCGAGGGAATTCACGTCCTGAAGAGGTGGAGTTTCGTCGAAAATTTGGCTGTACTTTGCTCTCTGGTTCTCTCTGGCCTTTTGGCTGTACTGTTGCCTCCGATTTGGCTGACATTTTGCACAGATGTTCCATTTAATATATAAAGTCATCCCCCAAAGGGATTTTTGGCGCATTCCAATAGTTTACGAGATACCTAATTTATTTGGGGTTTTTGTTTGGGTTACTCTTGCAGTATAGATATACTTACAGGGGTAAGCGCTGCACGCCAGCTACCAGTGAAGTCGGAGGAGTACGGATATCTATCAGACGTGGCGAACGATATAGATATACTCGTGCGGGCTAAAAAATAAACTTTAAAATTCGTTTTCTCGTGAACTATTGGAATGCGCCAAAAATCCCTTTGGGCGATGTCTTTATATATTAAATGGAACATCTGTGCAAAATTTCATCCAAATCGGGGGTAACAGCTTTGCGGAAGTTTATCCGAAAATTTGATAGTTCGAGACTTTTGGCAAAGCTGCAGTGACAGAATGACTCGTCGAAAAAGACCAAAATATTGATGGGTAAAAATCCAACCTGGGATTGCTTTCAAGGGGCTATACCAGTGTGACACTTAAAAAAAAGTGATTTATTTTTGTTGCCTTTTTCGACAGTTCATACTTTCAAGAAAATATCATTATCATTTATATCATTTATATCAATATAATTTTATCCTCCAAAAATCGATAGTTAAATTTTTAAACGCGTTTTTCTCGAAATGAGATTTTTCAAATTTGTCGTCATTGTAACTCAAAGACCGACCCGATTGACTCGAAATTTGAACTGAGTACTCTTGAATATATTTGCTCTACAATAACGTAGGATATTTTTGATTGGATGAAAATTGACGATTTGGCATTGAAAAAAACGACCATTTTATAGGCAAGAAAACAGACTTTTTTTCATAGCTCCGCCATTTTGTTAGATTTCAATATTTTTCGAAAATCCTACGTCATTATACGGGAAATACCTTCCAGTTCAGCGCCATTTTTTCCTTTTTCGGTTTCAGCTACTCAACCGGCCGGAATCATGTCAGCAGTGGAGGAACTTTTTTTTTGTCGCCTCCGAAGGCAGCGCATAAGTCGCTTGGATCTCAATATTTTTCTATGAAAAAAATATGTAATATAGGTCAAATATAGCCAAATATATTCTTCATTTTCCGAAATATTTAATTGAGTACTCTTCTTCCAAAAAATTCCTGAAAATCACCCAAATGTTCAGCGTTCGCAATATCTCGTGTGCGAAAAATTGCGATCAATTCACTCATCAATAGCTCATCGTGAAATGCGCTATTTTAAGATTTGCTTGTTTCTGTTTGGGTTTGGACGAGAGTCGTCATAGAAAGGGTTGTATACGGCAGAGGGACTATCGGCTGAGAAGACGGGACTCTGGCGAATCTGAACGAACGATCTTTGCAGAGATTGTGACTGTATTTCTCTCTCTCTCTCTCTCTCTCTCTCTCTCTCTTTGTCCTTCTTGCTTTCTCTCTTGCCCCCGTTCGTTCTCCGTCCGAAAGAGCTGATGCTTGCGCAAAGCCGCGCGCGGCAAACGAAAGCTCTTCGGGATCTTACGAAGGGAAAGAAGCGTCGGGGAAGACCCCTCGCGACCGTAAATCAAGCCGGGCGACGCCGCGAACGGACAATCTGCGCTGATACACCAAAGATCCACGCAAGACAGAGAGAGAGAGAGAGAGAGAGAGAGAGAGAGAGAGAGAGAGAGAGAGAGAGAGAGAGAGAGAGAGAAAGAGAGAAAGAGAGAGAAACGCGCAGATCTTTCTACACAGGTACGGACGTCAACGCGAAAAAGCCCTCGAAAGATCATGGCTTCCCGATCACTATCGATAAAGTTCTGAGATTGAGTGCCTCATACGGAGCTCGAGATGAAGACGCCACGAAATATTGCAGATCAATTGTCAGGCTCGATGCTCATAAAAAATCAGTACAAATTATCAATAATTGACGAAGAAGAAAGGCCTGTCGAAAACATTGGAGATGTCTGTGGTATTGAAGTTTACCTTGTTGGAATGCAACGAAAAGTCTTATTTTTTTTTATCTTCATTTTTATTATTATCCAATATTTTTTTTGCTCATTTGTATTGTAGACCTCTGGTGAGAACCCTAAAAACTTTTCAGTGGTTTCAGCAGCCTTGATCAGCCAAAATAAAGTTGGCAAATTGAGATTAGGTCATTTTCATTGCCTTCCAACGAGTATAATAAAAATATATATGTATGTGTATATGTTAAAAGAACTCACCATAGCTGTCAGCCTCCTTTTTTTCGATGTCGATAGCCTCAACCTCCATTGACCTGAATTCAATCCAAAAATATGTCGCATTCAACGGTATCCCAGCGCAGAACCGTTTCGCAGAATTGAGGAAAGAGAAATTGAATCACTTAAAAAAAAAATATATGCGCTTTCAATATATATATATATATATATATATATATATATATTAAGGTAGGGACAAATTGCAGCTCTTTTTTCCTTTTTCTCACCATTGAATTATCTTCTTTAAAGAAAAAATATTTAGAGGACGCTCGAGCCTCCCAATAATTAAAATTTTCATAAAAAAATCGATTTATTTTCGTTCACTTCTCACCCATGAATTTTACGCTTTATAATTTTTAAATTAACCTCGCGAAAGCTCTAGCTGATCAATGAATATTTAGTGGTCGCTCAAGAGTTCCGAAATTTCCATTTTTCGCTTTTTTTTTTTTTTTTTTTACTTATCTTACTCGTCATTTTGACGCTTTGTAAAATTTTCATATTAATTAATCGTTTTTCTTCAGAAACAGATTTTTCAAATTTACACTGCTAACAATAAAATAATTCTCATAAAATAATTCTTTGGAGCTCTTGTCCGTAAACAAACTTATACGTTTTCCGTTTTATCGGGTTAGAAGTGTGAGGTAAATTTAAGAAGTACGTTTCTAAAGAAAAAAATGGATTAATAGTTCTGAAAATTTTACGAGGTGTTAAATTTATGAGTGAGAAGAGGAAAAAAAAATTCGCGACGATTGGAAATTTCGAAGCTCTCGAGCGACCACTAAATATTCATTGGCCGACTAGAGCTTGTGCGAGCTTAATTTAAAAACTGTAAAGCGTAAAATTCATGGGTAAGAAGTGGATGAAAAAAAATCGATTTTTCAATGAAAATTTGAATTTTTGGGAGGCTCGAGCGACCTCTAAATATTTTTTGACCGCTCGCAGCTTTCGCGACAATTATTTTATTTTTAAAGTAGATAATTGGTTGGTGAGGAAAAGGAAAAAAGAGCTCAATATTGCGCCACCCTAATATATGGGCATCTCCACCCCAAGAGTGGAGAGTGCGCCTATCGAGTATGGAAATTGTCCAAGGAGATGTATAAAAAAATCCACGGTGTATAATTTGTCTATAAAATCGTTCAAGTTGATAAGAAGTGATAAACACGCTCGAGAGAAAATAAGTGATCCGAAGGACCGATACAAACTCTCAGGAGATATTATTTGATCGCTGTCGCGATTACTTCGCGGCCATCGAATAAATCACCCCCGGGATTTGTTCGCCTCTCTTTCGCAATTCGGCAAAAAGCTTGCGGGGATAATTGACCTGCACCGTTCTCGAAACTCGGTGAAGATAATAACAATCTGAAATCATGCTCAACATTAATACGTTCGGAGATAAGCGACGTTCACCTGCAAGGACTATCGTCAATTACATAATGAAATGATTATTATATTTAAAATTAAAATGACGAACATATTATTTTGACTGAAAAAATAAAATAATTTACATTAATTAAAATCATATAAACGTTGTAAATAAATTATTTTGACTTTTAATTATAATAAAATAATTCAGTAATAACGGATTAATAAAATATAATAAATCACGTTAAAAAACAATAGAAAATGAGTAAATGAAAGATACTGAATTACATTTCGAATGGAATTCGATTTAATTAATTTTTTATCAGATTCAACAGAGTGGAAATTCATTTGAATAAAAATAACTTCTCTCGGGCCTAAATGAAAATGACATGAAAATAAAATATTGTAAATTTTATAAATAAATCATTTTCATCTTCGATAAAATCAGAATAATCTATTACGTAAAATGAACAGGAAATAAAATATAAAATAAAATAAATTCCATTGAAAAACAAAGAAAAGAATGCATAAATTAAGAAACTAGTAAATAAAAGGTACTGAATTATATTATTCCTCATGGAATTCGATTTCATTAATATCTTATCGGGCCCACATCCAAATGACTTTCCTCGCATTGATCGCCGGACGTAAAAGTTGGAGGGCAAAAGGCTCCCGAAAGAAATCGAGCATCTTCTTCGTGCGCGTTTTACGCATAAACAAATTCCACGATTCGGTGCATTCGGAGCGCGGGACGTCTCCGAACAAAGTAGAAAAGCGATGTAAAAAAAAAATCTAAAAATTCCCGTGAATCTTTGTCGTCGGGGTTGCATACCGCGCGCCGTGGGGATGTCGAGACGGGGTCTCGCGAGGCATCTGCCCGCCGCGGCCTCCCGAAGGATAATTACTTATGCCCGATAGGATCTGCGCTCGCCGCGCTTGAGGTTCCTCAGCAGAGACAAAAGGATCCCTCCGCGAGGATTCGAAGCTCGATCCGCGGTGCACAGCTGTCTCTCTTCGGAGGAGAACTTAAGGGGGGAGATACTTTTAGGCGAGGAAAAAATTTGCTGATTTCCATGAGTTTTTTTTTAAAGGAAAGATTTCTTCTCTATTTTTTCGACTCAGGGTATGTTTTATTACTACCTTTAGATATTACGTGGTATTTTTTATTTTCATTTGTTTTTAAAAATGGCCGAGGTATGGCACCGTCTTCGAAACTGCATTCTCACAACTGGCGTGACGTGTAGCTAAAAAACTAATCGACCGATCGTGGTAAAACTTGTTGTAAATCTTTATAACCTTATTGTCTAAAACATGAACCTCCATGTTTTTGAAAATTAAAAAAAAACGTATTTTTTATTGCAAAATGTAGCCATTTTTGTGCCTATACTTTCGCCATTTTTAAAGAATAAATGAAGTCCCAAAAAAAGTGAATAAATCGTGCCTTAAAGAAAAAATCGTGGAAATAAGCCATTTTTTCCTCGCCTAAAGGTATCTCTCCCCTTAAGGATGGATTGCCCGTACATTCCCGACCAAAAGTTATTTTCGGCGAAAATTTTGAGTACTCTGCGACGAGATTAAAATATAAAAGACAACCACATCGAAGATGCTAAGAACATTAATTTCCGGTAATAATAATGCAGAAAAGTTCTACGTAGTGTTGAAAAAAAAAATTGTTCAACAAATGTTCGGTGAGCTACTTTTTTTATATTATAAAATGAATTCGTAGATTTTTCTGAACAAGTATGAATTTTTTTTAGAATTTTCTGTCTATTTTCATTTTAATTTTTTGAATTAAAAAAATGGATGAAGAGGCACAAATTTTCAATGTTGTCGGAGCAATGTTCCATATCAAATCCAAAAAGTGTCCGGGGTATAGAACGAACAGTCTCATAGGTACAGCCTCTGAAAAATTCCAAAGACGGGTTTTTCGAAATCGGGAGAAAATTCTTGAAAAAATCATATGTATTCAGAAAAACATCATAATTCAGTTGATGTCACACAAAATCAAGTTCACCGAAGATTTTTTGAACAATTTTCTGTTTAAACAACATATTTATAAATTGTTGGGTTTGTTTGAATTTGAGAATGGGGTTTCGAATTATAAGAATGCAAACAATTTATTTATAAATTTTTGGTTTTTTTTTTGGTATTGAGAATTTGGGTTTTGAATAATAAGAATTCCAAAAATTTGAAATATTTCGCATTTTTATTATTCAAAACCAATATTCTCAGCATCTTCAATACGGTCGATTATTTTCAAATTTTAATGTTATCGCAAAGTACTCAAAATGCTCACCGAAACTCACTTTTGGTAGGGAATTTACGGGCAATACATCCTTAAGGGGTGCACGTCTCGCAAACTCGGGAATTCGATGGCACAAAATATCCTGGGAATATTCCGGCCTCCGGAGCGAATAATCCGCAGCGGATATATTTTCGATCGGGATTTCCGCGTGGGGGGCGCGGGAGGGAGAACGGCGGTCGAAGGGAAAGAAAAAGTCACGAGGACTCCCCATATAAATTATACGTTTCGAGAAAAGGGGCGGGGAAAACAAAAAGCCCGTGAATAAAAGAGCCGACTTGTCACGCCGATGAGTCGAAGACGAACGAATCGAGACACAGCCGAAAAGACACGGTGTTAGATTTCTTGTTCAACATCGAGTTTTGCACATTCTTGCGGGTGGAGAACGCACCCGACTGGCCGATCCATAGATCGGAAGATTCACGACTCTCTCTCTCTCCCAGGAGATGAGATAAAATGTGTTTTACTTTTCTCCCCCTCTCTCCCAGGAGAGAGAGAGGGGGAGAAAAGTAAAACACATTTTATGACGCAGCTCCTCCAACTTTTGTTTCGCCCTTCTCTGAACGCGGGGAAAGTCATTTCGTTTTTTTTTTTAGCCGCGAAGTAATTCTTCAGTTGACCTTTATCTACAACTTCAACGATCGGTGAAAAATTATAGACTTTTTTATTCCAATTCGATCTTTTGATATTTATGTTAAAAAATCGAAAATATCCATGTAAATATTGTTTACAGATGGAACAATATGTTTCGGAAACTGACGATATAATTCGATTATTTTTAAGATTATGAAATAATTTAAACACTCAGTGAAAAATAATTATATTCGGAGCAGAAAAAATTGTTGCACGCCTCGTATTTTTTTCTGACGATTTACATCAACGTATGGTATTTTCATTAAATTTGATATACAGTAGGTATTGACATTTGAAATGAGCTATCCAATGAAGTAATCTGCAAAAATATTGTATTCGAAGAATTCATATATAAGACTAAAAAGTGTTCTTAAAATATAAAATCAAATATACTTGATGTGTGAAATATTTAAAAATATGAAATAGAACATCCTTGAAGTATAAACAATTTTTAAATAAAAAATAAGATATTCTTGATTTATGAAATATTTAAAAATATGAAATAAAACATTCTTGAAGTATAAAATATTTTAAAATAAGAAATAAAATTTTCTCGGTATATGAAATATTTAAAAATATGAAATAAAACATTCTTGAAGTATAAAATATTTTGAAATATAAAATGAAATATTCTTGATTTATCAAATATTTTGAAATGCAAAATAAAATATTCTTGAATTGCCAAATATTGTAAAATATAAAATAAAAATGGCAAAGACTGAACTGCAATACTCTTGCAGAGTATTATATTCATACATATATACACATATGTTTCCCGAATAATTTTGAATAAGTGGCGTTCAACAATATTTTCCTTACCCACTGTATATTCGCCGAAAAATCGTATGTTCATCTGTTAACCCAAACAAAATTTTCTACGATCGTTGAAAAAAAAAAATTAACTTATACAAGAACAAACATCGGCAAGAATCAATTATTCGTAAATAGCTGCGATACTTTTTGGAACATCAAAAAATCATAGATTAAAGTTAAAAAAAAAAGAAACACGTGAACTCGAAGAATTCTCGTTTTGAGGTTGTCTCGCGACAGCGACTAATTTGCGTAACGCCAAAATTAACGACATTGTAATTGAACTACCGGAGGTGAGATCGCGGCATCGAGATGCCGCGGCTGGTTCCGCGTGTTCTCCGTCTTCATATTTTATTGGACCCCTCGATATATACACACGTACATATTAAATTCCGCCAATACGCATATGGGTCATTCCATGTCATATCGACAAATTTTTTACCTGACCCCCTTTGATTTCGCTGAAAATTTTCTATCTTTTTCTACCCCCCGAAAGTTATTTTTCAGAATTTTTTCAAATTTTTTTTCCCGACTCAAAAAAAGTTATGAATTTTTGAAAAAAACCGCTCTTTTATTTTTAAATTGCCAGAACTTTTTCAAAAATTGACCGTTTGGGAACTTTTTTTTTTCAAAATTTTTGTTTTTAAATGTAGTTTTCGAAAAAAAATATGAAAAAATTTTCAGAATCCCAGATATATGAAATATTTTAGTTTTTTTGAAAAAACCGTAATTTTCTCAAAGTCCGACCGTTTTTTTTTTGTTTTTTTTTTGCTCTAAAAATACTTCAACTAATTCTGCAATGATCCCCGTTAATCAAAAGATGTGACGACAATCGCTTCTAATTTTTTTTCTTGATTATAAAAAAAATTTTGTTGAATTTTTGCTGATTTTATATAACTTTGTTATGAAATTTTTTTTATTTCCTCGTGAAACCTCAAAAGTTGAAAAATAAAATTTTATTGGAGAATTTCAAGTGATTATCGTCCAAGAAATTGTTATTTTAAAAAAAAAATAATTTTTTTCTCTCATTGACGTTATTTTTTTACTCTTATGGACGTTTTTTTTTGGTACTGAAATATGACAACTTCAAAAATACAATGGGTTTAAAAGTTACCTCCAGTTGATACAATGTGATAATTTAAGAGCTATCGATTGTCGGTAAAAAAGATATCATCTACATTTCATTTAAATAATATGGAGGTTATGTTTTCAGAATAATTACATTGTCGTTGTGTTCATCGTGTCACGTAGACTTACTATTGCTAAATAAAGTACCTATTATTTATCATAAAGTGCTGTTAATTTATATTTTGTTAACGAGTGATTACAATGCCGAAGTTTTTTGATCGATGTTGCAATCCATTTAATTTGGAGAAGCATAGAAAAAAAATATCCCTGCGAAATTTACCGGAGCATTTAGCAATTCGATACAATTTGTCGACTGATGAGCGAATATGTAGTTCATGTTATAAAAAAATGCTTCAGCCCTCTGTTGACAATACTTCTGATGAAAGTTAAATAAAAGATAATATAATTTGAACACATACAAAAAAATGTTTTTAATTTATTTAAAGATGTTAAGAGACGGTGAATTTATTTAAGAGTAAGAAAAGTCCTTTTTTTTTACTTTTTTGAAAAAAAATAACAATTTCTTGGACGATAATCACTTGAAATTCTCCAATAAAATTTTATTTTTCAACTTTTGAGGTTTCACGAGGAAATAAAAAAAATTTCATAACAAAGTTATATAAAATCAGCAAAAATTCAACAAAAATTTTTTTATAATCAAGAAAAAAAATTAGAAGCGATTGTCGTCACATCTTTTGATTAACGGGGATCATTGCAGAATTAGTTGAAGTATTTTTAGAGCAAAAAAAAAACAAAAAAAAAACGGTCGGACTTTGAGAAAATTACGGTTTTTTCAAAAAAACTGAAATATTTCATATATCTGGGATTCTGAAAATTTTTTCATATTTTTTTTCGAAAACTACATTTAAAAACAAAAATTTTGAAAAAAAAAAGTTCCCAAACGGTCAATTTTTGAAAAAGTTCTGGCAATTTAAAAATAAAAGAGCGGTTTTTTTCAAAAATTCATAACTTTTTTTGAGTCGGGAAAAAAAATTTGAAAAAATTCTGAAAAATAACTTTCGGGGGGTAGAAAAAGATAGAAAATTTTCAGCGAAATCAAAGGGGGTCAGGTAAAAAATTTGTCGATTTGACATGGAATGACCCATATAGATGAGCAAAACACATTCGCGTGTTAGTGGATATGCCATAAAGTCGGCTTGCTCTATAAACTCGTAGATAAGTGCCCACGAGCGAGCCGTAAACAATGTTACGCGCGCGAGAGAGAGAGACGAAGAGAGGGAACGAGAGGAACAATTTTTGCGCTGTAATATGGCGTGCGTTACAAGACTTTAAAAAATTGAAAAAAAAGGAGAGAAAGACTAGAGTCCGGTTACGAACGCTCCGGAGTATATCTCACGAATTTCCATCTTTGACTTTGACTCTTCACTCGCGTATTAAATTTACCGTTCACCGTGAGCCATATAAATGCAACGTCGTGATAAAGTCCTGGCAAAAGTGTCCTCGGTATTTTACGTAACTTTAAGGGGTTGCCAAAGTACAAAGAGCGACCAAGACGAAGCCGCATGACGAGTACAATTATTTGCACTTTTCGAATAAGGCTGCTGCCTTAATAATATGAATTTGAAACAACCGTTGACAATTGAGGCGGGACACCACTGTGACGGGTAAAAAAATCGATTTTTTTTTGCATTTTCTCAAAGTATACATGTTCAAGAAAATGTGGAAAAATGAACAAGTTAAAATATTAAAAATTGTCCAAGTTATAGATTATTTAGTGAAAGCAGGTATCCAACGATTTATGTACATTGAAACTTTAAATCGCATTTTTTTAAGGTATTCCTTTCACGAACCCGGATATTTAACAACTAAGTGATTTTCGTCTATAATCAAGTAAAAATACATCCCAGTATACTGGTAAAATTTCAACCCAAGTTACCGAATTTTTAACGACAAATTACGACTCCAAAAATCGTCTCATTTATACGATGCTATATGGAGATGACACGCTGGTCACATTTTTATCTAATAATTTATACCCTAAAAAACTCAAGGTGCCCGATAAAAACTGGTCTCGGGTGTAAAAAAAATCTAAAGATTCCGTAACCACAATAAAAACAGGGGTTCACCGAATGTTTAATGAAAAATATTAATGATAAAACGTAGAAAAATGTCACTAGAAGAAGAATTTTCGTAGCCGGGACGTTTCAGAAAAAAAATGTAAAAATGTAAAATGTAAAAATCTACTAAAGGCCATAGCCGGGTAAGTAGGGAAAAATTGCCCCCTCATTTCTTCCAGCGAAATTTGGAGTACATTCTGAGGTGTAAAAAAAACAAATTTTCTGAAAATTTCATCCCCGTCAACGCAATGGTTTTAGAAAAATGAATTTTTTTTAAATATCGAAAAAAAAGAAAAATTCTGAAGATGGTACAGTGGTTCGATTTGATTTTTTTTTGGTACTTGTTCCGATCAAACGTGTTATGAAATAAAATTATAGAACATCTTGCGAAAGATTAAGGTTTGAAAAAAAATAATGTTCCTTGTTTTATTATTTTTTACTATAATCCACTTGGGGTACAATAACGAAACTTTTTCATATAATTTTTGGGCACCTTATTAGATTATATAATTTTTTCAAAATGATCGGTTTGGTATGCCACAGTAAAAAAAAAAAGAAACGCACTTTAATGATATATTTTAGTTATATAGATATATAATTAAAATATATCAATAAATTCTGATATGTGACTAAATGATCGGCTTGGTACGCCACAGTGAAAAAAAAAGAAACACACTTTATTGATATATTTTAGTTATATAGATATATAACTAAAATTTTTGTCATATAATCTTTGGGCACTTTATTAGATTATATAATTTTTTCAAAATGATCGGTTTGGTACGCCACAGTGAAAAAAAAAGAAACAGACTTTATTGATATATTTTAGTTATATATCTATATAACTATATAAATATATCAATAAAGTGTGTTTCTTTTTTTTTCACTGTGGCGTACCAAACCGATCATTTTGAAAAAATTATATAATCTAATAAAGTGCCCAAAGATTATATGAAAAAAATTTCGTTATTGTACCCCAAGGGGATTATAGTAAAAAAAAATAAGACAAGGAACATTATTTTTTTTAACCTTAATCTTTCGCAAGATGTTCTATAATTTTATTTCGTAGCATGTTTGATCGTAAAAAGTACCAAAAAAAATCGAATCGATCCATTGAAGCGTTTCCGGATTTTTTTTTGTTGTTTTATTTTTTTTTAATTCATTTTTCTAAAACGTTGATTTTCTAAAACGTTGAAGCGTTGACGGGGATCAAATTTTCAGAATTTTTTTTTTTTTTTTTTTTTTTTTTGAGAAAATGCGGGGGCGATTTTTCCCTACTTACCCGGCTATGGCCTTTGCATGAAATTTTTTATTTCAGTTTATCGGTGGGTGTAATAACTGATTATAACTGATTATTTTAAATTATGCGCCACGGTAATTAGCCGATGATTTAGAAGGGCCCTGCTTAGTCCCCACAACATACGGCCCTCCGTGAAAGGAATACCTTAAACGACTTTTCTCGATCTAGCCAGATTCATAATTCTAGCTATAATTGGACGATTTTCAATGTTAAAAAACCAACATTTCGATAATTGCAGTCGCTAGGCTTGTGCGTAACCGTTTTTTCTATTTAAAATTTAGTACTTTTTAAGCTCCCGAATATAAGAAAAGATTTCCCAAAAATTACACTTTTTTAATACCCGACGTTTTGTAATGTTTTCTTTCCAAAAACGACGGCGTACAACGAAAACTACATTTATGTATTTAGAATATAAAACTTATATAGACGATAAAACCACATTTTTTATACATAGGCTCTATTATACCTCGATAACATTGTTAATTTTTTATTTTCTTTCGTAAAAATTTACACCAAATAAGTTCAATGTACGCTGAATAACCATTTTTTTCCAAATCCCAAATAAATAATCTAGCAGACGAAAAAAAAAATCGGAACAAAACCACCCTTTCCATCACACCACAGTGGTGTTCTCCCTCAAATCGTGCAGCGAATAATCTCTCGAGCACATGAACCTTCGCCCATCTATTTTTTCCCCTACATGTCGCAATGCTAATTCGCCCTGAGTCACAATCCGAACATTCATTATCACCAATTCCAATGCCCCATTTGACTTTTTTCAACCCGAGTACCGAAAAAAAAATCTAGTTTTATTCGCCCTAGCACCGAAAAAACTCGTTTCACAGGCTCGAGTACCTCAAAAAAACTAGTTTTATTAGTCCAATCACCAAACTAGTTTTGCTAATCCAAGTAGCCAAAAACTCCCTTCTTTCAACCTGACCAACAAAATAAAAGTCTGCCTCAACCAACGCCTCAAAAAGTCGACGTTTTCGACATAAGCAGCGAAAAAAACCCAAACGATCGCGAACATCGAAAGAAGCGAGAAGGGGCGAATTCGCGAGTAAATTTCTTTCAAGGCTACTTCGAAGTTAATAATATGCTATTAGAAACGGTTATTGCAGTTGGGGGTCAAAGATCAACCCGTAATATAAACGTTGGCAAGTGGATGATCCGGTTACAGGACTAGAAACACGGCCATTCGAATAGTTACGTGAAAAAAAAAGATTATCATTGGGGAAAGGGGAAAAAATGTATGTACATATCCATTACATTTACCACCCCCCTAGATGTACACACGCATATAAATGTATACATACATACATGTGTGTGTGTGTGTGTGTATGTATATATATATATATATATATATATATATATATATATATATATATATATATATATATATATATATATATATATATACATTTAAATACTTTTAAATGGATATGAAATTAAAAAAAGGTGGAGGGGTTCGATTTGAGACTCCGCTCTATCTTATCTTCTTCCAACCTGCGAGAGTGAGGGCGCACATATTCCTGATCGTTCTCTCTCTCCCTCTCTCTCCCTCTCCCCCCGGTCCCGGGCACGCGGCACTCTTCTCGTATCCCATTCTTGTAAAACAACTTGTAAAACGAGGACGAGACCGCGCGGGAGAGGATTCGCTCTTCGTGGGTCCATCGCACGAGCTATACGCTATAAAATACATATACCATATATATATATATATATATATATATATATATATATATATATATATATATATAGCAATGGAGACTATCCAGCATCTTCTCAACCTTCGGGTTCTCTATCGGTACTGTAAATCTATCGACTCTCTTCCCATGACTACGAGGAGAGGAGAAAGAATCGGGAATCCTCCCTCTTCTTGCCGAGAGTAAGAGAGGGCGAGAGGGGGGTGGGGGAGAGAAAACGACAGCGGGGAGCATATGTCTTAGAACTCTCTTTCTCTCTTTTGCTGCCTCTCTCGCTCTCTCTCTCGCTTTCTCGCTCTTCCTCTCTTTCATTGGACGAGGAAATAAATTGGTCGTGCCTTGACGGAGTAACGCTG
Organism: Ophion obscuratus; assembly: GCA_964007375.1. NCBI lineage: Eukaryota > Metazoa > Arthropoda > Insecta > Hymenoptera > Ichneumonidae > Ophion > Ophion obscuratus. The sequence continues at coordinate 49,225,024 of OZ023318.1, forward strand.
TGTACGGCTTAAGACATTGAACAGTCTACAAATTGCACAAGTGTACGGATTGCGGCGCTCGGGATACTGAAAATCCACGGTAAAGCAACAGTACTTTATCACAGTTCTGTTAAAAAAGAAAACGAAGAATATAATGTTGAGTAGTTCGTCGCGAATGCGGCGAGCCCGGAGGGAAGATGCTGAAGTTCGTATTGTTAAAGTGCAACGTAAATTGAAAGGAAAAAGTTCTCCTCATTTTTATTTTTATCTAAAATAAATATTTTCATTTTATTCGAAAAATATTACCCAAAACAAAATTTGGGTAGAAGTTTCGTCGAAATTTTACGCAAAAATTGTATCCGAAACAAAATTTGGGTTCAAATTTACCAAAAAATGTTATCCAAAACAAAATTTGGGTTCAATTTTACCCAAAAATTGAAACGAAACAAAATTTGGCTTCAATTTTTATCCAAAGTTCACCTCAAAATTGCTTTGGGCAGATTTGGATTGTGTATCTCTGATAAAAATGATTTAAAAAAAGTTAGATTGATTTGGGCAGGCTTGACGCGGTGAAAAAAATTGTGAACATTCGTTTTTATCCGCCTAATTATTTAACCTTTATTGCACTCCAACGATGCAAACATCAGCATCAACGGTCGGCTAAAGCCCTTGGAAAAAAAAGAAGAAAGAACGTTTCCGTGATGCGACGACAGGTCGTTGAAAACGATGAATCGTCAAGTGCATTCGCGCTGATGCACTGTCCAAGCGAATGTACATATTTTATTGCATCGCGGGCACATTTTGCCCGGCCAAAAATAAGAAAGCCTCGTCGCGACTCGTTTCGCGATGCAAATATGTACTCGCGAGCGCGCATTTTTTTTTCTTCCCAGCCCTTACCGCAGCACAGTCGATAAATCCGCGAGGCTGGCGAGTAAAAAAGCTCGCGCGGTACATATCGCGGTGAGAAGGAACCACCCGAGTGGCGCCATCTACGCCGCGCTTCTCGCGCACTATAATTAATATAAGTACCGGAGAATCTCTCATTCCCCCGACCACTGAGACGGCCTTTTTCTTTCCTTTTTTTTTTTTGGTTCGCCTCGGTCCTCGCGCTAACGAAGTCCACCACGAGATGATTATCGGTTCACAGGCTCGCGCGCCCGTTGCATTATCACACCGAACACTGCTCGAAAGCCGCGGGACCGGAAAAAAGACGACGACGACGACAAAAGTCCCCGTAACGCCCGTGCATACGTGCATATTCGCACGTGTCAACTCACCTGGAACAAAAAGAAAACGGGAACGAAATGTTAGATTGCGGAATGATAGGCAACGTTTATGCTTGTACGACTGTCTCATTTAATTGGTTGTCATCGGCAAGCCCGCTTGACATTTTCACAGAATTTCCGAATGGGAAATAAATGCGTGTATGAGTACGTAACCACATATGTACAATTGGGCCGTCCTATAAATAATGCTTTTTTTGTACTGTTATTTTTCAAAATTAAGGGAAGGTTCTGCCTTGTTGGGCCAACAAAATGTTCGATTTTTCAACAATTTTTTATGTGAAGAGTATTAAATATAGAATGTTGATATTTGGTATGTTGACTAAGCGGTCTTTATTGAACATCAAAATATTTTTGAAAGTTTGACAAAACATGGCGGTGGGAGTGGGAGGAGCCACGTAGTCGTTTCGCGGGCGATGACATTCTTCGCTTGCGGAAGTCCCGGACAGGCGAACTGAAGCAAAAAAATCAAACATATTTTTACTTTGTACGATATTGTGTATAAGTTGACCTAGAATCAAGAAGAAAAGTAAAAAAATAAAAAAATAGTGAACAAAAAACTGCAAAAATGTTTGGGTAAAAAAAAACAAACTTCCTTCCGATCGCTCACTATTTTATTATTTTTCAATTTTTCTTCTTGATTCTAGGTCAACTTATACACAATATTGTACAAAGTAAAAATATATTTGGTTTTTTGCTTCAGATCATCTGTCCGGGACTTGGGAATTCCGCAAGCGAAGAATGTTATCGCCCGCGCCCCAAAATACGTGGCTCCCCCCACGCCCACCACCATGTTTTGTCAAGCTTTAAAAAATATTTTGATCTTCAATAAAGACCGCTCAGTCAACATACCAAATATCAACATTCTATATTTAATACTTTTCGCATAATAAATTGGCGAAAAATCGGACATTTTTGGCCCAACAAGACAAAAACTTCCCTTTCGATAAACTAAATCCTTTCTAACGGGTTACACTTAGAGCGTATAAAAAAGAGGAATTCTTGGCATTTTTTCTGTGAAATGTGTGTGGGTTTAAAAAAAAACAAAACATTGTACACTAATGAGTATGGCTTTCAGTATTTTCTGCAATTTTTTTCATTGAAAAATATTGACCTGTTAATGGCAGGTGGATGAAGTACTATATCCGGCTGACATTGACCCAGTGTGTCAAAATCATGGTCAAATGTAAGTGTGTCAACAAAGGGTTGACCAAAATTGAACTAGGTGACCCTTCATTGATTCTGTTTTGCTCCATCTATATGACAGAATATTCGCACTCAACGTTCGCCAATAGCTGCAGAATTGAGTGCACCGTTATCATGCACGATTCATGATTTTATACCACAAGTTCTTTTTACCATCTGTACTATACCGGAACAATCAGATTTTTCGCGTTGAGCCCGCTCGGATAAATCGAAAAAAGATTTCAAAAAATACCAGCAAGGCCACTCGAGGAGACGATAAGTTTTATGTCGACAAATTCCACCAACGTTGAGTATACGGTTGTGTATATATATATATATATATATATATATATATATATATATATATATAGTAAGATATTCCGAGTTCGCTTGGCGACTCTCCACGTTCCTTGCATTTCTCTCGCGGATGAGAGGTGAGTGAGAGCTTCGGCGTTCGGGAATCTCAAAGAATCCACTCTATAAACCCGAAGGATTCTGCGAGGCTCATCTCGCGAGAGGAGACCTCGCTATCTTCCCTGCTAATGGATCGCCTCTCTCTCTGTAGCTCTCTCTCTCTCTCTCTCTCTCTCTCTCTCTCTCTCTCTCTCTCTCTCTCTCTCTCCTCTCTCTCTCTCTCCCTCTTATTCGGTTCGAGCCATCACAGGATATTCAAGTGACACTGTTCGGTAAAAGCTGCGAAACCAGTCACGACGTAAGTGCTTTTACATACGCGAATCACCGCACAGATGGCGCACCGCCGCAGAAAGACCGTCAGCCCATCCCCACGCCCTTTTGACTCTGAATAGCGCACATGGGCACTCAAGTGAAAAAAGTATCCACCCTCCGCACCCAAAAACGACGAGTGTGTTACAACAATGAAAAATTTCAGAAAAAAAACAATAAGGTGAGAAAAACAATACGGTGAGAAAAATAATAAGGTTCAGAAAAAACAATAAGATCACCGAGTGAGTGAAACAAAAAGTAGCGAAGAAAAAGAAAAAAACACAATGGTGTTTGCTTTTTTATCTTTCGAACGGTACATTTAAACATTCGTCTGCGCCTCTCTTGGTCGAGGTCCGTAATTATCGAATTATTCGATTCGAATTATTACTCGTTTCGAGTAATAATTCGAAACGGCTACTCATACTTATGGTGGTGAAGTTTGCATCGTTGGGACGCAACGAAAGCTCTTTTTTACATTTTATTTTCCTTTTTTTTTCATTATCATAGAAGATCTTTTTTGTCGATTTATATTGTACTTTGGTTAATCTACAATATAATTAGTTATTTAATATAAGTAGATATTTAAAAAAATGGTTGTGAGATTTTCGTAGGAAAAATCTGTCAAAAAATGTCAACGTATCGACGTGAGATTTTCAGAGAATATTTTTGAAATATTATATTTTGAGAATTCGGCGAAAACTAAAAATTGATACTTTAGAAAATGTCAACTAGGTGCCAAGCCCTTGAAGGAGTTCAGAAATATTAATTTTCATTGCATACCAATGATGCAAACTTCAACCTCATCCGATAATTTTTGCGCTCAGTGTGTATGGGTGGATGTACATGATGTAATGTTGGACATGACATATAGATATAGGTAGGCGAAAAGCGGGTATTGCACGTGTCACGTACTACCGGGACGAGCGAATACCAACCAGCGTTGGTACAGAACACGTGTATACCCAAAGTACGTGACCAACGTCCGTATAATATCCTCGTCGCGTACGTTTTATCAATTTACGAGACGTGCATGACATGTACCTACGGAGAATATTACACATCGCTCTCTGTCTCGCGCGATTAGGGCATTTTTCATACGTTTATGTATGTGTAAAAAAATCCACACGAATAGCGCATACGTGTAGGGGTAATTAATTTTTTATTGCATTTTCAGTCCTCAGGATCAGTCGTGCATAGATAACGCTGTGGCTAGTGGCGATATTGTCTTTTTTCTTTCCAGAAGTGCGTACGTTATACCGTTCCACTTTTTTGGATGTCATTCTTACGAAACATCGCAAATTGCGATGGAATTTTAACGACAATGGTCGCGGTTAATGTTTCCTAAAAAAAACGTCGACTGAAATCACAATTTTTTCGAGGCTGTGCTCAATTGCCTAAATATTCATATTTTTTGCAAAAAAAAAGTTTTTTCTCGAGGCCAGGGATTTTTTTAATCTAGTTTTTTTTTCAAATGTAGGGTATTTGATAAAATTGAGGACCTGAGGAAAAATGATTTCGCAACTGTTTTGTTGAAGGGCAGTGAAAATTAAATTTGTTCAGCCCCAGCATCTTCTGCCGAAATCGCTCATACGTTGTGTAGGACCATTATTGAAGATCCGTAATCTAAATCCGCCAAAAAAAAATGTTGTTGAGACGAAAAATAAAGAAATAACATAATAAAGAAATGAAGAAACATACCTAATAAAAAAAATGTTTTTTGATAAATGTTTAAATACCATTCGTAATTGGAAACAATGTTTTATTGAATGCTTCAACAATATTTATAATTTAAAAAATGCATAATTACTTACATTTTCATATTTTTGCGAAAATGTCTTTTTATAGAGTCCAGGAATTTCTTTAATCTAGTGTTTTTTTTTTCAAATGGAGGATATTTTCTAAAAGTTAAAAAAAAGATTTTAGATAAGACGAAAAATGAAGAAATATCATAATAAAATAATTCGGAAATATTCCTACTAAAATAACGGTTTTGCTAAATGTTTGAATTACATTCGTAATTAAAAAAATGTTTTATTAAATGCTCAAAACAATATTTATCGTTTAAAAAATGCTCAATTGCCTGCATTTTTAAATTTTGTGAAAAACGTTTTTTTTTTCAGGTCCACGTATTTCTTTAATCTAGTGTCTTTTTCAAATATAGGATATTTTCTAAAATTACGAAACTCGGGAAAAACGCTTTCGCAGCTGTTTCGTTGAAGTGTTATGAAAGTTAAATTTTTTGAATGGCCAACATCTTTGTTGCCGAAGTCACTTATAGGTTTGGTAGGATAATTATTGACGATCCAGAATTTAAATCCGCCAAATAGGAAAAATCTCATTTGGCGGATTTAAATTCTGGATCTACTATTACTGTATACTACTGACTAAAAAGTCACGACGAAAAATCAAGAAACAACATGATAAAAAAAAAGAATTGTTATTGCAGTCCAATGATCGCAACTTCAACACCTACCAAACCCAAACAAATTGGGGATCGATCATTTATCGGGCACATATTTACGACGAAGATGAAAATTAGTATGATTTAACCTCAATCGGTGTATCAGCCGATCCTCCTCGATCGATTTTTAGGATCGATGATGACAGTTATCATCGTCCTTTCGATAAATTGGTTCTCCCCCATGAATCGTTCTGCCATGCGGGAAATTCACCCATCGAGAAGTGCAAACGTACAGTGATTTCGAAAAGTTGATTCGAGGCTTTGCGAGCCACGAACGCAAACATACATTTACGATAAAATCCGGTTGCACGTAGACAATTTCCGTATGCATAATGCTGCAACTATACAAATTGAGCCTGAAAACTTCTTCGGCTAGAAATGATTTGTGACTGGGTTTCTTTTTTTTTTTGTACGTCTTGCATTCTCGGGATGAGCTCGTGATTTTCCTTTCCGATAATTTCTCAACTGAGACCGCGTCACGAATGTTCGTGATTCGAGAGGCATCTCCGCACGCTTTGCCGGTGGTGAACTTTTCTCTCTCTCTCTCTGGCTCTGTGCTTCTCTGGCTAAGAGGAGCAGCAGCATCAGAAGCCAAAGTGCTTATTACCCGGTACGGATCTCTTCGTTGGTGGGCACGAATCGTGCTCGCCTTATTCCCGCGGCCATAAGCGAACCGGGTAAATATCGAATGCAATTTTACCGAGGGAACATGCACCTCACAGTCGCACAGTCCTTCGCTTGAATCGTGAGAGGGAAACATAGCGAGCGCGTGAAACGTCAATCCTTCCAACGTTTTGCTTTCGTTGTCACGTGCTTCTTCTTCCCTCTTCAATTTTCCTCGTATTCGCTGCCACTCTTGGTTATTATCGCCCGAATGAAAATTAATATTTTTTTTCGCCTCCGAGAATAATAGACATAATTATTTTCATAGCGTGACGTTTTTCGACCTCCTTTTGCAATCGAAAATCCATTGAAATTCACGTTACGAATGCTTTTTAGAAAATTCACGAGAGGTGCTTTCGTGATTAATATTTTTTTTTTTTTTTTTACATTTAACGAAACATTTTTTTTTCTCAATTAAACAAAACATTTTTTGTTAATATTACGAATGTTTCTTCAACATTGATAAACCATTTCTTCGGAATTATTAATGTTTTTAAACATTCAACTAAGCATTGTTTCAAAATTATCAATGTTTTTGAAACATTAATATTGTATAACGAATATTTTTTGAATATTTTACAAAACGTTTTTCTTTAAATAATTAATGTTTTTAAACCTTCCAAAAGGCATTTGTTAAAATTTTGTATGTTTTTTAAACGTTAAACCAAACATTTTTATCAATTTTAATGTTTTTTTTTTAATTTTAGAAAACGTATTTTTACGAACGTTGTTAAGCTATTAACAAAGAAATTTCCAAAGAATTTTTCAAAATGTTCAAAGAAAAAGAAAGAACGTCGAATTTTTCAAAATTTCTTAAAAAGTTGAAAAATTATTGTTTTCAAATTATAAATGTTAAACAACATGGATCGAAACATTGTTTTTTAACAAATGTTAAAAAAATATTTTACGAAACATGTTTTTAAATCATGAATGTTTTTTAAACACTTAACAAAACATTTTTATTAATTATAAACGATTATTTAACATTTAACAAAAAAATTTCCTTTACTTATAAATAATTTTGAACATTTTTCGAAACATTTTTTCAAAATTTAACAAAGTACTTATTCAAACTACGAACGTTATTTAAACATTTCCTAAAACCTTTTTTTTTACGACAAATGTTAATTAAACATTTTGTGAAATTATAAATATTCCTCAAACATTTAACAAAACATTTTTTTTCGATCTACATATCAATGTTAAGCAACATTGGGGATATTTTATTTATCATAGAAATGTTTTTTCTAACATTCTACGGACCATTCTTTTACATTAAAGGTTTTTTCAAACATTGAACAAAACATTTTCTTTTACTTATGAAAAATGTTGAACACTTTACGAAAGATTTTTTAAAACAACAAATTACTTATTCAACTTTCGAACGTTATTTAAACATTTACTGAAACCTTTTATTTTATGACAAATGTTTATTATACAGTTGTTGAAATGATAAATATTTCTCAAACATTCAACAAAATATTTTTTTTTCAATCTACTTATGAATTTCAAACAACATTGGGGATTTTTTTTTATACTCGTCTTTTTTCTAACATTCTACGAAGCATTTTTTTAATTCATGATTTTTTTTACATTTAACAAAACATGCCCTTGAATAATAAACGTTTTCTAGACATTCAACGAAAGATTAAAAAAGATTATAACCTGTGGATGTTTCGGTGAAAATACATAATGCGATAAAAATAGCAATGCACTAAACTTCGTTGTGGAAAATGGCGAAGGGCCTTGGGAGGACTCCCATCGAAAAGTACGCCCTGCAGTCACGGACTTTATAATTGTTTACTCGACGGCATTCCACGTGTGTTTAAAGTTATTATCACAGTCCGGATCATCGTTGGCTCCTCTCGTCTCTCGCTCCAGCTGATTCGGAGTGCATTCGGTGCACTCGTCTCACTCCCTTTCGCCTCAATTCCCCTCCCTCTCTGGATCTCAAAGTGAGTTGGGTCGCTCGAGGAGTTTTGGGCGCTTCGCGCGAGGCTGCCTCCATAAGCCGCGTGAAGATGCCGAAAAGAAGGATATACGGCCGGGGCGCGATCGTGAGTAAGGATTATACCTGAAAAACGCTTCAACCGGTGTGGAAGGAAAAAAAACCCGATAAAATCGTCCCCCGAGAGAATTCTTTCCCTCCCCCCTCTCTCCGCCTCTAGTTCCTCATAAACGGATGATCTCTCGTCAGAGATATATCTCGTAATCACCGTTGCGTGCGCGCGTATTTTCGGGTAAAAAAGTCCGATCTAAAGTCAAAAGACTTTCGTGGCTGTAAAGCGCGTTGCGCGAGACCATCTGACGAAATTTTGTTTTTTCTTTAAATTAAAAAATCCGATACACCTGTCGTATAGATAAAAAAAAACGAAACGAAAAAAAAAAATGTTAATAATCCCATAAAAGTGGTGTAAATGTATATAATAGCCCGGTAAAAGCGATATAAAAATTTATGGATACTGCTGCCGCGTACGTCTTCGTGACGATCAATTCTGCCAAGCCGTCATCCGTCAAAAGCTCTCATCCTCATTAAAAATAAAAAAAAATAAAAAAAAAACCTCGCCGCTTCGGTGCACATTCCTTCGGCGAATTGGCAGTAACGAATTAGTCGTTTCAATCAATGTTCTAATTCTGCCAATCCGCGTATGATTCATCGCCGAGGCGTGTCCAATTTGTTTTCTCGCTTGTGTGCCTTTCCCAGTGTGAACTCTCTCGTATTTTAATATTCAAACGCGCGGGCCCCCGCGGAGTCGTATAATTGCGATCGGCGCCGATCTTTTTCTCTTTTTAACTTGTAGACGTTGAATCTAGAACTCAACTATAAGTCGAAGGATTTTAACGAATCACTGTCCTCGAAGAGAATAATTATTGTTCCTATGTTGCCCACATCTCTGCCTGTCCGGGTGGGCAATACTTCTCGTCCCTAACGTCACATCATGGTTGCCTTTTCCTACGATCGCGGACTTGGCGCCACTGAACGCTGCGGAGAGAAACACTTTTCACCCCCCACCCCCTTGCCGCAAGGTCGATCGTCGATTTTTTGCCTCCGCCTCTCAGGGCTATTATGGGTATGCGCGTCGGCGCTTAAGGGCCGAAAGGGCAAGACCCATAGATTTTCTTTGCAGGTAAAGTGCATGTTGAAATTAGGGCCTATCATTTCTCACAGCCTATCAATATATATATATATATATATATAACCCGTACCCCGACCATTGTTTATTTTCCTCATTTTTTTTTGTAAAATCGCACCCCATGTAAGGGATATCCACACCAATTTTTAGATTTTTATCTCTTCACTTACAGGATTTATAATTTTCCAAAAAATGTCGATTTCGGAAGTTTTGGAAACGTTTAAACGCTGATAACTCCTGAACTAATTGAGATATCGACAAAGGTCGAGCTATAACTTTTTTTCTCACTTTGCGGCATACTTTCGTTGAAAAGTATGAAAAAATGACCAATTATCAATGTCGGGGTTTTTTTACTTCTAAAGTGAAAACTATTTGTTTAAAAGATGATTACCGTTTTTAAACTTTTTTCAAAAAATTCTTTAAAATAGAGTGACCCATTCTGTAATTTTTGAGACTAGACTCAGCCTGGGCTCATTTTCCCTTCTATTTTTTTTTCGAATTAATCATATTTTTCTGAGAACATTTGTATCATGTTGATCTCCAATAATGCTATCAATGATTTTGTGATTTCCAATTTGGCTTCGACTTATAGCATTAATATATATATTTTTAAGAATATTTTAAAGATCATGATCTCGATATTACGAACTTCCCTAGAGATTCGTTATATATATATATACACACACACATATATATCCTGACACGTTGAAAGGTTTCGTCGATCATTCCAAGTCGTGGACCAACGTCAGGCTCTCCTCGATGCATGCATTTACAAAGTCACTCGGTGGAAGGACTTTTAAAGTCGATCGAGCGAGAGGCGAGCCAAGGTTTGAGATTCCTGCAAGATTAGCCCCCGGGACAATGGCGAATTCGCCCGCTATAGTATAGTACAAAATGCACCATATATATATACATGTATGTATGTATACACATACACATCTATATACATATACATGTAGTGTAATAAAGTGTTCACGCACACACACACACACACACACACATATGGGGTATTCCACGTGAATCCGGTGGACCTTTTCCCTGACCTCCGCCAATTCGATTTATTTTTTTTATCTGATCCCATTGACTCTAAAAGACAAACGGATTTTTTTAAACATTTTTCGAAATAACCCTTAGTCAAAAAATAAAAAAATTCTCCGAAAAGAACCGCCCGATTTATAAATCAGAAAAAAATCCCAAAAATGCGTGATTTTATGTAAAAATATTCAAGCTATCACCCGCAGTGGAAGTATGATTTTTTTGTGCTTTCTGAGCGGTTAACGTTAAAAAAATCCGAAAATTCAAGAACCCCTTACTTCGGGCGGATACTTTAATATTATGATAGCCACAATGAATTTTTTGACCATGTTTTAATAACCAAATCACAATCATGGACCTTGAACAGTTAGCAGTCAATTTTTCGGATTTTTTTAAACGTTCATCGTTTAGAAAGCACAGAAAAAATCATACTCCCACTGCGGGTGATAGCTTGTAAATGTTCACATATAATCACGCATTTTTGGCAATTTTTTCAGTTTTTTAAATCGGGCCGTTTTTTTCAGAGAATTTTTTCTTCTACTGAGGGTTGTTTCGAAAAATGTAAACAAAAATCAGGGTGTCTTTTAGAGTCAATGGAATCAGATAAAAAAAATAAATCGAATTGGCGAGGGTCAGGCAAAAAGACCACCGGATTCACGTGGAATACCTCACGTATATATTAAAAGAGCACTATAGTCATGGCAGCTAAGAGCCAAGGCTCTCATACTCTCGCACGCTTATCATATTCTTATTATTAATTTGTTTTGCGCGCTCTCGGTCTCGTGCGCAAAGGCTTTGCACGAAAACCCGTTTCTCGGGTACACACGGGTACACAGCACACCACTAGATATATCTTTACGTGTGTACGTTTATTATATATAGCCGGTACAGCACAGGGTATCCTAGGTATAGGATTACCCTGCCTCATTCTCTTGCGCCGTCCAACGGCAAAGGTTCCTCCGTTTTTTTCTTTGGAGTTTCGATGGAACTGTGAGTAAAACGTGGTGAGGGAGAAAGAGAGCATACGAAATTTTCTTATCCGGCTCTTAATCGCAGAACCGGATTATCATAGAGGTTATTAAAAGCATTTTTTGTTCCGCGCGCCGTCTCGCGTATACTCGTTTCCTTCATCTTTATTCGTTTCGGGGGTAAACGCCACGAGTTCTCACTGCCAAATGCGAGTGGTCGATCGCCATTTGGTACCCAAATTTGTAGGCAGCTGAGACAGGCAATTTGTTGGCGGTATTGTGAGCAATAAAATGACGTTGATTTTATTTCCCTTTACCAGACGATAATATAAACGGCGAGCCTTAAATTTTAGAGCCTAGAGAAATTTCACTCACGAGATGACGAAACATTCACCTGTTTGCGTCTTCGACTCCATTTTTTCGAGTCGTAGCGGAGCGAGCCTTTTTAACGTAAAAAGCTTATGACCGAAAATGAAGTCTACGAGGAAGCTACGAGGGACTACTTTATGGCCTTGGAATCACTGAGTAATCGGTAGGTCTTTCAGTCACAAAATTTTGGAGTCTTGAAAAACTCGGTTTACTGAAAACCACTTTTTCGTGAACCTCGTACCAGATAACTCAAAAACTATCTGGTCGAACATTTTGAAATTTTGCACACTTTTAGATTACATAATTACCATCTATGTGAACCTAAAGTTGCTTAAAAATTATTTTTAAAAAACTAATTTTTCATTGACAAACACTAGACGACAAATTTCATGAAAAATCGAACATTTTTTCAAACCAGTACCATTTTTGGGATTTTCAATTTTTCTTGGATTTTTTAGGTTCACATAGAGCGTTGGGGTTTTAAAAATCGAAAACTTCTTGGCTCTGATGTGTTAGATGAATACACCGGACGCTAGGTTGTACGCCGCGGAACAACTCAGGCGGCAATCGTCTCGATGCAAGTGTCGTACGGACACCATACCAAACATTAACATTTTTTGGAAATTAAAAAGATGTAATACTATTTATATATAATATTATGTATTTAAAATGAATAGTTTCGACACGAAAAATCTGGAAAATTCTCCTATTTTCGGCTGCCTAGAGGGATTTCCTTACCTCCTTTTCAATTGCTGCAAGATTATTTTTATTCGCTCACTCCTTCGATCTCTCCATCGTTGTACTTTTCATATAAGTAAGCAATATTTGCCGAAAAAAAATAAGAAAAGTGTTTAGACGTGAATTCCTATAACGAGTGGATACTTTTTTCCTTTTTCACTATCGATTGTTTCTCAGAGCGTAAAATCTCGTAAAATCCATTGGAACAAACGCACGAAGGAGCATACACACGTGGAGGGAAAACCTCATGGTTGCGCCGCCAAGATCCCGGTGCGGTTAGACCACGGATCAGACACAAGCATGCGGCGGCAAAATCGAGCGAGTCGAATTTCCCTTATCGCTAAGTTGTGATCTCAAAACCGGCTTTCGGAGATCACGAGAGCTCTTGAGATTTTAGTTAGCCTCACGAGCATAAGTTTTGGCTTCGGGGCTACGCAAACACTTGTAGCCACGTAACTACACACATATAGTCCAGGCAATAAACATCGAAGTAAGCACTCTCTAGATACAAATACGCAAAATTGATCTAAGAGTAATTGGATGTCGCTGGGTCCAATGGCGATAATAATTTTGCAATCAACCCTCGCGAAAATGTTTTAAAATGTTTATAACCCGTTCAATCCGGAACCTAATAATTTTATCGAAAAATATGTTGAACAAAATTTGTTTGGGACATAAAAGTACGTAAAAAGTTTTAAACGTTCATCTTCGTGCATTCAAAAATAAGGGAGAAAAAAGAAAAACCATTCAATTGGTGGTTTAATAACATCGAAGTTTAAAAAAATAAAATATCATTCTTAAATATCTCGGGTTTTTTTTGTTACAATATTGCTTTAGTAAGAGTCAATCTAACTTTCTAGAGATTTTTTTATTTTTATTTATTGTATAAGTATTCAAAAATGACGACTGAACATTGATAAAATTACTGGTTGAGGATCACTGTCAGAAAGAGACGCACTATATGGCTATGCCGTTCGCACTCATAGAAGGTTCTTTCTGTCGTTCCGCCACGCATGCGCGCAACGCTCTCCAACAAGCATCTTGCGTCCCTTACACTCCCAGTGGTGCTTCGGCTGCAAAGCGATTTTGTCTTACAAATTTTCATTCGTCTTTTTCTCCCTCATTTTTGAAGATGCGAAGATGGACGGTCAATACTTTTTTACGTACTTTTGTGTCCTAAACAACTTTTGTTCGACATATTTTTCGATAAAATTATTAGGTTCCGAATTAAACGGTTTTTAAACAGTTTTAAACATCTTCTCGGGGGTTGATTGTAAAATTATTATCGCCATTTGATTCAGCGTCATCCAATTACCCTAGATCAATTTTGCTTATTTATATCTAAAAAGTGCTTACTTTCGAAATATTTACTAGACTAACAAACACCTGTACAGGGTGTCCTGTTATGAATGGATAATCCTGCATCTGTCGATGAGTCAAATCATGTCCTACGATATGCTGGAAACTCAGTTTAGTAAAAGACCCACAGGTTTCGAGATAAAAATCATCTGCTTTTGGTTTTTCGCATGCTATTTCCACAAATAAGAACTTCTTTTGGCCCGATTTTTTAAAAATACTCTTAATTATTCGTTTTATCTAACAAAGTCTTCTCTTTAACGTTAAATGGTAAGGAAACTTTATGAAAAAAGATCTTATCCAGAATGTTCATACAAACCAATTCGAACAGCTAACTTTGATGCGGTGTAAAAAAAATGTACCCACGCATATCGTGCCAATTACTTTAAAACGTTGCTTAGTTATCGTCGATTTATATCATTTGTAGAAATGGCATGCGAAAAACCAAAAGCAGATGATATTTTCCGAAAAATAACATGAACGACAAAATCTCGAAAATACGGGGACTTTTATTAAACTGATATTCCAGCATATGGTAGGACACGATCCGACCTATCGACAGTTGCAGGATAATCCATCCGTAACAGGACCTTTTGAGGACCTTCGACTTCGAGGACAGTCCAGTCGTGGAAATGAGCGTTTGAAACAAAACAATGCAGGCCCGTCTTCAAAACAAAAGTACTGATAGCTAACGTTACATAAATTCAACTGGTTCAAAGTGCCCTTCCCCAACGCAAAGTTACCTTCTCCTGCAATCATTGATGATCAGTAAAAATGCCATCATCAAAGAACGGCGTATGAGAGACCGTGCGAGGGAGAGAGCAAGAAAGGAGACAGGAAGAGAGAGACGAAACCTTTTCGTAAAAACCTTAAAAGGTTTTAAAGACTACAAATTCAAGAGGGGCGGGTGGGGGCATAAAAGAAGGAGGGGGTAGGGTCTCGTTGATCCACGAGGAATGACCGGTCTTTAGTCATTATTTATGAATTTGGTGCGCGCGGGTTTTGCGAACGAAAAAGGAGACGGCAGAACTTCGGACCACTTAGATTTCAGAGTGGATCCCCTGCAAACCGGATAAAATATCTTGCGGAGGAGTCTCTCTCTCTCTCTCTCTCTCTCTCTCTCTCTCTCTCTCTCTCTCTCACTCTTGGCGACATTTTAATGGTCCCCGAATCGGCCGAGGAGCGCACATCTCGGTGGGCCACGTCGACGCGGTTGCTGCGCTCGCTCGGCAAAACTACGACGGACTTTGCTGATTTGTGAACATGCTCGCGAGATGAGCTCCCGGGAGAGTCCGCCGTGAGCGTATGGAACATTAATTAGCGTGTTTTTTTTTTTGGCAATTTTAAAACCGTAAATTTAATTCCTGATCGGTAGATTAGCGATCTTTGTCGCATACGAGAGGCGCATGAGTGCAAATGATCCGCAGCTTAAGGAGGTTGGAGTGTTAGCAGCAAACCAAGATTAAATTTTTGAAAAAATATATGTTATTGTCTAGACCATAGTGAGTCTTTACGATTTTTTTTTACATTTTTTCACCATATAACACCAGAGATAAAAAATAGTTTAGTGTATTTAATTTTACGTGCGGTTAGATAGGCAAGACGTTTACGCTACGTGTGGTGTAATTTTTTTGCCTATTCAGCACCAAGATAAATTATTTTTAACAACGTATTAAAGCAAGCTGAACTATTGTAAACATTTAGGGAAGAAAACTCCCATCTTGCCCATCGTAAACCATATGTATTCAATACTGAACCATCAAAGTTTGATGAAAGATTACGAATCTTGGCATTGCTGCTAACCTCAATGTCTTCGAAGTTGCCGTCTTTCGGCAATATTATAATTATATTTAATATTAATTATCATTAATATTAAACATAATTATTTAATATTAATGATAATATTAATTAATCTTGTGACATTGATATAAATATGCATACTTATAAATTACTCAAAATTTCATTCTGGGTTGTATAAAACATTGGCTGACGCATTTTTTTTTCGTAATAATCATCGATAATGTTATACTTCTCCAAGTTCGTAGTAACACTAAAGCTTTTATTCACGCAATAAAAATATAAAAATGCATAATTCTGCTCTTTAATTATACATTTTACGAAAAAATCGCATCTACAGAATAAAATTATACCCCTTATTGATTTTTTTGAGGTTCATTCGAAGAAAAAAACATCATAAACCGTCATTCGACTCAACTGGACCGCTCCAACCTCCTTAAGCGCATGCACCCGCGGCTTTGCTTTCAAACGGCGAAATTTTATTCTGATCGTATTCGGCTTATTTTCATCCCAATTATCTTTCGTAGCGCGCAAGGAGGCTCGTCAAGTATTACTCGCAATGTTCGGTTGCATTTCTTTTTTCCAGCCAGATTTTTACTTTCTCCATTCCTTTCAAATTGCTCCATCGCTCACCTTAATCGATTCGTACACGTACGGAATTCCCCAAAATTCGCTGGAGCTCGAGAAGACTGCTCGCTACTCGGCAGTCGACCGTTCTCGTTTTATTTTTATTTTTGCAAAAGCGTCTGTCGGAGATAAAGTCTCTCGTGGCGTGGCGTAAAAGTTCGAAGGAGCCTCAGCCAAATATTAGCACAGCCAATGCAGCTGTTCGCCCATACATGGGGAGCGACAAGTCCTGACATTTCGGGAATAACGCATCCCTGAATTCCCCGGACTCGCGATACGGTGTCGAAAAAAAATGTCTCATACGAGAGAGAAAAAAAAGTACACGCGTTCCTGGCTCATCTTTGGGGCAAATATATCCATAGCCATGGACGCGCTCCATCGCTCTTGTGTACTCGGACGAACATCTACGGATTATCGGTTGTGGTTGCATGTGCAACGAGATCACGGTGGTCTCACGGATCTCTACGATGTTGGCGTTGTGGCGGGGAGACCACGTCGCGAGAGTTTCGAAATCGGAAGTCGGGCCGCGAAGATTAGATAAAACTGGTGGTTATCTTTCTCGATCGAATCGTCTTTGAAAGAAATCACGCGTAGTACAGACATTTGAGTAATAAACATTACTCGGCCGTCTCTCTCTCTCTCTCTCTTACTCCAGACAAATCCAGACTTTCTATACCTCACCGATTTTTATTAGTTTATTTTGGTTTTATTTTATTTTTATTTTATTTTTATTTTATTTTTATTTTATTTTTATTTTATTTTTATTTTATTTTTATTTTATTTTTATTTTATTTTTATTTTATTTTTATTTAAATTTTTTATTAATTTTTTCTAAAAAAATTGCTTCATTGTTTTTCTAATACCTACACAGTACTGCGCTATATTTTATTATCTTTTGACAAGGCACTCTTAGGGAACTTGTTCCAGAGCACGCAATAAACGTCTCTTCTTCTTCTCTCTCTCTCTCTCTCTCTCTCTCTCTCTCTCTCTCTCTCTCTCTCTCTCTCTCTCTCTCTACACACACACACACACACACACACACACACATATATGGGGCATTTCATGCCCATTCGACCTGGGTCTGACCCCTCACCTCTCCGATTTGATCCGCGATTTGTTATGTTATTGTACTACCTCTGAAAGGCACTCGAGAGTTTTTTCAGCTTTTTTTGGAACGATTTGACTTCACAATATTTTTTATAAACAAAAAATTAACGCCCAAATTTAAAAATCTGAAAAAAATCACGAAAATCCTGTGTCACATATCAAACACGATGAGCATTTAGAAAAAGTGGGCGCGCGTTTCATTTGGCCTACAATGCGCTTTTTTCGCAAAAGGAAATTTTTTTAATAAAAAAAAATCGAATCAATAGCCCATCCAGTCGTTAAAGAGGAGAAAAAAATTACATGACATTATGTAGAATTGATCAGATTTTTTTCACATTTTTTCAGAATTTTTGTCCAAGATTTTTTTTCATGGCATGGAATGCCCCATATATATATATATATATATATATATATATATATGGAATCAACAATCAAAATTCTTAGAAACATTTTCTCTTATCTTGTCCCACTACGATTCTACATATCTCCATCTCTTGTTTAATCAGCAAAGTTGCTCCTCGCTCTCCATGTTATTGGCTACCTGTCTTCCATAGTGGGATTGAGCCCTTGGGGAAAAAAGCTTGCCCTCAAATTTCTCGAGGCACGCACGGGTCACCGATAATTTTACCTTCCCTGTCACATTTCCGCGACTCAGATCCATTCTCACCCCAATGTTAAAAGTGTTTAAACTCCGCTTCGTTCGTTGGATCGCTCATTTCGTGTGTTTCGAAGCGAGCCAATTTCGAGCTCCTCCATATAGTTCTACGATTTCCCAATTGTATGTTACTCTTAGGACTTTACTCACCTACACTTTCTCCCAAAATTATTCGGGACGCATTGAATTTCGATATTATTTTCGTTCATATTTATTAGTGCCCATCCCCGATGCATAAAAAAATAAATCTCGCCTAAAGTTCGAGTCTAATGAGGTCGATGCTCGTGGGCGTCCATGTATATGGGCACTAAAAACATGCGTCATTTACTACTGCGTTTTAGGGACCGGCACGCAACGCCGTTATTGAGAATTCATGCATATGTCGAATTATGACGGACGCGCCCGTAATTGCCGAGGCTGTAACGAATCGGGGATCGATAGTGCTGTAGTTTTTTTCAGAAAGGACAATTTGGAAACATCTCGCATATGTTGGCCAGTCGAAGTAGAGGATCAATGCATGATCGATCGTGTCGTTGATCATTTTGCCCAAAGGGCTTGTTTCATCACGAATGGCGCTAAGTTTTAGATATATACAGGGTGTCCTGTTATGAATTGGATGATCCTGCAACTGTCGATAAGTCAGATCATGTCCTACTATACGCAGGAATTTCAGTTTAGTAAAAGACCCACGGTTTTCGAGATGTTGGGCTTTATGTTATTTTTTGAAAAAAAAAAAAAACATCTGCTTTTGGTTTTTTGCATGCCATTTCTATAAATGATATGAATCGACAATAACTAGCAACTTTTTAAAGTAATTGGCACTGTATGCGTAGTACTTTGTTTTTCACCGCAGACTATCAAAGTCAGATGTTCGAATTGGTTTGTATGAAAATTCTGCATAAGATCTTTTTTCATATAATTTCCTTAACATTTAAGGTTAAAAAGAAGACTTTCCCTAGATAAAACAAATAACCAAGAGTATTATTTAAAAAACTGGGTCAAAAAAGTTATCATTTGTAGAAATGGCATTCGAAAAACCCAAAAGTAGATGATTTTTATCTCGAAAACCGTTGGACTTTTACTAAACTGAAATTTCAGCATATATCATTTCTTAACCTTCCTCAACTCCCAGTACCCCAATATTCAATTCACCATGGAGATAGAACAGGAAAATCAAATCCCTTTTCTGGATGTACCGGTTCAACGGAAAAGCGATGGCACTTTGGGCCATAAAGTTTACCGGAAGCCAACGCATACGGATAGATACCTCCATGCTACGTCCCATCACCACCCTTCCCAAAAACAGTCGGTCATAAGCTCTCTGGTCTACAGAGCTCTAGCGATCTCCGAACCAGACTCCTTGGAGGTTGAACTAGAACACCTACGAAAAGCTTTAGGAGACAATGGCTACAAGCCAGGCAACATCGAAAGAACGATCAAAAATCTAAAAAGAAAAATAGCTGATCCGAAAACGGTTACAGCACCTGATAGGGAGAATGAAGGACAAATAACCGCAACAACTTCCCTTCCATACCTTCAGGGC
Source organism: Ophion obscuratus (assembly GCA_964007375.1). Taxonomy (NCBI): domain Eukaryota; kingdom Metazoa; phylum Arthropoda; class Insecta; order Hymenoptera; family Ichneumonidae; genus Ophion; species Ophion obscuratus. The sequence goes on from OZ023318.1 coordinate 49,244,647, forward strand.
ATAACCGATCGCATAGGGAGGGTCCTTGGAAAACATAACGTGCGAGTCATCTTCAAACCTCAGAAGAAACTAGCACAAGTGATTCCGAGTGCAAAAGACCAAAGACCACCATTAAGTGCACCAGGAGTATACAAGATACCCTGCTCATGCGGTAAAGTGTACACAGGAGAAACCGGGAGGAAGATCAGTATACGGATCAAAGAACATCAACGGTGTATCAAATATGGCCATATTACACAATCAGCGCTGGCCGAACATTGGATGGAGACTGGTCATGCCATCCAGTTCGACAAAGCCCAAAGTCTGGCCCCATCAAACAGCTATTTTTCCAGGAAACACCGAGAAGGCTTGGAAATCCGAAAATATCCGGACAATCTAAATAGATGTGGAGGATATCACGTCAATCCTATTTGGCACACCGTCCTCCCGGTTTTTTAATTGACCAGCTGATCAATTAAAACATCTGATTGGCTGGTGCAGCGATCCGAAACGATGACTGCAACTATATAAGGAATACCTGAGACACGAGAGCTTCAGTATCGGAGCTCTCAGCCCTGATGATGCAGATTTCAGCATATAGTAGGGCATGATCTGACCTATCGACAGTTACAGGATTATCCATTCATAATTTCATATACATCATAAAGTGACGTCGCAAATGAAAACCTACACTGAAAAAAAAATTCATTCATCCAACCAAAATTCAGTTGGTTTAACATAATGTATTTTTAAATACGTTTAACTTGATTTTTGATTGACATAACAAACGTTTTGTTAATCTAACTGATAGTTTTAGTTAATTTAGTTAATTTAGTTAATTTTGGCCTGACAAAGTTTTTGGTGACAAAAGTCATGTTTTCATTTTTCAAACATGTTGGTCATCTTTACGTCACCACATTGAATTTTCGACTAAACAGAACATTTTTTTAACGTCCCTCTTTTATCCCTAAAAGATTCACTATACGCAATACAAATGGTATATATATATATATATGAACATCAGTAAGATGACCCCCGTCGTATTTTGCGCGTTAAATCGTGTAAACTGTTTTTTAACTTTTTATTAATCATTCGTCGAGTATATACTTCGTAGTTATTTATCTCGACGTAAATTGATTAGATGAATTAAATGTATATGGGCGCTACAATCAAACGCGCAGGTACCTCGTCTCCCGCACGCGATTCGTCCCTCTCTCCTCTCCGCCTCTCGCTCTTTGACTCACAGTGGCTCTTGCTCTTGCTCATACTTTATTTACAACAACATGAGGCGTTGAACGGGCCCACGCGCCACGCACCAGATTAATATATACATAATACACCTCGAATATATTCGACACGTCCCACTTATTTTTCAATCTCTTCCGAGTCTATTGTCATATGTACATCGAAGATCAGACCGTCGACGAAAGTGTTTCTCAGCTGGAAACTCTCTCTCTCTCTCTCTCTCTCTCTCTCTCTCTCTCTCTCTCTCTCTCTCTTCACCTCTTTATTTGCTCTCTCCAATTTTAGAGTGCACGAGACCATCTCGGGGGACACGCGTCAGGACACTTCCGGTTTGGGAAAACAGCGGACACGATCGTGGATCGCCTCCGAGAAAAAAAGTCATCGCGTTAGACAAGCCAGCGAGATTCAGTCGGTAAATTATTCGTATCGTGTTCGAAATGAGTTATGGTAATTTCCTGCAATGCTACGATAGGCTTAATAAGTTTTTGGATACGGATATGAAGCAAGCTGGATGCATTTCAAATTTGCATCTTTGGCATGCGAAGCGTTTTTTAAAATAATTATTCATAATATAGATTTTATTATTCGGTCTATATTTTTTATTTATTATATATAGTATAAATAAATAAATAAATAAATAACGGACGGTATAAATAAATAAATATTTATTTATTATATATCATCGCATATTATTTATTTATTTATTATATATGTGAATATTATTTTTTTATTTATTATCATATATCGACCGTCCTTCGGCTGAAGCCTCGTCAACGAGTAATTTTTTTGCTACGGAGAAATAAATTTCGGATCGTATAATTTGATATTGGCGATCTTAGCCCATCGGCGTACAGTGAAATGCACTTTGAACGTGTTCGCGAAGTGCGGCGACCGTGAGAACAAGAGAGAGAGAGAGAGAGAGAGAGAGAGAGAGAGAGAGAGAGAGAGCACATATACAAGTTGTTCAGATGCTCGTAACCGTGTTTGTCGTTACCGAGTATACAAGCTTTCCCGCATGAGTTTCATGCATTGCGAAGATAAAGAAAGTACGGGAAAAACAAGTCGCAAATTACCAAGTGCGCGAGGGTTGTAAAAGAGAAACACCCGCAGGCTTGTGGGCAACGTTTCGAGCAACCTGTGCCCTCTATTAACGCCTCCGGTGTAGACAAATTGCCGGACTCGCTGGTGTAAACTCGCGATGGTCCATCGATCGACGAAGCCCGCGTATGGCCAATATTTCACGGACAAACATTCCATGGTGTAATTTTCCCGGAGGCTAACATTCCGCGATCTTGACAGGAAAAAAGAAACTTCGATAAACCGCGAGGACGTTTGGTATCAATATTAAGAGAAACCTGTTACGCCGGTAACATGCGTTTTGACCCGACGACAAAACATCCTCGACAAAATATCCGCGACAAAATATTCGACGACACAATACCCGCAGGATAAAATATCCTCATGACAAAATATCCGCAAGACAAAATATCTGCCGATATTATATCCGCTGTCGGTAATTAAATCTATGATTAACGTTATTACTCGTAAACTAGGACAACTGGCTTCATGAGACAGTCAATGTTTTTCTCTCTGCTGTGTATGTAGTGCTAATGTTTCTTGAAGGAATGACGTTGTAGTGCTACGGTTTAAAGTGTTTAAAGAAGGGAGCAAAATTATTAATATATGACGGATATGTTTATTCAAAAAAGAGTGTGAATAAAACAAGCATAACTTGGCGTTGTGTTGAGCATAAGAAACGTTCATGTAATATTATTATAGTACATCCTATTATAGTACATAATATTATTATAGTATCCAAGTATATTTGCGTGGCATTGCTAACAATATTTTATTAAACTAATATTATATACAAAAACTTTACAATAAAGAAATAAGTGCAATGAAGAAGCTCGTATTATGCCCCCACCCCACTATCTCACACACCCCACAAAGGTGTTTTGCGCGCGACCCCGTTGATGTGGTGGACGAGATTTAGGATTTTGTCTCGCAGATGTTTTGTCATGAGAATATTTTGTCTTTCGGATATTTTGTCCTCGGATATTTTGTCGCGGATATTTTGTCTTCGGGTCAGATGTGATGTAGCCGTTACGCCACAATATGGATATAAACGTTCATAAAGTATAGAATTTTCCTAAAGACGAAAACCAAATGTAAATGGTTTTTATCCCAATACCGCTCATTTAGGTATAAACGTTGATAAAATACATATTTTTCTAATCAGACGAGAAAGCCATTGCGTCAAAACCGATCATTACCGATACTTTGGGTATGAACGTTGATGAAATGTACTTCATTTTTAACGACACGAACCAACTATCAAAAACAGGCAGCGGTATATTTGCATTCAAAAGATTTTTATTCCAATACCGATTATTACCGATCATTAAGATATAAACGTTGACTAAATATATTTTATTTCTAATGAAACGAAGAAAAACAGCAAAACAGTTTTTATGGTATCAGACACCGAAGTGTTATTTGTCAAAAGAACATGTATATCTGTTTATGAAATCCCTCAACTCAAGCATTTGGGATTACGAGGATGAAATTAGTGGATTTGAGATTGGCGGATGTTCACAGGTACGGCTTAGAGTGAACGTTCAATCGGATTGATGATATATAGTAATAAAATGCCTAATGGCGACTTCGGTTAAAATCCCCGCTGTCGTACGTATTAGTTTGCCTAACCGTTTTGAGCTCTTGGCAAACTTGCTCATGTTGTTATATGGGCGCTGTATGTGTGTATATATACGCCGGTCAGATTGCTTTCGAAAACTGGCCATTAGAGGCAATTAGGCATGCATCGTGGTTCCGTGGAACGAGATACCTTGTACGGCCAGAAGTTATCGGCTGTCGTAATGTTACACGCGTCACTGTATCGATGTTTTTCCATAAGAGAATCGCAAGCTATCGTTCAGCTGGGTGTAAGTTAGTGAATAAGAGAGACAGAGGATTGCGAAGTGTGATCAACCTCGGAATCGCTTGGATGAGGAGCCGCAACATTCTCCAGGAGACACAAATTTTCCTTAATCCGGAAGAATGTCATCTCGAAATTAACATTTGTAAGGGATTAAAGATAGGTCTATGAAAAATGGTGCCATCAATGGAAGATTTCCTTTCGCCTGGATTCATTAGACTCCACATCACTGAATCTTATGGATGATGTCATGCTCCATAATTGGACAGCATGGGAACTGGATTATTCACATTGAAGTTGTCATCAGTCGATTTTACGTTGGATTCAGAATCTTCTGTTTTGAAGATAGATCTATGAACAATGGTGACATCAAAGGAAGATTTCCTTTCGCCTAGATTCATTAGACTCCATATCACTGAAACGGCTGGATGATGTCATACTCCATAATTGGACAGCATAGGAACTGGATTATTCACATTGGAGTTGTGATCGGTCGCTTTTACGTTGGATTCAGAATATTCTGTTTTAAAGATAGATCTACGAAAAATTATGACATCAATGGAAGATTTCCTTTTGCCTGGATTCATTAGAGTCTATAGCACTGAAACTTCTGGATGATATCATGCTCTATAATTGGACAGCATGGGAACTGGATTATTCACATCGGAGTTGTGATTGGCCGGTTTTACGTTGGATTCAGAATCCTTCTTGTTTTAAAGATATATCTATGACAGATGGTGACATCAGTGGAAGATTTCCTTTCGCCTGGATTAATTAGACTCCATATCACTGAAACTTCTAGATGATGTCATGCTCCATAATTGGACAGCATGGAAACTGGATTATTCACATTGGAGTTGTGATTGGTCGATTTTACGTTGGATCCAGAATCCTTTCTATTTTAAAGATAGATCTATGAAAAATGGTGACATCAATGGAAGATTTCCTTTCGCCTGGACTCATTAGACTCCATATCACTGAAACTTCTAGATGATGTTATGCTCCATAATTGGACAGCATGGGAATTGGATTCTTCAAATTGGAGTTGTGATCGGTCGATTTTATGTTGGATTCAGAATCGTCTGTTTTAAAGATAGATCTATGAAAAATGGTGACATCAATGGAAGATTTCCTTTCGCCTGGATTAATTAGACACTATATCACTGACACTTCTAGATGATGTCATGCTCCATAATTGGACAGCATGGAAACTGGATTATTCACATTGGAGTTGTGATCGATCGATTTTATGTTGGATTCAGAATCTCCTGTTTTAAAGATAGATCTATGAAAAATGGTGACATCAATGGAAGATTTCCTCTCGCCTGGATTCATTAGACTCCACATCACTGAAACTTCTAGATGATGATATGCTCCGTAATTGGACAGCATGGAAACTGGATTCTTCACATTGGAGTTGTGATCGGTGGATTTTACGTTAGATTCGGAATCCTTTCCGTTTTTATTCTTCCATGACTCTTTAGCATAGAATGTAGATGGTGATTTTTTTAATCGATCTATTGGCTTGAGGAAAAAGGCCGACATCTCAGGTGCAGGAGTATCCTACTTTTCGGAAATGTCACTTCTCACGGTGGAGACTCCTGATCCTGCATCCTCTGGAAGAAGATGACGACTGCGATATTGAAGGTCTGATCCGGGGATTTTTCAGTCTCGTTCGACGTACAAATAAAATAGATACGTCGCATTGGTTGGGAGTGCGAAGGCTTTCGCGAGTAGGATTAACGACTGGAGCTCGCGTGCGCTCACGTGTGCAGACACGAGTAGTTACGAGCGTACTGCTCGACGATCGTAATGACTGGAAGCGTTATAAATCACCGAGCCCCAGGACATTAATATTCATAGAATCGATGCGTCACGAGAGTCTCTTGTCTGGAGTTCGAGGGTTGAGAAACAATTATCCGCATTACCACGCGCGTCTTCGCGCTCGGCTTTCACTGCATCAGCCTGTGCGATCAATTTTCCTAATGCCTCATACGGACAATGTATTTCTTGCTTTTTTGCAACATTAGTTTTACTTATTTCTAATATACATTCAAAAAAGTCGTCAACGTTCAATTAATCGATAGAAAAATTGCATCGTTACATCTGTCTGAACTTGAGGCTTAGGTCCTTTGAGATGGTGTTGAAATTTGCACCCTTGGAATGCAACGAAATATAACTTTTCTTCGATCGCTCACATTATTTTTCGCTCACTTTGGGCACGAAAATCACTCAAATGATTCTTCCCATCTTTAGTAGAGATCGACGACCTCAATTAGTGAAAAAAAAAAACGTTTGGATTATTGTAATGAAGAAAGAATAAAATTAAAATAAAGAAGAACTACCCTTGCATTCCAAAGATGCAAGCTTCAACTCCATCCCTTCGGGACTTAAGAAATGCCTTCAAGACGTGGCAATTTCCATCTACCGGAAGTCCAGCCACTCATGAACATTGACTGACCTTCCAAGCACGTAAAGAATGATGGCTGCTATCTTGAGAAGTAGACTCTCTTCGCAACAGCTCCAACTCTTCAGCTATCAACGGCCGTTAAAAAATAATTACAGCCTCTTGAGTGTACGTTCAATGATTAGGGTTACTCATCATGTTCAGTATAGACGTCCGTATATCTATGTATCCCTCGGAATTGGTACGTTCCAAAATTACTTGGCTTGATTTACCGTTACACTTCTAAGCGCATATCTGTAACGATACGAAATGGATCCTCGGAGCAATCTCAACGAAGCTGCAAATCTGATCCAGGTCTTCCCTATCCAAGGGAATATACAGAGCTCGTATTCTATATTATATTGTCGATGGAGGTTCTCCTCTCTAGGGTCGTGACTCTGATAACGGGGCTTGCCCATAAGAATGCGGATCACGAGAGAGAGAGAGAGAGAGAGAGAGAGAGAGAGAGAGAGAGAGAGAGAGAGAGAGAGAGAGAGAGAGCAGTTTCGTTGATCGTCCGGTAGGTGATGCTGGACACGAAGATCTGTCTCTCCGTCTCTCTCGATCCTGATGAAGGCCGTCGACCTCGGCAAAAGGTATACAGGCACGAGGCTCTTGCGAGAAGAAGAGCTAAGGCGATCGAGACGAAGGTACAACGAGCGAGAGAAGCTGCGAGTACTCACACATACTTGTTTCAACATACTCTTCTCTCTACGTCTATACGCAGCACCCCAACCAACGCAGTTAGTCGATTCATTACACACGCGAGAATACCATTGTCGTGAATCCTACAAAACCACGAATTGTTCTCGAGGCTATGAAGGAACAACCGAGTAACGTCCACCGGACACGCGAGATCTTCAACATTTTTCCCTCGCACGAATCTGCGAGACGATGGCTTTCTCCCAATCTTGCGCAAACTGTGGGAACCCTTAGAATTTCGAAGTGTGCGGCCGTCTGTCATAGCAGAGTCCAGCCCCCCCCCCCCCATCCTATTCCTGTAAACCTTCGACTTGAAAATCCGAAGTAATTCATTAAATTAAAAGTCGACGAGTACTTTTAAGCCATTGCGGTTACTGGAAGATAAGTATCTTCGCGGAAAGGTAAGAAAAACGGTTTAATTAGCATTGTTCAATAAGCAACGGATTAATCGGCAGGCTCAACAGGTTACACCTAGCTTGTGGCCGGAAAAGAGGAAATTTTCGGGATTTTTTTCCTGCTAAAACGTGTGCAGGTTTTTTATTCCTTTTTGCTACATTAAAGAGTATGATTTTAAGCTTCTTTCAAAAAATTTGTATTGAAAATATTAATAAATATGGTAGATACAATGGTTTGTGAAGCTCGGAAATAAAGCATCCGAAATTTAAAAATCAAACGCAGTGAGTTTTTGCAACTATCTAGTGATTGGACCACGAATCTAATAAAATATTGATTTTTGCAAAAATTGCCGCAGCTCAAAGTAAAAGTATCGATTTTCGGTAACAAAAACGTTCTATTTTTGTTGATGAAAGAAACTATGCATTGCAAAAACAAATCCTTCGTTCGAGCGCTGCTTTTTGATATGTAAAGGAAGTTAAATTTGAAGGTGATCGGTGCAGTGATTTTCAAGATATCGTGGTTACCGATTTAGAAAAAGGCATATTTAAAAAGACACCACTACTTTGCCATCTCATCTACGTCAAGGAGCTCTGACATAAATCGAAAAGTGGTTGAAAAAATGGAAGATAACAGCGAGCGAAAGCCAATCAGTACACATCGCATTCGCGCTGCTCAGAGAAGAATGCCCAACAGTTGTTTCAAGTAACCAACCCTTACCTACATCCAGTGCAGTCAAATATCTAGGGATGCACCTAGATAGACGTCTAACCTGGAACAAACATATAAAAACGAAAAGACAAGAGCTTGATCTACAACTCAAGAAACTATATTGGCTGATCGGAAAAAATCTCGACTATCTATGAAAAACAAAATACTCCTATGCAAAGTGGTACTCAAACCAGTGTGGAGTTATGGTATCCAGCTTTGGGGAACGGCCAGCAAGCCCAATGTCGATATACTTCAAAGATTCCAATCTAAAGCTCCGAGAACAATTGCCAATGCCACTTGGTATGTCAATAACAAAACGATACACAACGATCTACGAGTGACATTTATAAAAGAAAAAGACATCCAAGGATTAAGCAAACAATACGTGGAGAGGCGTCGGAACCATCCCAACACACTAGCTCGTGGATTACTAGATCGTCGTGGCGAAATAAAAAGACTCAAACGCTTTAAGCCTTTCGACCTCACAAACTGTGAAAATCTCTAACAAACGCTAGGTAGAATGTTACTAGATACTCTATCTACAATGGGCAAAATAAGCTGATAAGTGACAGCCGAACTATTGAATGTCCCTATACGGGACAGATTGTAGTTACAAACCCAAGGTCGGGAAAAAAACAAAGACGTTCAACGGATCTTGAAATTTTCTTCTAGGACAACTCGGAATCTTCTGAAATTTTCGGCACCTACCTATCAACGCCCTATGACCCATAACCCCCTAAAATTTGAACGAAGACTTGAGGAGCTATACCAGTGTGGACGATGAAAATTTGGGTGATTTTCGGGAATGTTTTGGAAGAAAAGTACTCAATTAAATGTTTCGGAAAATTAAGAATATATTTGACTATATTTGACCTATATTACATAATTTTTTCATAGAAAAATAGTGAGATCCAAGCGACTTATGCGCACCTTCAAAGGCGCAAAAAAAAAGTTCCTCCACTGCTGACATGATTTCGGCCAATTAAGTGGCTGATACGGAAAAAGGAAAACATGTCGTTAAACTGGAAGATATTTCCTGTACAATGACGTAGGATTTTCAAAAAATATCAAAATCTAACAAAATGGCGTAGTTATGAAAAAAGTCTGTTTTCTTGCCTATAAAATGGTCATTTTTTTCAATGCCAAATCGTCAATTTTCATCCGATGAAAAAGATCCTACCTCATTGTAGAGTAAATATATTCAAGAGTACTCAGTTCAAATTCCAAGTCAATCGGATAATTGCTCTTTGAGTTACATTGTCAGCAAATTTGAAAAATCTCATTTCGAGAAAAACGCGTTTAAACATTTAACTATCGAATTTTATACCTACGAGCGATTGCTCTTTAGGAGGCTGCCATTCGGGAAATATTAGAGATACGGCCTTAACATTTTTACAGAATATTCTTAAAAGTATAAACTGTCGAAAAAGGCAAAAATATTGATTTTTTGAAAGTGTCATACTGGTATAGCCCCTTAAAATGTTCGGAGAAGATTTTTGAAAAGTTTTATTTTGAGAATTCGTCGAAAAGCAGAGATCGATATTTTCCAAAATTTCATCCATCCTGTAAGCCCTCAAGTCAAATGTTTCTCGAGTATTCCAGTTTGCGTTCGACGGTAAAACGACGTCTCGATGAGCTGCGCAACGGTCCCGCAATTTTCTCGACGACACGCACCTCATTTCGGTTCCCTCTTTCGAATCCCAAATCGTGTATTTCGAGAGGCGCGCTTCTACTCTCGGGAAGTCCATATTCCCGCTCAAATATTTGTCGCGAGGAAACAATTTTTAAGCGGAGAACAAACGTCTCGCGTTGCGGTATTTTCAACGCGTAGCACAAATACGAGCCTTGACGGATGAGGCGAAATCGTGATGCGGCCTAAAATCTCGAAGCGACGGAAAAGAGAAGAAAGAAGCGAGACGAGACGGGGGAGAAAAAAAGATCCGTTCGTCCGTGACTTCTAGCCACGGACGTAATGTCTCGAGGCTAATTGATGCGCCAGCCGCGTATTAATTACCCCCCGCTACCCCGCTCCCAATCCGTAGAAAGATTCGTTACGCGACTTTTGACCGGCTCACTCAGGCGCGACCAAGGTGAGATAATTTTTCACCGGTTGCCCCTTTTTTCTTTTCACCTTTGCTGCGCAGTTGCTTCTAACGTTCCACTTTTATGCTCGATTAGCTACGCACAATCGAAACAGCCGTGTGTGTGCGTCGGATTGCGGATCTGCGTGTGAGTGTGTGCGCGAAGGTGACGCGAAAGGTGCGACGAGATATGTGTGTGTGTGTGTGTGTGAAAAAGTCGATCGTAAATGGACCGTTTTGGTCCGTTTTTGGGATCCGAGGATCACCCGTTGGCGAAGCCATTTTGCATATATCAAAAATTGAAACGTCATTTGTGTAAATGAATATTGTATTTTTCGGCTAGATGACATTTGGGTGGTTGGCCCAGGTTTGGAAGATTCAACACCAACCGATGTTTCTTTGTTAGATATTGATGGCAAGGCAACGAGAAACTTCATGAAAGAATGCCAGACATTCAAATTACAAGGCCCCCTTCGTTAATTCTCAGGTAGATTAGACCGTAATTTAAATTCTGGTCCGAATTCGCGCCACCTGCTCGACTTATAGTACAGGAACGCCCGTAGGACGCCATTATGGAGAACGTGAACGTTTTACCAGCGGGTGCCCGGAACTGACGGGTGTGCAATTGAAATTGATAGCTCGGGCTGGAAATTCCGCCGGTGGATACTTTTTTCCCTCGATACGTGTCACATTGTGACACAATTTTGATCCAACTTCGCGTATCAACGGTAGCTTCTCTTAGTCGCATCTCAGAAGGTACCAGAGAGTTGGAGGGCCATTTCGGGCGATTTTTCGCATCCGGTACACGCGAAAACTGCATTACCGACCGTTGGTAAGCCTTACCGACGGCTGCACGTAATGAGATCTTCCTTATCAACGGTCGGTAGAAATCTGCTTTACCGCCAGGGAAAAACGACGGCCGCGAGTAGTTCGTGGCCGTTGGTACGCGTCCTCTGGTATGCCGGTAACGGATCACAGAGGACTGTAATCTAGGGGACTTCTTTATCCACGAGTCTCTTCGTACGATCGCTCGAGTTGTGCCTCTTGAGATTTTTCACTCGGGAGAAACTTCGTGCAGAAGTGAAAGTTAATTAAACTCGGTTCAATTTCGTTACGAGTTCTTTTCCTTGCAGAAATACTCTCGAATTATTTCGTCACGAGCTCCACAGTATTTCACATTTTCCTAACCGTAAAGCATCTCTCCAGGAATTCTACGGTCATATTCGGAGTCGTGATCAGTACATTTAGAATCCTTGGGAGATTTTGTTTACATTGCTGTCCGTATATGCGGATGATTGGAGAGTTCATTCATTATTACTCAGTTTAGAATGCCAATTACTCGAAACTGAATTTCTTCGTGTTGGTAAGATCGGTGCATTCCATCGTCAAGGCTGGATATACCCGCAACGTTTTTATATCTCGCATCAATACGAGAGTTTTTCGCGGGAGCGATTCGCAATCGGCGCTCGGCTTTCGTACTTGAACACACGGGCTGTTAGGGCACCACGCTTCATTTATACGTTTATAATGGTTTCTTTGATCCCCCTCCTAAATGCTGTATAATCCGTGCCAGATGGTTTAAGTGTAATATTAATAATAGCCCGTATTAACGAATTCGCGTGAAGTTTCGAAGATTTTGCAGGCTCTGTGAGTAGCCTGTTCGGAAATTCAACGCATCCTTAGAGTACGGTGGGTGCGATGAATATTCATCGATGTCGAAAAAATGGAGCTGTATCCGGATTATGTCTAGTTGTAACAGTCGAGAACGGTTAATTTTTGGGATTTTTTTTAGAAAATCGTGAAGATAAATTTCTACAAAAAATTGGTATTTGGAAAAGTATCATCAGAAGAAGCCTAATTTTTTGGTGTGACAATATTCAATTATAATCGATTTATAGCCAATGTCTAGGAAGCACCTCTCGAAAACATCTTTTCCGCTTGGCAATTTCCCTTCTGAACAAGGTTATCTAATATCATAAAATCAATGAGATTTCGTTAGTACTTTGGTTTATCCTATGATTAATCGAAGAAATTTGCGAAATATTAAATTTAAAAAAAAAATGGCGCTAGTTCAACGTGAGAATTGTGATTTTTGCGGAAAATCGGAATTTTTCGTTCATCAAATCAAAAGTGTATAACGGAAAAAAATCCTTCGATCAAGTACTATATTTTTACATCTAGAAAAAGCCCTCATAATTTCAGCACGATCGGTGCAGTAGTTTTTGAGATATTTTGCTCGCCGATTTTCAAAACGTACTTCCTAGAAAAAAGAATTTGACGTTTCGAACAACGCTCCGAGCGTTCCGACGAGCATCAACATAACAGCCTATACCTGAATCTGTCAATTTTGATTCGATCACCTTGAAATATTCATAGAACATTTATAACATGATATACTGTCAAAATATATTGGTTTTGGGAAAAGTGATATTTCGACTTCCACAACAAAAGTGATATTTCGACTTTTACAATTAACCCCTTAATTCCAGATATATAAAAACTCTTGAAAAAAAGACCGATATGTCACATTCCTCATAGTATTCATTTTTTTTAAATATTTTCTTTTCTTTTATTATTACCTCGATTTTTTTACACTCAGGTTGTAGTTCTCGCATGAATGATCGTAAAAGGGTTCGATTCTCGTTGGCGCTCGATGTGCCAAAATCAAAATAGCGCAAAACGAAAAAAAAATTCCACTGCGTTTAAGTGGTCTTCTCACTTAAGACGCTAAAAAGGCTATATTCATGGATTTTTTAAATAGGTTTATATTGTAAATATTTATATTTATACTTAATAAATTATACGTATACTTAATTATTTATATTATACTTAATAAATACACTTCCAAAATACATTTAAATTTTTTTAAAATGTATTCATATAACCCAAACAAACTTTAAACGCGTTTTTCTCGAAACAACGTTTTTCAACGGCTGGTTGATCAAATCTTCGAAACTACTGAACCGATCCTTATGAAATGTTCACCACATATTCTTTACAACTATAGCTATAGTGCGTATCAAGGATTTTTTTAAATGTTGATATTTACTATTTTTTGCCAAAAGCGGTGAAAAAAACGTTTTGTTTTGTTTGTTTGTTTGTTTTTTTTTTTTTTTTTTTTTTTTTTTTTTCGAAAAATGTCCATTTTGTTATTTTTGCACATATCAAAAATCGTATGATATGCGCTACAGCCATTGGCATACTGAATCGAAAACCGTTTGATTTTTTTGTTTCGAATGATATATCTCCGAGATTTCATCAACAGCGGAGACCCACAATTTTTTACATTTTTTTAACTACCATTTTCGTCTATAAATAGTGATTAAAATAAATCAAAATTTTGTTTTAAATGTATTTTGAAAGTGTATTTATTGAGTGTAACAACTTTTATATCAATATCTATAATATAAACCTATCCAAAATGTTCATGACAATAGCCTTTTTAGCTTCCAAAGTAAGAAGACCCCTTAAGCGACCCAAACGTCAACATCGTCTCTTCTTTTAACAAAAACTACACTAACAATCGAGTGCATCGATAAGTTAAAAAATACTTGAGCCGAAAACCTCCAAACGTTCAAAACATTTTCCAAACCTTGTCCCTCTGGACCCAAATCCAACCGACCGCCAAAAATAATATTAAACAATAAGAAAATAAAGTAGGATAAAATTTCCAGAAACCACGAGCCAAACCAAAGCGCAACTCGAAAAAACTCAAAACACATCGAAGCCCCTTGCCACAAATTGATATTTGAACATAACGGACCGATAACTGAAAAATCAGCACAGAGGCCTCTGTTCCCCTGTCTGGTGTACGGGTCGAAAAATGGTTGACGACATTGGAGCACGTTTGGGTCGCGTACACGTTCGAGTAGCGCGACGTTAAGGTCTTCGAGGCTGAAGTTACGAGGAAAGGTAGGGCGTCATGGATGAGAACGTTCCAAGTAGAAGGTAGGAAGACACGGTATGGACGGGCGTATACGGCGATGAGTTTCACGAGGAAGAGGTAGCGAGAGAGAGAGAGGAGGTTGGAGAGCCCCCGTCCCTCCCGCCCCCTCGAACCGCGCCGTACACGCGTTTCGGTCTCTCGCTATGAGAAGACCGAGTAAAAAAAGGAACATGGCGACCTCATTGTTTTATACTCTTGGTGTATTTCTTGCGTACGTATATGTACGCACGGCCGGATAAGATAGCGCAGCAAAAGACGAGAAGTATCCGAGCCGGTTGTAGAAACGGCTGCCGATGTGTGCGCCGGTAGTACGTCACATATACACGAATGAAGAGGGAAAGAAAGAAAAACAATTACCGCAGTCTCGAGGGGCCTGTACGGAGTACTCGTTTGTCTGTACTGTTGGCATGAGGGCTCGCCTTTATGCTGTACAGTACTCTTCAACAGATCTTTCTCTCTTTTGGGCCCCTTGCGTTTTCTCCTATCCGCCCTGCGCCCTTCTTTTCTCGGAGTCCCTCGTAGACGACGCAGAAGGACTTGGCGAGGAAGAGACAGAAAGATGGAGAGTCCTTGGCGCACTGTCATACTCATCACGCATGTCAATTTCCCGTGAAGAAATTGTGATCAGGATCCCATTGGATTGCTATACTTGTCCCTACTCGCTAATGGGGATCCAATCAGTCCTGGATTTGCCAATGGACGGTAAGGCAGCTGCCTAGGGGTGGCCGACTTTAGGGGCGGCGAATTTCAGAGACATCTTAAAAGGCCACGGTATATACAAGTGATTAGGAAAGGAGGGGTGGCACAAAGTCAAGTGGCCTATACTCAAGAAAAGTATAAATCCGGTACTGGATCCAATGGGTCATCGCATTGGATCCCTATACTAAAACGTCACGCTCGTATATTGGATTCTAATTGGGATTCACCATTGGAATCCACTGTACGAATCCAATTTGAATCCTAAAGGATTCCCACATTATTGAACAGAATCCGAAACGATTCTTGATGGAACCCATTGCAGTCTCTAAGTTGGATTCTGTAAACAAAATATCTATTTGAATCACATCACCGAACATCACATTTGATCACATCACATTTGAATCACATCATCGAACATCGCATTTGATCACATCACATTTGAATCACATCACCGAAAATCGACTGTAATTATCGCTTGTTATTAATTTACTGCAATTTAACATATCACAACACACGTAAACGCCCATGAGGGATGTAGGTTATGTTTCAACACGCCAAGTTTTTTCTCTTAGTACTTAGAGTACTTAGAACTTAGTAAGAATTCTCAAACGACGTTCATCGTCGTACGGTGCAGAATCCAATTGGATCCCAATGAGGACTCCCTGGGCGCAGTGGCGCTGTCAAAACTCTATAGAGATGTGGGTGCATCTTGGGGCTCCCCAACAAGTTTGTGCACAGGTTCACGAAAAGATATTTTTTGGGAGCTCCAAATTCTTTCGGGACATTGGGAGATTGAACAAGTCTTTTTTGAACAATGACTTTTCTGAGAGATCCAAATTTTTTCGGAAGACAGGGAGATCGAACAAATCTTTTTGGAAGTTTAAATTCCAGTTGAGAGTTAACAAAAATTCTCAACCGAAGTAAATCAGGAAATAGCATGAAATTCACTGCGATTCCAATGTGGACTCTCTGTGTGTGGCGTCTCTATGTAATCTCTAAAGGGATGTGGTATGATCTGGAAACTAGCCAACAAATTTTTGCACGGATCCATCTGATTGTCTCTCCATCTGCTCCCTCGAACTCGTTCGATGGCTTTTATGCCAAAAAGTTAAAAACAGTCGCCAAGCAAAGACAGCTCGAGCAGCACGATCTAACGAGACGAGTGAAACCTGTTTTTGTTGGATTTGACCCATTGGTGAGACTGGCGTTTGCGCGTCGGTTGGATCAAATAGTGCCGATTGACGGATCGCACAGGGTCTGGACCAATTCTTCGTTCGACGACCCCAAAAATCGTGATGGGCTGAGGTTGTCTATTTTTGGGATACATTTTTGGTCAGTAAACAATTGGAACATTGTGGCAATATTGATTCGTTGGTCTGTGGAACGTTCGGGATATAAATTCACCTCCGGCAAAGAAGTTGCCTGTCTTCAGCTGCTTTCCGAATATGGACGCAGCATTGCAACTCCGTACGAACTTCTCCCTCTCTTTGGAGAGTGGAAAACAGAGAGGGAGAAAGAGAGAGAGAGAGAGAGAGAGAGAGAGAGAGAGAGAGAGAGAGAGAGTTCACAAAACGACCTCAAGCTACCTTAAGAATCCATCCAGAGAAACACTTTGCCACGGAGACTCGGAAGAGTTCCTCAGGAGCCATCTGCTCATTGTCCCACACCGTGGCCCATAACCGACAGGTTTTAAACGTCTTCCCAAAGTGGGCGTGAGTTCCGAGCGCAACCCTTTTTTTGTCTAACGAAAAAAACGTACTCGTTAATGCACCCTCCGGGTATTTTCTCTCGTTGCAGGAGCGCGAGTGCTGAGAAAAAGAGAGTCCTCAGCACCCTGCTCTCATGGGTGTCTCAAGGACCATCGACGCGCGGCCAAATATCTAGTCTATCCTTCCCATCCATCGCGAAGGCTCGAATTTCATTTTTGTTCACTTGCGATCCGGCGTTTGCTAGAATGGGGAGGCAAAAACTGTACTCTCGAAGGGTTGAAGAGTCGGAAGTAGGATGCACTCGGCCCTATCTATACGAAACACCCTTCGTTCCTTTATCGACAGAGATCGGAAGCTCGGATAAGATTTCCGCCCTCTCGTGCACGGGACGTACCCAGGGGAGAAATGGCATGTGCAACAAAAGATTACACACATCGCCCTCTCTCTCTCTCTCTCTCTCTCTCTCCCTCTCTTGCTTTCTCATCAAGCGCTGTCCGCGTAATCTGAGAGGCCCTTCCGTATCAGTCCAAGAAGGGGATTCTGTGCTTCGTCTATGGGAGAAATACGTCTGATCACGGTGTGACTGAGGTTTCCTCTTTTTCTTTTCGCTCAGAATATGCTGACTCTCCGCAGCGAAGCTCTCGCGAGCTTAAGCTTCTGTGGGGAATCATCACAGCTGCAATTTATGACAAGATGAAATTCTCGATCGTTTCGCGGTATAAATGGCACGTTAGGATTTTTGTATCAGTGGATTTTTGAGAACTCGAATTCATTGAGGTTTTAACATTTTTATAGCACATATATATATGTATATATATGTGTTGTAAAATGAGGTATTTCACGTGAATCCGATGGACTTCTTCCCTGACCCCCGCCAAATCGATTTTTAAAAATCTGATTCCATTGGCTCTAAGACACCCTGAATTTTTTTAACCATTTTTCGAAACAACCCTTGGCAAAAAAAAATCTCCGACAAAAACGCCGCGATTTAAAAATCTGAAAGAAAATTCCAAAAATGCATGATTACGTGTGAAAATTTTCAAGCTGCCACCCGCACTGGAAGTATGATTTTTTCTGTGATTTCTGAGCGATTAACGTGAAAAAAAATCTGAACAGTTCAAGAACCGCTTACTTCGGGCGGATACGTAAATATTTTGATGCCCACAGTGAATTTGTTTGACCATTTTTGGATAACCCAATGGTTATTCATGGAAAAATTCATGAATTTTTCGAATTTTTTTAACGTTAATCGCTTAGAAAGCGCAGAGAAAATCATACTTCCACTGCGGGTGATAGCTTCAACGTTTTTACATATAGTCACGAATTTTTGGGAATTTTTTCAGACTTTTAAATCGGGGCATTTTTTTCGGAGAATTTTTTTTTCTTACTAAGGTATGCTTCGAAACATTTTTAAAAAATTCAGGGTGTCTTTTGGATTCAATGGAATCAGATTTTAAAAAAATCGAATTGGCAGAGGTCAGGGATAACGTCCACCGTATTCACGTGGAATACCTCATATATAGGGTAATTCCGGGGGAGTTGGCCACAAGGGAGAGATGGCCAATAGAAATGTTTCATAGAACCGTGGACTAGATTTCACCAGTTACTGCTTAATTCGCTCCGCGTCATGAGCAGGTGTAATTGTACGACCAAAAGTTTGGAAAAAAAATGTTAAGTAAGGAAAATCCTTAATTATTCTGTCTGCTGCAAAAAATTTTTTCAAGGTTTCATATTTTACTTTGTGGTGATGTTATTTTGTAAAAGTAATGGTTACTTTTGTATTTCTTGAATAGTTCATGAACAGTGCTTCGTTATAACCTCAAGATAACACATGTTTACATTTTAGACTATAACTACTTGTTTACATTTTAGATGTGGCCATCTCTCCCGGGAGATTAGGAGAGGGGCCCCGTACAGTCGGTGCATGATGGCCATAGTATTGGTTGTAATGTGTTCAAGTAATTCACTTTTTCTACATTTCTTTTAGATGCCTAATGAGTACAAGAGAAAAGCAATTGCTCTACGACGGAACTGGACTCAAGAATCATTAAAAGCAGCAATTAGTGCTGTAAAAAATGATGAATTGTCGGTTCGTGTGGCCGCTAGGACCTACGAAATACCTAGGAAGACCTTAGAAAGACGATATAAAAACAATGACAAAAAATGTTGCGGAGAAAATTATAATGAAACTCGTCTCATTAAAGACTGGCTTCAGTGGCTAGTGCGCTGACTTTGGATACATAAAAATTACATTGTTTTCTAAAGTGAGAAGACCCCTCAACCCTACGTTGACACACTGGGTCATTTTGACCCGGATGAATTTTTAGTAAAATTTAGTTTAATTTGACATTTTTCGAATTTTAATTATGCAGACATATGAAAAAATGTTTAAAGTGTATCCCCAATTTTTTTCAATAAAAACCTACCGAAGGGGTATTAATGGCAGATGGATGAAGTACTTTCCGGGTCAAATTGACTCAGTGTGCCAAAATCGTGGCCAAAAATAAGTATGCCAACGAAGAGTTCATTCGAATTACAGTTCTTGTCAAACTCTTTCTTTCTCTCTCTCTCTCACTCTCTCCCTTTACTCCCATAAATATTCATATATTGAAAAAAGTTGTACCGTAGCCTTAAAACGTGCCCTTCGTGTTCTCTTTGTCCGGACTTGCAATCGTTCCCTATCGACTCAAGAACGTACCACCACTTTGACCGTAAATTTGCATATCGTTAGCGAGGTTGAAAAAAGAACCTCCGTATCGCTGTGTGAAGGCGCCGAAACTCCTGCGAACCGCGAGTTCGTTGACTTTTTTTTTTCATCGTTCGGGGGCCAGGTCGCGAGGGCAAAAAATGTTTATTAATACCGGAAACGTTTCGCCGTGATTACGAATTGACTCCGCGGTGCTTTCGGCGCCGAAAAAAAAGTTGCTCGAAACTATTCCAGATCCAACGCGATCGGACACTAATCGAGCAACGTTTACGGACGATCGCAATCGTTCAATGCTCTCGCGCATCTTGCCAACACAATTGTTAAGAGATTCGCATAACTAGCGGCTTATTTTCAAAATAACGTGCTTTTTGTTTGTCCAGGGAGTGTCGGAGGCATACGCGAACAATGCGTATAAATTTCTCTCTTTTTTCGCAATAATAAAACGATCGTCGTCGCAAACATCGTTCGAGCATTACCCTCGAACTTTTTATTTATTTGTTTTTCTTAACGGAACGTCGTTCAGCCATTGTTTAAACGTTTCTTTTCCCAGATGGAGCAGTTTTTGATTCGATTCGTTGCAACGAAGGAGAATTTTATTGTTGAGCAAAGAGTAATTGAATCTGCAGAGTCGACAATAAAATGATGTGTATATACATACATACATACATACATACATACATACATACATACATATATATATATATATATATATATATATATATATATATATATATATATGTATAGCCCAGCCTGCACATACGTCACGTCGGATCGAGTGATTAAATTCAAGACTATCGTATCGTATGAACACCGAACACGATACTTGTTTTTTTCATACCATCTAAAAAAATCTTCCACGCTTCCTCATTAAGGGGTCTTCTCACTTTGGACGCTAAAAAAGGCTATTTTCATGAATTTTTTTCATAAGTTTACAATATATATATTGATAATAAAATTGTTGCACTTAATAAATACACTTTCGAGATACAGTTTTAAAAAGTTCAATTTATTCAGGTCATTATTTATAGACGAAAATGGTAGTTAAAAAAATGTCCTAAAAAAATTGTAGGTCTGTGCTGTTGATGAAATCTTAGAGATAGATGAACCGAAAAGAAAATTAAACGGTTTTAGATTTAGTATGTTAATACTATATCACTATATCATTATAGCACATATCATACGATTTTTTATGTATGCAAAAATAAACAAATGGCTGATATTTTTCGACAAAACAAAAAAAACGTGTTTTTTCACCGTTTTTGGCAAAAAAAAAGTAAATATTGAAATAAAAAAACCTTGATATGCGCTATAGCTATAGTTGTAAAGAATATGTGGTTAAAATTTCATACGGATCGGTTCAGTAGTTTCGAAGATTTTATCAACAAGCCGTCGAAAAACGTTTTTTTCGAGAAAAAAGCGTTTAAAGTTTGTTTGGGTCACATAAATACATACATTTTTTAAAATGTATTTCAAAAGTTTATTTATTAAATGTAGTAACTTTTACATGAATACCTTTAATATAAACCCATAAAAAAAATTCTTGAAAATGCCTTTTTTCGGCATTTAAAGTGAGATGACACCTTTATCCTCCCCTCTATACCTAAAATTAACAATATTCGCCATTTAGTAATGTCACAGTTCCTATCGTTGGAATGCAACGAAATTCCTATTTTATGTTTTTTTTATCGGTTTCTCCTACTATCTAAAATATTTATTTGGAGATCCGGGATGCAGATCTTTCATGAGGAACCCAAAAAAAAGTTTTGGGTATTTTCTTCGCATAGTTCAAATGAAAGAATTTGAGGGATTAAAATAGACAAAATAAGTTTCATTGTATTCCAACGATGCAAATTTCGACATCCAGCGATTTATCATCGTAGAATAGGAATGGACTTCTATAATAGGACTTTCGAAAAAAGAAAAGAATGTGAGCCATTGCAGAAATCATTTTTATTAAAATTGAACGATGCAAACTTTAACGTCAGGCGTTTTATCATCGTAAAATAAAAGTCAAGTGATTTTTCCAAATATATTCATGATTTGACTACAAGTACAGCTGTCCGAGTAGAATAAAAGGAAAGTAAAGAAATGTAAGAAAAAAAGTAAACTTGTCTTGAATAATAAATGTCTGTTAAATGGAAAATTGGGCGGGATAAAATTTAAGGCAGGACACTACTGTGATCGGTAAAAAAAACGATTTTTTTGCGTTTTCTCCAAGCAGGTACACATATCCAAGGATATGTGAAAAAAGTTTAAAATTAAAATATGGGAAATTGGCCAAGTTACAGACGATTTAGTGAGAGCAGGAAATGCAATGGTTTACGTATACTAAAACTTTTAATCGCGTTTTCTTTGCAACTACTTTTCGCGACCTGGCCACATTCATAACTCTAGCTATAATTGTTCGATGTGCAATTTTGAAAAACTAAAATTTCCATAATTCCATAATCTTTTTTTTTCAAATTTAGCATTTTGTAGCTCCCGAATTATTTAGTTAAAAGAATATTTTAGTATTTATTATTATTAATAAATACCAGATTATTTAGTTAACAAAAAATGTCAGTATTTATTATTAAGTAAAAATTTCGCCAAAATTACACGTTTATTGAACTCCTGCCATATTGTGATTTTTTTTTTCGAAAAACGGCTCCCTGCATCTAGAACTACACTTATATACCTAGATTATAAAAATTTTCATTTTTATTTTTCATACCAACAATTGTCACATTAGCGATCATTTTTTATTAATTTTTTTTTTTCATAAAAAAATACGTGAAACAAGTTCAATGTTTGCTCAATAACCTACTTTTTTCCAAATCCCAAACGAATAATCTAATAAACGAAAAAATCCAGAAAAAACGTCCTTTTCGGCCCTTCGCCGTGGTGCCCTTCCTCGAACTATAAAATGAAAAAAGCTTCTTTCATTTGCAAAATCCAGCTCTACCCTAAGGATCGCGTGCATATTTATTCGAATGATACGTCAATGGGAGTAACGCGTTTCAAGAGTCGTTTAAGCGTTTGCACAAGCATTTATGTTATCGATGGATTTTTCTTTGCTGTAATTTTATTATCTTTGCTCCTTTCTTTCGTTGATACACACGAGGCGTTTACACACGTGCATCGCATATATACACAAGTCCGCCTTTATGTGCCCCATCTGGCTCGAATTATGCCGACTCGATGTTTTTCCATGCTGGACGAGCTTTGACGAACGACTGCGAGAGGCGGAAATAAAAAAAAATAAAAAACAAGCAAGCATAACAAATCAGTAATTAAGTCGATGATAAATGAACAAAAACAGGAGAAATAATGACGCTCGCACAAAATTGCGGTCACTCGATGGGAAGAGACACCTTTTTGCTTACGGGGGAGGCGAGACCTCGCCCCCCCCCCTCTCGCTCGAATCTTTAGAATTCTTTGTCGGTCGTGTCCCTGGGAATTCAGGGGGACCGGAGGCTGTTTCGCCGGGTGTACAAAGCACCACTGGCTTTGTGAAACGCCGAAGAAGACCGCGTGCAACGGAGCTAAAAAAATCGAAAAAAATACTAATCTGAGTCAGTCGCCTCAATGACCCTCGACTCGATACGTCCATTTTTATTCCCCGATTATCGAGAAAATTCGCGAATCGGAAAAAAATCGATTTCCCGAATCCTTGCGTTTATTCCGAGAAGGAAAGAAAAATCGCTATCGATCGCGTCGGCGAATGGCGAAGCTGCGAAAGTTCAATTGCTCGATGGAAAAAATGCTTTTTTTTTATCGTCGATCGTCCGAAAGTTCGACAATGTCTTGAAATGGTGCAGCAGGAAAAAAAAGGACATGTCTTCCGGAGTAGTTCTGATTGTTGGTTGTGCAACGATCGATCATACCGGAAGTCGAATAAATTTCAATAAACGTTCGAGCAATGTACACACAAGGTACTCGTTTACCTATCGCTGAGAGACAGCGCAGAGCTCTCAGTCGGTCGTCGAACACCTGCAAAAGTTCCTCTCCCAACGTTCGCGTCAAACGCCCACCGCCAGCGCGGCAGCGAAACGATCACGTGAAGGAAGAAAAAAAAATTACCTCCGCGCCGTTTATTGTGACGCGTTGCCAATTGTATGCACGGAGAATCGTATTCTTACACCAGATTACGTGTGCATATATTAAAACTTTTGTTCTTCGCTTCGAACACGTCCATATCGCGGTATACACGTATACGTTGAATTCTAAGAGATCGGGGCGTGCTTTACGTGTTGCGTGTCGAATTCCTTCGGTTACGCCATTTTGTTTGCCAATAGGTACCCACCGTATCGCTTCTTAACGAAGAATAAAAGTGTTCAATTTAAGCCTGCTGTTTATCGCGACGCGCTATATGTACTCCGATCTACAATGGCGTTAAAATTTGCTTGGACTGAAGTTTTCGTCGTTGGAGCACATTGAAGATTTTTTTTTTCACGTTTTCAAATGTCTTTTCGTAGATTTTAACTAGCAAAATTCCTGAACTCGTTTTTGAGACGCTTATCGGGAGATCGCCAATTGCAATTTGTAAAAAAAGATTTAGTATTGTGATAAAAATATGAATACGAGGTTTAATTGCATTCCGATGATGCAAAATTCAGTCGGGGAGACCCTACTGAAGAGATCACGCGCAGCGTCTGCGCGTGGGGGTATTCGCTTTGCCTGGGCTGTTCGCTATGCCCGAATCCCCCCCGCCATTAAGGCGTTACCCCCACTTGTAGCGCAAAAAAAGGCCTTTTTCATGAATTTTTTTAAAGAAAACTACAAAACTTTTTTAATCGATCAATATACCATCGTAAAGAACACATCTTGAAGAACTTTCAGTACTTTTTTTATTGAAAAATATTACATTGTTTAGTGGCAAATGGCCGTCAATGAAATAATGTTTTTATGTACACGGTTTGCGGTGATCAATATTGCGGCGAAGTGGATCATCTGAATAAAAAATGCGGATGGATTTAGTCAAATATAAGTATAAACTAGTCTTTAATCGAAGGATTTTAAAAAATATTCATTTTTCACAAAATGGCGGACAGTCAAAGTTGATGGTTCGATTTTAACGAAAAAAAACTAGACTACTACCTACTACTAGACTACTAGTAACTAGACCTACTACCTACTACTAGACTACTACTAACTAGACTAGACTACTACTAACGAGACCAAAGACTACCAACACGATTGTCACACAAAATAACACAACATCTAGATATTACGTGATTGTAAAATATTGTGTATTACCATTTATACAGAAAAAAATATACATGTTCTGAAGAGGACCCGAACCAGAGGGCCGAAACGTTAAGAAACACAATTTCTTATTTCCATCGATAACCTTGGAAGTCCTTCACTGGCCGGACCGAAGCCGAAACTTTAACGATCTCTCTACATTTCTATGTATTAAATAAGCCTGCAAAATTTCAAGAAGATCGGTTCATTAGTGTTCGAGTAATCTTGGTCACCGACTTCAGAAATGCCATTTTGAGAAAAACGCGTTTAAAGTTTCAATTTCCGGTCGTTTACACAACTGATTCTTCTCTTTCAACGCTCATATCTCAGTCAATTTTGTTCGGATCGACTTGAAATTGTCAGGACATATTCTCAGATACTTATACTTCAAAAAAATGCACACTGAAAAAAAAATTCAGTTGGTTTAACAAAATGTATCTTTAAATACGTTCAACTTGATTTTTGATTGGCATAACAAACATTTTGTTAATCTAACGATAGTTTTAGTGGTGTGAACTGTAGCTAAATAAGCTACAGTTCACACCACTAAAACTATCGTTAGATTAACAAAATGTTTGTTATGCCAATCAAAAATCAAGTTGAACGTATTTAAAGATACATTTTGTTAAACCAACTGAATTTTTTTTGCAGTGCAATAAAAAAAATCGATGTTTTCAAAATCGCAAGTGGGGGTAACCCCTTAAATTTGCACCGTCGTAATTCGACACTTTTTTTTTTAATTCTTCGTGTCTTCATTTTTACTATTATGTTGAATATTTTTTTATTGATTTGAATTATTGGTCGCTAAAGGGGATCCTAAAAAACGTTTGCTTTGTTTGGGTTTGTTAGAGCCTAAATCTGTGAAAGAAAAAGCTCAACAACAGTAATCGAAACGTCGTTCAAGTTTACTATGCTTCCCCATCTCACGTATGAAGAAATAACTTTGGGCATACTAATCACAGCAATATCATGTCCCAGTTTATTTTTTTCGCGAAATATCTTGAATACCAATTTTTTTGTACGGCAAAGCATTTTGTTTATATCTTAAGCACCAAATAATTTGGTATGGTGAAGCATTTTTTCGCCGAAATACAAGAAAACTATAAAAATTTTGCCACGTTCCTAATCGGCGCGTTTATTTTTGTGCCCGCTCACGATAACTATCCCACTCTTTTTCGTAGGACGAAAATTTCGAATCTCCAAAAAAAAAAAAACATTTTTTCACCATCGACTGGTGGAAGTTCAATATCTGGGAGGGCATTTTTTTTCTTTTGTACGGGGCGTAAGTACATACTTTCCGTTACTGTCCATTTGTTGGATGATGAACTTCCGAAAGGGAGCGGAAGCTGATGAATAAAGAGGCCAAATGCTGGGACTGATGTAGTCCCGCCGAAGGTGTGAATTCGCTGAGAAAATGGTGTGGCCATTAGCCATAAGTTGTAGGTACACTAACGGTGAATAATGAAAAGAGTCTACAGGCATGTGTGTGTATACGCGTGTGGTGTGAGATACAGTAAAGGCGCGTCGTACAACGAGTGGTTATAGCAACGCAAGAAAGGATGTTACGCAATCGTCGTTGGCCAGCTTTTGCCTGCATCTTGAGTATATTTTTCTTTTTTCATTTCTGACTCCATTGAGCGACTTGTGGATGAAACACAAAGTTGCGCCTTTATTGCGCAAAAAAAAGCATCGGGAGTTTCTCAAGTGCCGTTCATCTTTGTATCGCTGGAAAGCAATGGAAGTGTTTTTTTTTCTACAAACTAATCGATAAACATTACTCCAATGTTTGTGAGGATTTTCATAAGAGATCTACCATCCAAATGAGCAGAAACAATTGTGAAAAATGATCGAAGTAAAGAAATTGAAAAATTGATAGGACTAGAAGTAAAAAATAATATAGAATAAAAGTATACAGAGGAAAAAAAATTAAACATGAAATTCCAGAGATTGGAAAAAATTGCTTCAATTGACAGTCCATTTTCAATAATTAAACCCAACCTATTGAATCCATAATCGAATCTACCCCGTTAGAAAAATACACCATCAAAGAAACGTGTATCATTTTGAGCGAATAAGTACTCAATTGAATTTAGGGGTTAAACTACCCCAAAATTTCCCGAAAAATGTTTTTTTTTTAAATTTATTTGTTCATAGCCTGTCCCAATGGGAATTTTTTCTACGGCACTGTGCTCATAAGAATTGAACGGGCCATAGTGATGGGCTTATTCGCAATACGGTTGAGTATCTTTTATTCGTATTTTTTTCATACAAATAAACTAAATGGAGAAATCATCGGGCGGTGGGGTTGATATTTTTTATCGATGCTATTAGGAAGAAAAGGACATAAAAATGAATTTCTCAAGGTTCATTTTAGCGATACATCGTTATATACGTCGCGGAGTCGCCACGAGAATCAGGATCTTTTTAATAGCGTGACTGCGAAACGTCACAGGATGGAGGACGGAGAACTCTCTCGCACAGACACGCACAGGATCGTAGCATTATCTCAGGTTCGCACATACGCGGAGATTCGAAGGCACGAGGGAGATTACGAGGACAGAATTTACTACACATCGTACGGGAGGACGGAGATTTTACGGAGGTAGCTAATACTCATCGTGAGACACGCTCCGGTGTTTGCCGCGGCGTCAATTAAAATACACACGAACCGTATCGCGCTGGTATTATATTTGATTTATTTTTTTGTCTCTCGTTTCTTTCGCCTTTTCGCACTCGCGAGAGTCAACGATCTTTCAGCCTGAGAAATCGAGAAATCTCTATCTCTTTATTCCTGTCTCTCTTCGCTCTTGGCGAAGTCCTAGTGAATTTACGTTTTTTTTTTTCAAATTCAAGTTAAATTACCGTATCTAATTCGAATTTTAGGATATAGCAAATATTCCAATTTTTCCGCAATTTCCGGCTTGTCAGCAATTATATGCAATTTTCTGAATTTGAATTTAAGCAAATTTAATTTCAATTAAATTTGAATCGAATATCAATTTATCAAATTTTAATGAAATTCAAATTAATTTGATTTAAATTTAATTGAATGAAATTAAAATTCACCTTTTGTTGATTACATTTAAATCAATTTAACGTAAACTCAAATAAATTTAATTTAGTGTTTACTTCTATTTAAGCTAATTACTGCATTCAACTCAATTTTCCAAATATGCCAATCCTCAAATCGGCCAAAATTGCCGACATCCAAAATCTCTGGAGTCCAATGAAAACTCTTTGATTGCCCAATTACTTTCATACCTTCCGGCTGTAAAAAGCACTCAAACATTTTATATAATATTCATCAGAAATTAGCAGACCAAATCTGTAAAAAATACTTTTTATTACCATCAAAATAAAGAAACAAAAAAAAACGAAGAATTCTGAACTTCAACACCATCTGCGAGTTTTCCTAATCCCCGAAATCAAAAGTAAAATCGCACCCTTTTCAAAATTCGTCGAATGAAAAAAAAAACTTTTTTTCCTTACAATCTTCGAGGATTAAAAAGAAATTATCTAATTTTCAATAGAAGTGAGCGAAGTAAATGCGTCAGTCTTGGGATTCGCCAACGTTTCCCCAAACAAGTTTAACAACTTTCACTTCGCAGCAGTGTTCGTAGTGTCGGAATATATATATATATATACATATATATATATATATATATATATATATATATATATATATATATATATATATATATATATATATATATGTACACTTACGTAGCGCAAGTGGAGCGGACGTGTGGCAGATTTTTCCTGTGTTGCATGTACATATATATATATATATATACATATCTATAAAAAAATCTATAAAGTATATACAGACACAAAGGCCTCGTACCTGCGTTACCTGCCACACGCTTCGTACAATATTTTGCGCGAGAAAATGCAACGGGACTCCGTTCCTTGAGCTTTTCCATAGCTACGTGCCGCGTTATCGGGCCCGATCATGCAAATCTCCTCTTACGGATTTTCTTTTTCTCGTCAAAAATATTTTTTTTTCCGAAAACCGATTTTGAATAGTCGAGAAAGACAGGCATTGCTCACATAGAAGCGTCGATCGTGCGTTCTTCATTGTTGACGAAATTCACGCAATTTATTACCGATTAAAATCAGCTTTGCGCGACCGGTTCCGCCGAGTCGCCACTGTGCACGACACGATTCACACGGGAGCGGAGCTTTTTCGTGCTTGGCATTTTTTTGTATTTTCAATTGAAGAATATTTTTTAATTCCGATTCATCTTGTTCAGGTTTTTTTTTTACAATTATTCTGGCGCAGTCGAGAACGAAAATAAATCGATGAAATAGTGAGCGATCATTTCGTAAAGAAGAGAAAATAAGGCTTTTCAGTGCAGAGACTTAAAAAAAAATGTATTGAAGGAAATTTCAATTTTTATTTAATTAAAAAATAATTAATTGAAGGGAAATTCCACTTTCAATCGAATAAAAAAATTCAATTGAACAAAATGTAAAATCTTGAATTCTGAACATTCCTTCATTCGGGGTTTGTTAAAAGACTTATTGGAACGCTGTCGAAAGCGAAAAAAAATCGATGAAGAAGGTGGGAAATGATTTCATAAAGAGAAAATAATTATCAGGCTATATCTACCTAGGTGGGTAAAAAATTGCATTTTCCAAAAATATTTTTATTCAATAGCGTCACCTTTTAGCTATATTCCCCAAATATTTCATTCAAATGTTCCTAAAATTGAATGAGCTGTTTCAAAATTGAAACACTCTTTTCAAAGTCAGTGGACATGATATCTCGAGAACCAATTGATGGATTATTCCCAAATTCACAGGAAATACGAAGAGAAATATTTAAAGGCCGTTGACGATCTTACTTTTAAAAAATCGATCTTCATTTACTAATATTTCCGTAAAAATGACGAATTTTGTCATGTCTTTTATATGCTTGAGTTTCAATCCACCGTCACGTTGTTAAAAAATACTTATTTCAAAAATCGACGATCGTCAACGACTCCTATTTATTGTTAACTTCAATAACCCGCTTGGTTTTTAGATTTCAAATGGACCGTTTACGCTGGAGAGTGTCCACCGCCAAACGTCGCGAAAAAATGTCATCATTACATTTTTTTCAAAGGCTCTCAATATGTGTTCGGGTTTAAAAAAGTGTGTTCCTTTTTCAACAACCGTTTTCCAGGAAAAAAAACCGGCATTTGGCCATTTTTTAGGCTTCTAGGTAGATGTAGAGAGATCTTAGTTTATTTTTCGTCATACGTAAGTCGAGATTTTCTTTGGGGATAAAATAGCCGCGATCTCAGCCAAAGTTCGTGGATAACAGAAAGATTCGTATGAAGAATATTCTTCGTCGGGTGTGTCGTATCGCGCAAATTATGCTTTTCGGTTATACCGGTCAGGCTTACACGTGTAAAGTCGGTAGGATGTGTATAGTAGCCGAGATGAGAAACGCGTGGGCGGGTGACTCTCTCCGATGGACCGTTATGGGGGGAGAACGAGGACCAAAAATGAGAAGTTTTACCCTCAAGGATACGTGCAACAAATGTGTCTGAGGAGCAGAAGGGCGTGCGTTTGGTCGGTAAATTTGGTTTATTACGCGCCTTTGTTAGATCGGCGATCTTTTTTGTACGAGTGTATTTTAATACCGAGGCGAATATATTCGTCGAAAAATCGACTCCCGGTTGCTGCGCGTGAGCAGCCTACTCGAATACTTTTTGCCTCTCGTACGGCCGTTACTTATCCACACTTGTATCCCCCCCTCTCTCTCTCTCTCTCTCTCTCTCTCTCGCGTTTTCCTTCATCTCGCTCGCTTCTGACAGGACAGCGAAGCTGTAAATCCTGTTCAACTTTTTCTACTGAGATGAGAGCAAGAAACGAATTAATTTTTTTTTTTCGAGACCACTTGATGATTTTACCAAACACTGGGGACGATCACGAATTTTTTACTTCGTCTCCCCGAGAAATTGCCTGGCTCATACGTAAGAATTTCCACATTTTCGGGCGAACGAATAGGGACATTTTTGCCGCGTGGAAAAAACTTTTATGTGCTGCTCGAGTGAAGATTATTCTTGTCGATAATCTTTTAATTGCTTCACAATTTTTAAGCGCATTTTTTATTCTACGAGTCAATTCTTTTTTTAACAAAATTGAAGCGCATTTTTCAATTGAAGGTAAATTAATTTTGAAGTAAATTAAATCGTAATTTTAAGCATCGCGTGTTGTTCTATATTTTGCCTCCCTTAAGATGACATTGCGAACTATTCGAGTAAGAAATTTGGGAACTAAACGAGCTCACGATAAGACCCCCTAAAATAAATTAATCCAGTCTCTTAATGAGGATTCATCCAATAATCAATTTATCGCAAAAGTTGCATCGGCCAATTGCAATCAAAATTTTACTATCGTTGAAAAACATCAACACTGTTGGTAATTCAACGATAATTTTTTTTCTTTTTTAATCTTACCATTGTGTTTTTGAGATTTTGGCGTGCTCACGAACGAGGCCTTTGGCTAATAATGATAATGAACAACACGTGGGAAAATCTGATTTCGTACGAGAGGAACGAGCGGAATCAACGAGAAATTAAATGCTGGGAAGGACCTTCGTGTCAGACAACTTCTCTTTCATGCGTAATTACTGAAAGTGTTATTCACTCGGAGCTCTGACTTTTGCTAAAGCGGTCGTACATTCATGATTCGATAAGGTCTTCTCATCACAGAATGGAAGGAAAGTTCATTAATTTTTATTGAGACACGATCGGGTAGGCAATTTTTGTCGCCTCAAAATGAGAAAGAACGATTACATATAAAATATCAAAATTCACGACCTTGAAGTTTGCATCTTTAGAACGCACGGCAATTTTTTTTCCATTCATAAAATTTCGTTCTCGCCGATTTAGGCTATGAAAATCATTGTTACGTTTTTACGTATTTTTATTTACAGATGTACGACCTCAAGTTGCAAAAAAATGTTTCAAATAATAATAAAGATAAATAAATAACAAAAACTTCATTGCATTTAATTTATGCAAATTTCAACGTCGTCGAAAATCAGTAATTTGTCTCCACTGCACACGGAAATATATAGCGGTGTCAAAAAAATCATTGGCACGCTTTTACGTACTTTTATTCACAGATGTATGACTTCGAGTTGCAAAAAAGGTTTCAAATGATAATAAAAATGACGAAATAACAAAAACTCGTTGCATTTCTATTATGCAAACTTCAACGTCAACGAAAGTCACTAATTTTTCTCTAGTGCACATGAGAATACATGTCGGTATAAAAAAAATCATTTTTCGCGAAAAATGTCTTTAAATGAAATTTATTTTAATTTTTTATGATTTTTAATTTTTAATTTTGTAATTTTTTATGTTGTATTATATTATATTATTTTTTATGAATTTTAAATGAAATTTATTTTCATTTATTTAATTTATTAAATTTAAGCGAAAAATGTCTATTTAAATATAAAAAAATCATTTTTCGTGAAAAAAATCTATTTATTTTACTTCATCCACCTATAGCTGAGAAAGAGTTGAATTTACGGGCTCGACTTATAAGACTTTTTCGTAGCAAATTACTTTCTCTACATAGTTATCTTTTGAAATTTTTTCGATATATCTAATAGCTTAGGCGTTACAGCCGTTTGAATAGATATTTTGCACAATATTCACTTGGAATAATGATGCCGCTGAAACGGTTGAATTTACGCCCATGGCTCAATGAACTTTATTGTGGAGTATCATATTTCCTACCAGAACCCACTTGGAAAATATCGCGATATCAAAATTCACAGAATGGTAACACTAATA
This sequence comes from Ophion obscuratus, assembly GCA_964007375.1. Taxonomy (NCBI): domain Eukaryota; kingdom Metazoa; phylum Arthropoda; class Insecta; order Hymenoptera; family Ichneumonidae; genus Ophion; species Ophion obscuratus. The sequence continues at coordinate 49,277,228 of OZ023318.1, forward strand.
ATGAGAAAAACATTTTTTTCAATGTTAATCAAATGGGAAACCTTCAATTTTGATTCGCGACCTCTAAATATTTTTTGACAACTCCCCCCTTTCACGAAACTTCGTTTTTAGGTACCAACTAAAGGTTTTCGGGCACGATGAGTCAAAGAAAAAAGTTGCCCTGAAACGAATCACCCTAATATATATGTATATATCGAGCGGTGTCAAAAAATGTTTTTCCCCATTTCAGCCTTTTATTCAGCAAATCGTTCCCTTTGGATAAAGTTCAAAAAAATTTTCCACCCCTGACAAAATTTACTATAATTTTGCGATTTTTCTCGAAAAACGCTAACCGTCTCTAAAAAGTGCCTCGTTATTTTTGCCGTTTGAAAACTGTTTCCGGCTGTGATAAAAAATAAAATACCCAGAATACAATACAACTTTTTTCAACACACCCCAACAGATATAACTTGCAACGACCCGCATCGCACTATATCCAAAAGTACCAAGCCCTTCAAATTCACACCACGGGATCAGCTGCAACATTCCTAAAGGGTGATTAAGCACAGATTTCTCAATGAACAATTCAACCGACGTTGAATAGTGGTCAATAATTGAATTAGTAACGCCGCCCGATGCAGTTCCGCTCTATGCAAACAAAAAAGGCCAGTCGGCCGTACACGCACGATTGACACCCTCCGTACTTTAATGACACGCTGTACATGTCCCATATTTGTTACTAGTTACCAATTAAGGGAGTACGCGCTGGTGAACGATCAATCTTTGAACGTCCGACTAAGGATCGTGGGATCGCTCAAATCTTACTACCCCCCCCCCCCCTCTCCGCGTCACCCGAGTAATGAGAACGTTCGGGCCTTCGTGTGATCACAGTCCTGTGCGTACGTTTAATCGCACGGCGATTCAGCCAACTGATTGTGAGTTCAATAGTAAACGAGTCACGGGATATCGTTCGATCGTATATCTACGATATTCGACGTCTCTCGTATATCAAAGGCTCTTTCAGAACATGTGTTACCGTGACACACGCCCGCAATTTTTCCCGTTACTCTATCGACGACTGTTCCGACGCGACGCGTCTTATGATTCATCGATGATCAATAACAAAAATTAGGCAAAAAAAGATCGTGTGTTTGATGGAATTACACGATTTTATAATATACATATATAATTTGTTTTTTTAAAATAATATATATATATATATATATATATATATATATATATATATATATATATATATACATATACATATACATATATATATGACATCAAGAATAATAGTATTATTATTGCTGTTGTAATATTCATAATGATAGTGAACATAATATCAACAATAATATATTAATATTCATAACAGTGTATTGTATATGTAAGTATATGTGCTATATACATTTATTGGGGGGATATTCCCAAATTTTTACACATCGTTAATCAATCATTCTATTTAATCGTTCAAACTAAATCGATCAGATATTTTTAAGGCGGGACACTAAAATCTATTTGTTTTCGTTGCATTTTCTCAAAGTATACATATGTATACATGTGACAAAAATTTCGAGTTAAAATATTGAAAATTGACGAAGCTACAGACGATTTAGTGAGAGCAGGTAGCGCAACGATTTACGTATCCTAAAACGTTTCATCGCGTTTTTCTCAAAACGACTTTTTTCGACCCGGCCGGAATCATAACTTTAGATATAATCGTCCGATCTTCGATAAAAAAAGATCGTTATTGCAGTAGCTATCGTTGTACGGAGACGTGTTTTTTTTTAATTCAGTTTTTTAGGCTCTGAATATAAATAAAAATTTCGCCAACATTGCACTTTTTTTAACACCTGTCTTTTCGTGAACTTTTTTTTCAAAAAATGGCTACGTACAACGAGAGCTATCTACATTTATATAGATTATAAAACTTTTTTATTTTTATTTTTGAGACCAACCATTGTCAGGTTATCGATCCGGCCGTTGGACCAAATTTTTATAAAGAGGCTTATACCTCATTAACCTTATTGATTATCATTTTTTTTTTTAATATCAATTTATACGAAATAAGTTCGATGTATGGTTGTGAAAGGTATGTCACGAAATGAGATACCTTTTTTCTAATTCCAAATCGATACTCTAGTAGACAAGGACACTAGGAAATAATGACCTTTTTCGGCCCGTCATCGTGGTGTCCTCTCTTAATTGCCGATTCTTTGCCTCGTTTCGAATTCTAAATGAAATAATTGAGCATTTACGAGTTCGTGATAATGATCCAATTGCTACGAACTTTCCGATTATAATTACATTTAAAGTTTCCGATGGATGCGAAAGTAATGGAATATTTGAGAGCAAAATTGTCGAAGCCATTTCATAATATGAATTAATCGATCAAAATATTTCAACTAATAGACTGACCGAGCCTTCTCAATATAAAATATTTATATATAGCATGTGATACTTACTTTATATATTTTTTTAAATTAATTACACATAAAATTGATTAAAATTTAATGTAACTATAATATATATATATATATATATATATATATATATATATATATATATATATATTATAATTACATTAAATTTTAATCAATTTCATGAGTAATTAATTAAAATATATATATAAATGTGTGTGTGTGTGTATGTGTGTGTGTATATGGTAAATTTTGCAGGCATTATTTTCGATAAAAGCTGCGTAAAAGATGTACTGTCAATACTAGTCGATGTCCAATTATCCAGAATTCTGTTGACAATGAATTTTTGCTTCTTACATAGCCACGTACAAAGAACATGTGTACGTACACGGTTTACATTCAACAATGATAATCCGACGTGTGTTCGTGTGTATGGTAACGCGCCCGCGGGAATCGACGCGTCACGTCTCCCCGAACGCGTCTCGATTAAAGTGATTGTCCGTTTGATTAATGATTCGCCATACAGTTACACTTCTCGCCGTCGTATCGTTGTGTCGCGTCTCGTCGCGATCTTTCTATTGGAAAAGACGGCATCGAGTAAACATCGTCTAAATCATCATCGACGTGTATTATTCGCGATTGTGCGCTCACCGTGTCGTCGCGAAGTTCCGCGTCATTGCCGAGTTAAAAAAGGGACATGATTCAGAGTGAGGTGCGAAATATTTCGAGCCCCGTTTTGAGACGAGCAAGGTCGTGGTTGGAAATTGTACGGTACGATAAAAGCGAATAAAAATTGATCGACATCGCGGATACATTCGAGACTGAAAAATTGTACATTATAGTAATGTCTCGTCAGAGTAAACATTTAATAGTGAAAAATAATAAAAACTTTTTATGTAAGCAGTGAAAAAAAGTATTGTTAAAAATAATACTACGATATTTAGTTTATTTTAAAAAATTTAGTAGATAATACTTTATCATACAAAATAAAAATAAAATTAAAACAATACTGAGGTTTCATTTTTTTTTTAGCAAAACAAATTTTTCGGCGTGACACTGTGGCAGGTAAAAATTGATTTTTTGCATTTTCTCGAACAAGGAACACCCTTCGATTTGGTTTAAATTTGGATATGTTATAAAGCACCGAAAAATAAGCGATACGTTTTTTTTATCGGTGGAACAATGGTTTTAAGGGGTGAAACCACCCCTCGAAAAAAGGCATCGCTAGGGGTAATATAGCAGTTTCTTACACAAGGAGTCCACCGATTTTAATGAAAAAAAAAAACGAAAATTCTTCTAATTCGAAACAATGAAAAACCCACTATAGGGACATTGCAAAAAAAATAAGGGGTGAACCACCTCTATATTAAGGGGTGGTTTCACCCCTTAGAACCTTTTTTCCGCCGATAAAAAAAATACGTATCGCTTACTTTTCGGTGCTTTATAACATATCCAAATTTCAACAAAATCGAAGGGTGCCACCCGAGGGATGTTCCTTGTAAATATATGTATTCAAGAATATGTGAAAAATGTTCAAGTTGAAATATTAAAAATGAACCACATTATAGACAATTTAGTGAAACCAGGTAGCGCAACGATTTACGTATTCTAAGGGTTTCAATCGCGTTTTTCTCGGCCTGGCTTTACAACTTTAGCTATAATTGTCCTATTTTCAACATAAAAAAAATCTGTAATTGCCGTAGTTATCGTAATACGTTTTTTTTTTATTTAGTATTTTTGGAGCCTTCGAACATGAGTATAAATTTCGCAAATATTATACGTTTTTGAACACCCGTAATTTTATGAATTTCTTTCCCGAAAAACGACAACAAGAAATACATTCATATAGATTACAAAAGATTTTTATTTTTATTTTTTATACCAACCATTATTAAGTTATAGACCCGGCCGTTGACATTTTTCATACACAGGCTCTGTTATACCACAATAACGTTGTTAAATATTTTTTTTATAAGAATTGACACGAAACAAGCTTAATATATCCTTAATAACATACTTTTTTTCCGAACCCCAAATAAATAATCTACAAACAAGAAAAATTCTAAAAAACTACCTTTTTCGGCGCCTCAGATTGGTTCCATAGTAAAAAGCATACTGCAGTATGCTTTCTTCAGTATCTCATCTTCCCTCATCTTCGCGCAAAGATTAAAAAAAATGAAATTAAATAAAAATTAAAAGAACTGTGGCAATCACTATACAGTATAATTTTTTCACCAAACAATATATTTCCCCAAATGTTTCACATAGCTGTCCATTACAAAAACTCATAATGATCGAATTCCTACTGAAAGTATCGAATGGGACCTTCCGGGCAATTGCATTTATCCGAGTAAACGCTATTCATAGGTTTCCATTGTTATGTACACCGTACCATCGTTACATCGCACAGATGGCAATAAATTCATCTCCTTCGTGGAAAGAAGGTTGGTTTTTTCTTTTTCTTTTCTTTTTTAAACGTAGAATTATTTGAACAGGATTGTGCGGAGCGTCCTTAAAATATGCAACACATGTACGATACGTGTGTGTACAATACGAATACGCGGTTTCGTCTCGGATTGTTTGTTGGGTCGTTCTCTTCAAGATTGGGTGACGTCAGGAGAAACAGTTGGGAAGCTGGGATCGTAAAAATAAATTGACTAATGAGCGACCAAAGTATCACTATACATATGTACATATAAATAAATAAATATATTAAATAAATATAATATAAATATAATTAAATAAATAAATAAATATATATATATATATATATATATAACGATAAATCATTAATCGAGAACGTAAAAATGATTGAGTAATTCTGTGTACATGCTGCGAATCATCGCTCCTCTCCCTCATTCTCCTATCGCCTATCGTGCTCGGCGTTAATTAATAAATGCGTATACCATAATTGAAAGATGAGCTTTATCGTATGAGCTGGAGAGAAAGTTCAACGGTTCAACGATCGCGCGTTATCTTCGCTCGCACGCGCAACATTCGTTTATTTATTGGTTTTTCTTTCCCTCTTTAGTTTGAAGTGAAAATACGAGAGCCATAAAAATTCTGGAGTGAAATGGAACATACGCCCTGGAAAAACACGGAATCTACGAAGACTCAAGCTCCGAACTGCGGGCCTGTCGGACAATACGAGATGTTCAGAAGCTAATTTACTTTTCGTTGATGATTTCTTTCAGAAATTTATTTTAGAAATTCACCTTTGGAAATTTGCGTGTTTCGTGCAAACGAATCCAATACCTTGAGCATTCGAGTATTTCGGTACTTGTTGGGATTTCTCCCCAATTTATAGATGCTTCTCGCGAAGGAGAAGAAAAATGATTGAGAGCGCGAATAAAAATTGATTTTGTGCTGTGGGTTCGTCTTGGAAATTTACAGGACGCGATAGGAGAAGAAACTTCTGCTTACCGATATTTTTCATTTTTCTTTGGTTACCATCATTCATTGGTTTGATGTTCGTGGCGACGCTGTTTGGCTTTCGGCGAGAGAGCACTCTCCACCTCGGTACTAGCTACCTGTTGCTCATTGAATATGCATTGTGCGTAGGTCGTGTTTGCTGATAAAACCGACCAAGCATTGTGCGGAATGGTATATGCTTGTTCCAACGAAAGGGAGATATAGGAGAGAGAGAGAGAGAGAGAGAGAGAGAGAGAGAGAGAGAGAGAGAGAGAGAGAGAGAGAGAGTTCTCAGCCGATGCGATGGGTTTCGATTCCGCAATGCTGAGAAATAAGCCGACTACCAGTGACGTACATACTGCGAGAAATATAACTGCACAAAATCCAATATTATTCATCTGAAATCAAATCCTCATGTTTGCTCAATGAACGACTTCAGACACGTGATAAAATATAACGAACAATTGAAAAATCGAATGTTTTCTCTTCTCATTTACGAAAATGTTATAAACTTTCATGGTTAACGAAGTTGTGAAATTTGACGAATATATTATGAGACAAAAAATTTTTATTTTAAATTTTATCACTAATATAATTTTGTAAATCATTTTTTTTAGTATTGTATTGTATTCTTTATTCCTCATTCTACAACGATGGCCGCTTTTTTATAGCCCACGCACATATTTTTTTTTAGTATTGTTATACACTATATAATAATACCAACATTAGTATACTAATAAGGCTTGACGCGTTATATATTATATATTATAATATATGACGCGTCAAACTTAGATATTATAATACTAATAATAATAACAATAATATATATATATATATTCTATATACTAATATTATTATCATTATTATTATTAGTATTATTCATATTATATTAAATATTTTTAGAATAATAATCTTATTAGCAACGGAAATAATTATTATCTTTTTTAATAATAATTATAGTTGTTATTATTGTTATTTAATAGAAAAATTCCTTGTTTTGAATTAAGAATGAGTTTCGACTTGAATAAATCCATGAAAACATAATAAAGTGTCTATGATCTTCCGTATATACAATTAATCTCGTCGTCGTAATTATCGTTTCTTTTTATCGATCTTCACGATCATTGCACTATTTCCAGGACAAATAGCCCAAAAAAGGAATATCGTCGCAATTGCTTTTAGTTTGATATGTGTGAGTGTGTGTGTGTGTTTTTTTTTTTTTTTTTTTTTCGAGACGTCTCCTTTTTTCGAGGCGTCAATGATCCATCTTCGATCGATCAGTACGCGTTGGCCCGGTTCCCGTTTCGTGCCAGAGCGATCCAATTTTTTCCCATGATACGTTGGTTCGCCGATGTGCCCGCGCGCGACGAGCAGCCTCGCCGGGACGTGGGAACGTGTAAGAAAGAGCCCTGGCACACATGCCAAGAAACGGTACACCAAGAGGCGCCTCCCCGAGCATATGTCCCTCAAGAAAGAGCGAGAAAGAGAGAGAGAGAGAGAGAGAGAGAGAGAGAGAGAGAGAGAGAGAGAGAGAGAGAGAGAGAAACAGAGAGAGAGAGAGAGAGAAGTAAAAAAAGATGCACATTTTTATTAAGATTCCTATGCAACTGGAGAGATGGAAGAGCTTTTGCTCTGACGAGTACAATCGGTGGCAAAAACAACAAAATACCTGCGAGCTATCTCAGCGATAAAAAAAAAATTCGTTCGCAAAAAAAACTGGAATTTTTTATATGCGTTATTAAAAGAAAATGCATTTGGAAATTATTCAAGTCAAATAAAAAATATTCGTATCTTATTCGTTGTCGAGATTTGCTAAATATGGCGGCGAACAAAATGTGTACGTGTATATCTTAATAAAAAAAAAAAAAATAAGCTGATAAAAAACTAGCGAGCTACTGAATTTACGTTTCTTTGAGGCAATTAATTTTTTTTAATCTTTTAAACCGCCAATTTTGCTTTTTTTGCTTCAATGTGCTTTTTTGCCATTCTTTGGCGGCCGTTACTCGGGAGCAGAAAAAAAAAACGTTTATTTCAGCAGGAGGAGAGGCCAACGCGGTTCGCTCTTTTTTTTTCACGTACTTTCTCGGGTCTTCGTCGTCTTTATGGGGCCCTTCCACTTGCGCAGGCAACTTCCCACTGCCTGATCGCGAGAGCCCTCTCGACAGCAGCCTGTTGCTTCTCTTGGATCTTTTTCTCGCTTCCCATATACGAGAGGGAGAGAGAGCGAGAGAGAGAGAGAGAGAGAGAGAGAGAGAGAGAGGGAGAGAGAGAGAGAGAAATAAAGAGAGTTGGAGAACGAGGAGAGAAAAAGAAAAAGAGAGAGAATCGCACGCACGCACGCACGCATATGCATTCGTGCACACTGGCTGCAAGTACTTCGCCACCAGGGGAGGGTCGGCCGGGGGGGAGGGAGATATACGAGATGCGTGCACGGAAAACCAAGAAGGAAACCCATACTTTTCTGTCCTCGAGCACAAAAATTGGAATACGTGGATGCATCTAAAGAGAAAGACCGAGAAAGACCAAGAAAGAGAGAGAGAGAGAGAGAGAGAGAGAGAGAGAGAGAGAGAGAGAGAGAGAGAGAGAGAGAGAGAGAGAGAGAGAGAGAGAGAAACTGGGAGAGAACTCCTCGATGTCGCCAACTAACAATTTTTTTCTACTCCTCTCTTTCTCTCCCTCTCATCCGAGAGAAATTTTTTTGTTCCAAACGACATTGCGCCATTCGAACTGGCAAAAATAATTCTCTTGAAGTTTACATCGCTGAAATGCAACCAAAATACTTTTTAATTTTAATTTTAATTATTATTTTTTTATTATATATTATAATTAATGAAAAAAATCTACTTGCAAATAAGTCGAGTCGAATTAAAAAAAACATTCGTATCTAAATCGTTGTCGTGATTTTTAAAATATGGCGGCAAAAAAAATGTGTACGTACATATCTTAATAAAAAAAATGTTCTCCTCTTATCGCTCTCCCTCTCGTCAGAGAGAATTATTTTTTTCCAAACGACATTGCGCCATGCGAACTGGCAAAAATAATGTTTTTAAAGTGGGCATCGTTGAAATGCAACGAAAATTCTTTTTTTTTTACTTACTTCTTCCTTTTTTTTATCATTTCGAGTAATCTTTTCGAAAATTTCTATTACAGATTTCTGAAAAATTGTTGAGCGATATTTGGAGCTAAGATTTGTCCAGAGAAATTGAAGCAAACAAAAAATCGTCATTTTCATGGCATTCCAACAGTACAAACTTCAAGATCGTCAAGAATATGACGCGAGCAAATTTCACAAAACAAGAAGAAAAGCCGAGATATCGAGCGCGCAATTCACGGCGAGATAAATTAATTGACTCTTGAAATTTTCCGGAAGCGAATGATTTTCGTGGCGCTGCGGAAGTCTTAATTAATTTATCCTTAGATGGAAATTCCTACTGAGGCAATATCAAAGCGCACAGGTGCGATGGAGGATTCGACTGGAAATTTTCCTGCTCCGATCTACATGGCGAAAGGTATTTTTTCCACCTGGCCGGACTTCGAGACTGCATGTTCGAATAGAACAGAAAAAGTGTCGTGGAATTTGTCCCGCCGGGGCACGTGTCCCAGTGGCAATGGGAAATGAACGAGAATTCTCGTGACAGTTCGAATAACGGTGTCCATAATTGACCGCACTCCGGAATGATTCCAAGTGAAGGGAAATTATTTCGCCGGCACCTTCGTAACCCTTGGGATCCGTTTTTTACTAGAAAGAGCCTTGAAGGGGAGAAAAGATCGCGAGGTGGAAAAGCCGCAAAAGGAACTGTCATGTTGACACGTCCTATCATAGATAAGAGCACATTCCAATTAAAAAATCCATTATTTAGATTATATGCTAGCTCCTCGATTATTCAGCGCACTATATCTCATCAACTATTCATTTAACGAAAAAAAGCTTTAGATAATATTTGTAGAGAATATTGTGCTCTACAAGTTTGATCCCTATCATTTCTTTTGCATCGCAAACCGTCGATGAGATATTTAACAAAAACCAAAATTGGCGTTCTTCAACTAACTATATCTCGGAAAATATTAACTAAATGGAAAAATGTTATAGATAAAAGTGATAGAAAATTAAATTTCCTACAAAAAAGGTCTCCATCATTTTTGTCGTCCGAAGCACCGTTTACGAGATATTTATAGAAACGCGTTTTTCAAGATGGCGGCTAACGCCCGCGCCCCCTGGTGATGAAAACTTGGAATTACACTTAGGGACCACCCACTGACATATTCCAATAGAAAAGTCCGTTATCTGGGTGTTATGCTTCACCAATATGCCCGGCGCTTGGACTATTCGGAGTGAGACTCGTTCAATGAAGAAAACGGGCCCTCGTGTGCGTCGAGTCTTTGTCGAACTACGAGACAATGGTGGGGACACGTGGCCCATACCTGATTGCAGTTGCGTGTTGACCCCACGTATCTGTACACAAGCAATATCCCGTTCTCTCATTGGACATTCGTGATAAATCCTCAGAGTGAAAAAAGCCGTTTTTTTCTCTCCATAAACAGCGTGAACGAGTCCCTCGCGAATGGCACAAAAGATAATCCGAAAAAAGAACTATTCCAACCTCATTTCAAACGAACACCCAGTTCCCAACGGAACTGTCCTCGAAACGGACAATCTTCAGGAATCTCCGAGCTCCTTTTATTCTCCCTTCAATTTTGTACGTGGAGAAGATCAACCGGAATTTCGCATACCCATTTGGCGAACGATGTCCAGTAAAAGAGATGAAAGCCCCGTACTTTTAGCATAGAAATATAATTTTTTTACTGAAACTAGATGGTTGCATACTGGAAGTAAAGCCAATGAAATTTTGGTCCTCAGCTCGCCCCAACCCTGAGAAGTAGAGGTTGAAAGCTTCAAAATCACTGTATCTCGCTAATTAAGGTGGTTCGGAAGAAACAATTAAAAAATCGACTAACGTTTAACCTCCTATTTTTTTGTGACAATGAGGTAGAATGTCATAAATCACGTTAAAATTAAAAAAAAAAATTAATTCACTCCACCGTACCATTTCCGAGATATGAACGTTGAAAGTTGGCCTAAAATACACGCGGTCAAACGTAACCTCCGAAAAATTTACCGGAAATGATAACTTTACGTCAAATTTAGTCGTTTGACGCAACAAACAAAACTTCTTATTCGAATCTTCGATTAATACGGAATTCAACTGCAAAAATTGTAGCTGATCCACCGTGTAATTTTTTCACAATAATTTATTAAATTTTCCTATGCGGCATCTGTCGCTCTCTAAACGGTGATCGGAGCGTCAGCTGTGATTGCTAGGGGAAATTCCTAGACGGCAATTCACGCAGAATGCGATATGAATGTCGCCGAATGCCTACGCTGCAGATCATGCTAAATACAATAAGAATATAATAAAAATAATAATAAAACGAAAGATAAAGAAATTGAATAAAAATATGTTGATTGTAGATGCTAATTTTTTTCAAATTCATTATTACGTATACAAATATACATATGAAGGACGGCTGTAAACATTTTTATTGAGGAAACTTTAAAATTTATTTTTCTTTTCGTTCTGTATATTTACCTGAAGATGAAACTTTTAAAACTGCCCGATCAATCTCTTATTATTCTGCGTGAACAAAAGCAGATCAATTTTTTGTAAAAAAAAAAGAAACGACCACTTGGACGTAATTGTGCCATTTTTTGACATTTTTCGAGTCGTGGAGAGCTGATGTTTGAATTCTTCTAAAGTGAGGTTATGTAGAGTGGCCAACTGCCTTAAACGTGAACCCACTAGTAAAGTCGATAATGATCAACCGAGTGCTCAATAAGCAATGTCGATTCCAAGTCTTTATGAAAATCATCATAAATTTCCATTCTAATGTGTACCAAAATAAAAATACTTTTTTATGAGATTAAATTCTATGTATTTAAAAACATTTGAAAAAAAATGATAATCCTTGAAATCGTCGGTTTAACTTCCGGTTTTTCTTCCAAACTATCTTAATAGCCCGATCAAAAAATGTTTCGAACAAAAGTTGTTTGTAATAATAAAATACGTATAAAGTTATGTAACGTCCAACCCCCTATCTTTGAAAATAGCGGTACAAAAACGATTCGAAAATTCGGCGTTCGCTATTTTCGCTATTTTCAAAGATAGGGGATTGGACGTCAGACAACTTTATACGTATTCTATTATTCCAAACAACTTTTGTTTAAAATATTTTTTAATCGGGCTATTATTTATCGAGATACGGTGATTTTTAAGTTTTCAACCCCTATTTCTCAGGGTTTGGGGCGAGTTAAGGGGCACCATTTGATTAGGGTTATTTTTGGTATGCAACCATCTAGCTTCAGTGGAAAATTCTAATACTACGCTAAAAGTGCTGGGTTTTCGTCTCTTTTATTGGACACAAAGTCAGGGCGCTCGCACGAGCGAGAATAGTCTCTTTGCGGTCTCGCTTAGCCAAGCGCGAAACAACTTCGCCGTTCGCCGCGCGGCTCCGTTTATCTGTGTCTAGGGCTGCGGATAACACGGGGCAAGAGAGCCTCGTCGGTACATATCACCAACAGGAAAACGCGTCTTTTATTATTCTGTGACCGCGCAACGTTGTTTTGACATGCCCAAAGATCGAAATCGTCCGGAGCAACTGTAGTGGAGCTGTCGGACTCTGTTTCATGGTCAATTTTCCCAAACCTTCCGGTTTCGACACGAGAAATTGATTCTGTTTTTAATGAGTCTAGCGACATCCTGGCGGAACTGGATCTAGAGAAAACCATGCAATTTTTTAAAGTCTGATTCCATTGACTCTAAAAGACACCCTGATTTCTTTTTACATTTTTCGAAACAACCCTTAGTAAAAAAAAAAATTCTCTGAAAAAAACACCCGGATTTTCTTTTGTTTTCGTAGCCCTTTCTATTATTCTTTCCATTTCCCCTCTATCGTCGTTTGCCATCGCTCTCCATATGTTTCCCCCTCCTACTTCCTCTGTAGCATTTTTGACTTCCACTCCCCAATTTGTTGGATTCCCAAGTAGCACTCCTCTCGCCTCATTTTTGAGGCATTTCCTCGGTCATATTTCTTCCCCCATCTTCATTACTGTTTTTACAATATAATTAAGAATGTTAATATATTACACCACAAACAATGCTGGTATATTCAATAATTGTATCAATATATGGCAATATTTTAATGTATTGTGACATATGAAGCGATAATGTTGATTTAATTTTTGTTGCATTTAATAATAAATTAACCCACTTGCAATTTATTATGCAATTTCAATTAAATTTGATATTATTATTAGCAATACTGCGCAGATCATTGTTATCATTGTTATTATCACGCAAATGGAATACAAAGCCAAACTCTGTGCACATTTAACGACCATCCAATGCAACCGTCTGTAGTGTATCTTGAGGTTCTTATCGCCTCGCGCAAATACAACGACGCGTGCAATCCTAACGACCGGAGATACTCTCATTGTCAGTGCACCGTGGCCCAACGTGGGTGGCCGTTGAAGGTGGAAAACGATGTACTCCCTTCCTTGTTAAATCTCAATCCCATCCGAACAAATAAGAATCTTTCGCGCACAGCACGGCTGACAATGAGGCGCACGTAGTATTTTATCGAAATGTGTTATCGTCGTTGCTGGATAATTACCGAGGTCGGTAGTACGTGCTATTGAAGGAGAAACAAATGTTGTCGAATGAGACGAAGCTCTGATGGAGAATCGCCCAGAATCATCTCTCTCTCCCTTCCTCTTTCTCTCTTTCTCTCTCTCTCTCTTTCGGTCATGGTTTATCCAAAAATATCCCGAGCATCGTCCTGACCCCGTGCGCGGTTGCCAACTGTTCCGGCACCTGGCAATTTTGTTTCGGCACTTAATAGCGAGCACAATATGGCCTATGACCTCCCATAATTAATGGTCTATAAAGTTGCACTTTCCCAACCTGCGAATTAACGCTGAAGGGTGGAAAAAAACTGGTCTCGATACGCACCCAAGGTGTTTTATCCCGAGTGCCGATCTTGATTCAATAAAGTAAACACGGCCGCTGTAAATTTGGGAAATTGACTTACCTGAGCCAACGACCTGGTCCCCGTGGAGGTCGCGAGACCTGGTATTTACGGACTATCCATATATTTCAGAGAGAGAGAGAGAGAGAGAGAGAGAGAGAGAGAGAGAGAGAGAGAGAGAGAGAGAGCGAGAGAGAGAGAAAGCCAGAAATGGAGAATCCTTTACACCTGCTATAGAGCGTGTGTCTCTCAGCGTGGGACGATAGTCCGATCGCTTCAGGTAAAGTCTCGGAGATCCGGAGAAAAAAGTCTAGGCAGCGCCTCGTCGCGTCTGCGAGCGTGAATAACGCGGGGGAGTTTCTCCCATTATTAAATATCCATATATATGTATATATATATATATATATATATATATATATATATGGATATTTAATAATACGTAGGAAATGCATATGACGATACACAACAAAGCCTATCTCGACTATAATATCGATCTATCCCACTATTGTGTGGTCCGGCCATTGGCGTAGCCAGGACGGTCACGACACGTCCCCCCCAGAAATCCCGATGCCCCTCAGAGCAAAATCGATCCAAAATAATTCATTTTAAATAATCGATTTATTTGATTTGTTTCACACGAGCAAACATAAAGAAATAATTGAATAAAACATGAACTGTTTTTTTCGTCATAATCTATTAAGTTGTATAAAAAGTAGCTATTCCATTAGGTAAATTAAATAGATATTTGAATTTCACAATGGAGAGGCCGTCGATATATATTACGTCATCGATTTTTGCTGATTGTTAGTAGGGTTAAATGGGGGGGGGGGGGGGCTTGATTTATGGACGGCCCCTAAGTTAAATGTGGGCAAAAGTAATATAGTAGATTTGCCAGCCGACAGGCGACCAGAAGAATACTGAAAGATCAACTTTTACTACCGAGTAGTAGATAATATCATTGTAAATCTAAGACACCGGTTTGAGAATTTACCATTAGCACACGCAGTTGGAGCATTTTGGAAATTGAATATGAAAAACGGAAAGGATTTCACGAATAATTATTTCAAAAGTCTTAATGATTGATCAGCCTTGGTAGGTAAAGCGATATTCATGAAAAACATACTTTCGTTAAAAAATAATGAAATCAATTATGGAAATTTAAGAAAGAATAGTAAAAAGGAGTACTGCTCTAAATGATATAAACTTTTCCCAGCAGCAAAGTGAGCTCCGCCGTTTGTGAGAGGAGTTTTTCTGTCATGAGGCAGATAAAGACGTGGCTTGGAAACACGATGCTTCAGGAATTATTCTCTCATATGTCACTGCTCGGGACACATAATGACACTGTGAAGAAAAAAATTGCAGCTCACAGAAAAATATAGAGCCGAGGCTTATTAAATTGAGTACCTACTGAAAGTAAAGTTTAAAGACTGGTAACTGGATTAAAGATTGATGAAAATTTGGTTGATTATTTTTTAAGTTATTGCAAGAGTTTGGCATCAATGTTGACATGAACGTGTGATTGGAGCTTCATATTTTATGTGTTTTACGTGATTATCGACCATTATGTAAATTTTATAAAAAAAGATGATTGGGAACGTTTTTTTTATTAGGCCAGTCCCTTAGCCACCCTATAAGGAAATTCCGGTTACGCCAATGGGTCCGGCCTTCGGAAAGTTCGATGCATGATCCACATCGGCTTTTCCCTAACGCTACCATTTCGCTGCCTTTTCTTTCTCCAAGCAATGCCGATCGCCTCAGCCTGTCCCGCAAATCCGGAGGACATCATTGTCCTCTTCCCCGAATGATGGAGGGAGCATTCGAGGCGAGAAAAAATGGACTTTGATCCACAGATCATATCAAACCTTTCCGGATTTAATCGCGGCTGGATGTGATCCAAATGCTACTGGACAAAGCGGAAAGGCCAGTAGCCAAAACGCGAAGATTCAGATGCGCGAATAGAATCTTTTGAAAAATGATTTTTTTTTGGCGAGTTGGATAAACGACTGATCCGGTGTGGCTCTCACGAGTCATGAGTTGTCTGCATGGTCTCACGTGGAAGTCGAGGACCGGAAAAGTCGCTGAAAAATGCTCGGAACCCACGTAAAGTATCGGATTGCAGAGTAGTTATTGGTATGTGTATCGTGCGGGGAGCGGATGGGCCGCAGAGTGGTTCCAGGACTTTTTTTTCCTGTAGGAAACAGTGCAGCGTGTCCGGTGGCGGTATAAATTTCCTCAAAACACTCATTCGGAGGAGAGAGAGAGAGAGAGAGAGAGAGAGAGAGAGAGAGAGAGAGAGAGAGAGAGAGAGAGCGAGTCGGTGGAGTGTCCATTGGACTACAGCTGTCCCTGATGGTGTATGGGACACCATCCTATCGTGGAGGGGCCTCGATGAGGAGGCATGTGAAAGGAAGAAGGACCTCGAGAGCGAGAGAAGGGAAATAGAACGAAAGGAAGAGAAAAACAGAAAGAGAGAGAGAGAGAGAGAGAGAGCACATTGAGAGGACGTCCTTAAAACAGGACGTATTCTTACGAAAGGACCTACAGCTTCCGGGTTTCCTCTTTCTCTTCTCCCATTCTCGGCTGCTGTATATATTAGATATATTCACTTTTTACAACCCCGGTTCTCCAGCACCTGGCTAGTTCTTCCTCTCTCTTTTTTGCCATTCTTTCCGCCTCATTCGTATATACGAGTCTCAAACATCGGAGCTCCGGAGACTTTCATAACGGTAAGCCAAACTTATTTCCAAAGATTGGAACGAAGATGAGAATTCCTTTAAAACAACACTGTCACGGGTGAAAAATCCATTTTTTTTTGCATTTTCTCAATGTATACGTATTTGAGAATGTGCGAAAAAAAATCAAGTTGAAAGATTGAAAATTTACCAAGGTACAGGGGACTCGGTGAGAGCAGGTGGCGCAAGGATTTGCGTATACTAAAACTTTCAATCGCGTTTTCCTCGAAACGACTTCACGCGATCTGGCCGGAATTGTAAGTCTGGATAGAATTGTCCGATTTTTAATTTAAATAAACCCAGAATTTGTGTGATTGCAGTAGCTATCGTTGTACGTAGCCATTTTCTTTCAATTTCGTATATTTTGAGCACCCGAATATCCGGGCACCAGTTGGGTGTAATCCGTTAATTATACACTGCAAAAAAACATATTTAAAAAGGATCTATTGAAAACTACTACGATGTTATTTGTTTCGAATCTATTTTTTTTTATTTATTTGTTTCAGCTATTCTTTTTAAATATTAAATACATTCAAATTGAATAAATGAAGATTCGATTCAAATAAATCATTATTTGCAAACAAAATACACTGTAAATCCAAGTGTACTATATGCATAAAATATTTCATAAATCTGAAATGAAACACTTAATTGAGAGTGTGACCACGATGATTTTGTATCGTAATTCGTCATTGCCTGGCCGTCTGAAATGATTTTTTTCGAAAAAACAATGTATCGCCTTTATGGAAACGAAACTCGAACTTACCAACCTACAGCTACGCACGCTGTCTCTATGCTACCAAATGTTTTTAAGATCCTGGTCGCAGATATGGCATAAGAGACCAAATGAATTCCTATAATCATTTGGTGTGTAAATATATATCATAATAAAAAATATATCAATTAGTTAATATCATTGTGATAATGAAAGAGGTTTATCAAATAACATGTTATAGATTTTTCAAACATAACCTATATATATATATATATATATATATATATATATATATAAAATTCCTCCCCTTCCAACCCTTCTGTCCCACCCCCTTAGATGTGTGTGTTGCAATAAAGACAGACCATTAGTTCAATCAAATAAAAAAATAGTTGACTCTACGAAAATTATATTTAATTTAAATTGAAAACAATTAAATAGAAACATTTAGTGGATTTAACGAAATTGTTTTGTGAACAGATGGAACCGAATCACAGATTTATTACAATAAAATTTATATCAATTTTATTTTTAAAATGATAAAATTTATAAATTTATAAAATTTATATCAATAAAATATTTAATTATTAGACGATATTAAATAGATTTTGATTTGAATAAATAAATATATTTAAAATAAACAATTCCAAAGATGGAATGCAATAGAAGAAGATTTGATTTCACGAAAAAATCTGGTTAATTCAAAATTTAAAAAATCAACTAGACGGTGTTAAATTTGCAAAGGTACAGAGATTTTAATTTGATTAAATAAATATATTTAAAATAAATAATTGCAATAATGAAATGTAATAGGAGAACATTTTATTCCACGAAAAATCTATTTGATTCAAATTTTTTTAAATCAACTTGACGGTTTTAGTTAATATCGATAGAATTTGTCTGTCAGTGTATACATATGAAGAAAGGTGATTTTGAAGACATTTGAGTTCGGAGAGCGTTCTCGAAAGAGTCTGAAAACGAAATGTAGACATGGCTGGGAAAAAGAGGACTTGACTGACATTCCTTCGGGTGTTTAATCTTATAAGCCCTTCGATTATTCCTAGCCAACCATACGCGTTCATCTGTGGTCGTTTTTTTTTTTGCGAAATCGCGAGCATAACAAGCCTGCCAAAAATGTCTACGCGGTCCAGCTGGCCGGGACTCAGCGGTGTGTATTTTTCTCCGTCCAGCTGGATATTTATGGGTGTTTATGTCGAAGAGATGCTCGCTATGGCCTGCCTGTCTGTGTGGTTGATAATCACGCATCGCGGGAACGCGTAGAATCCTCACGAATGACTTCTGGATGGAAATGAGAATCCTATGGGAGAATAACGGTACGGCTGCGGTCTCGTTTCGAAACTGTGGGAAATTGAACTCGACGCTTTATTATTCCCCCTCGGTGAATCGCCACGTGACGATTCTTCGACGCCGAAAAAAATCGCGTGATGACCTTCAAAGAGAAAAAAAAAGCATTTTTGATTCGTCAATTCTCGTTGATGTTCAATTTGAAAAAATAATTGTTCATTTTATTCTGGTAAACCAGAATCAGTTTGTTGGATTCCGAAAAAAAAAAATTGGACAATGCCTCGTCCTCAGTGCCCTCAATGGTCATTTTCCGTGGGGACACTTGCGCATGCATATTCATGTGTGCATGCCGAATGAGACTCCTACGCTCGTCACGCGAATCCCCCGCTGGTTAATGAAACGACGGAATAATCGAATACGCGCGAGCGATAAGATTGCGCGTCCTATTTCCATAATTGATCCTCCATTCGGACATCCCTTTGGACTCCCTTATGCTCGAAAAAAAAATACCATCATTTTTCTTCGCTGTCCATTTTTCGAGTTCAACGTGGTTCGGCGTTGTAGGGAATATTTTTCCTGAAGCTTAAGGGCCCTGGCCATGTACCGGGCTCCAGAAATCCTAACCCAATATTTACGAAACGTTCTCAAGGTTCACTCCGATGTTTCGACTTCCCACATTTTTACCCTTCGGTCTGGTCGATTTTTGAATATAAAATTTGGAAAATCTATACATTTATTTCCAAAGATGTTTGTTTTTGAGATTGATTTATTTTCATTGTCAACGATAAATTTATTTCCAACGATTTTCCATCAACGAGATTTCTTTATTAACTTTTATTGTCAACGATATATATTTATTTTGAACGATTTTTAAAAAATGAGATTTTTTTTTTTGTTTTCAAGGAGATTTCTTTTTATTTTCAAAAATAGATTTATTTCCAACCGTTTATATAAGCGAGATTTATTCTGGTTATTTTTCTTTTCAACGATACATTTATTTCCAACGATTTTCTGTAAACGAGATTTAATTTATTTATTTTCATTTTTAACGATACATTTGTTTCCAATGATTTTCTACAAGCGAGATTTATTTTTTCATTTTTATTTTTAACGATTTTCCATAGACGAGATTTATTTTTACTTTCAACGATAAATTTATCCTCAAAAATTTTCTATGAGCAAGATTAGTTTTTTTTATTTTAATTTTCAACCATGCATGTATTTCCAAACATTTTCCAAATTGAAAAATTAGGATAATCGTTTTGCAAAATGTATAGATTTATAAAAATGATTTATTGGCAATAAAAAATTATCCTGCAAAAATCTGATGCATAATCGAGTTAAAACGTTGTTCAAATATCAGTCCAGTGGTTTGGCTATCCAACGATTTTTATTCGCACGGTGCCGGTCGCGATTTATTTAAGTTTATTCGTATTCCTCAGTGAGAAATTACGGAGCATTTATTGCTTGGTTGTTGGGTATAGTAACGCAAGGTCCGCAGAGCTGGGAAAATTCACTCGACCGTTGGTATTTTACAAGTCTGCCTACGCACGCACGGAGGCACCGGCATTTGTGGCCTCTACATGCACATACAGATATATACAGTCCATCAAACTGTACCGATCCGATATTCCATTGTCGGATACGTATAATAATACACTTCCATATTATTCTTCCACACACAAGCGTTTGCAAAAACGTTTAATCAGCGGGGCAATAGCTCGGTAGTCTTGAAAACAAATTAACACTGGTAACGTGAATCGAATTACAGTAGACCGTTCTCATGCGTGTAGATAAGTTGGGATGTTAAGATATAATACACGGCTTGGTAGAAATGGAAAAAAGGCGTTAACCAAGCACGCCATCGTTCGGTCAATTAAATTAACGAAATCATCCCGTATTGTTAAATTCAACTTAAGGGGTTACCCCCACTTGCGATTTTGAAAAAAATCGATTTTTTTATTGCATTTTTTTGAAGTATAAGTATCTGAGAATATGTCCTGAAAATTTCAAGTCGATCCGAACAAAATTGACTGAGATATGAGGGTTGAAAGAGAAGAATCCGTTCTTCGTGTAAACTGAAATTGAAACTCTAAACGCGTTTTTCTCAAAATGGTATTTCTGAAGTCGGTGGCCAAGATCACTCGAACATTAATGAACCGATCTTCTTGAAATTTTGCAGGTTTATTTAATACATAAAAATGTAGTCTTTAATCGTTCGATTTTTTTTTTCGAAAAAAATGGCCGCTTTATAGCCAAAAAACGGCCGATTTTTTTCGTTTAAATCGAACCATTAACTTTGATTGTCCGCCATTTTGTGAAAAATGAATATTTTTTAAAATCCTTCGATTAAAGACTAGTTTATACTTATATTTGACTAAATCCATCGGCATTTTTTTTTTTCAGATGATCCACTTCGCCGCAATGTTGGTCATCGCAAACCGTGTATATAAAAACATTATTTCATTGACGGCCATTTGCCACTAAACAATGTAATATTTTTCAATAAAAAAATTACCGAAAGTTCTTCAAGATGTGTTCTTTAAGATGGTATATTGATCGATTAAATAATGTTGTAGTTTTCTTTAAAAAAATTCATGAAAAAGGCCTTTTTTGCGCTACAAGTGGGAGTGAAATAAAATATGCTTATGTTTTATTTACTTCGTTTTTATTTTAATCAAATTGGCACAAATACATTATTATTATTAATTGATTATGTTGTGATTGACAAAAGAGCAGTAGCCACTTATCGTAGGATTTTTTATTCAGTAACAAGCCATGGCATTAATATTATCCTAATCTAGGAAATAACTTCCCTAGGAATTATTATTTTCATCGGCCAACATTTTTCTTCGTCGATTTGTGCTGCCAAAATACATTAAATATTTTTAAGGATCCTTATCAGAGACTTTAAACCTAAAAACGCAAAAAACATTTCGGGTAATAGGAAAAATTATTACTATTAATTAATTATGTTACCATTATTAAGAGTGCAGTAGCCACTCATCGTAGGATTTTTTATTCAGCAACAAGCCATATGATTAACATTGTCTTAATCTTTAGAATAATTTCCCTCATTATTATTTCCATCGTTCAATTTTTTTTTCGTACATTAAGGCTGTCAAAAAGATTCCTATAAGAGAACCAAAACCTAAAAATTCATAAAACATTTTGGGTGAGAGAAAAAACGAAGAAATAAAAAATACTTTCTGGTTTGCAACTTCAACACCCGGAAGAAAAAGTAATGTTTCAAATTTCGACGTCATCAGGCTCGCTTCATTCCATCAATCGCTTTCTCCACTGGTGCGTACGATGAAAATTTAGAGTCGACCCTCTTCGAACGGGTCTCTCGGTAATCAATACGTTAAATGCGGTATCCGGTTTTTTTTCCACTCGGACATCCACGGACAATTTAGGGACGTAACGTGGCAGAAGGATATTTTAGGAAAGCCGCGTTTATTGGTGAACCCATGTGTAAAGCGAGTAGGGAAGCGTCGAGGCGTCAAACGTCGGGTAAACGGGTGGTTTTTGAGATCGGAGATTGGAGACTACCGCGACGTTTTAGCCCTCGCAGGTAAGGGTGTACATGCGACCACGTGCAAAAGCGGGGGCCCCTATGCGGCGGGATGTTCTCGAGTATCGGACACGAGTCGATAAGGGCTCGGTAGACCGGTAATACAAGAAGAACATACAAGGAAATCGGCCTTGCTCGTCATTCCACTGAGGAAGGGAGACGCTAAAAACTTATGAGCCCCCCACTCCTTGTCCAGATCGATTTCTCATTTTTCTTTTTTTCTCGTAAACTGAAAATTCTTTGATTACAGAGTAATAAAAAAAAAGAAGAAAAACGAAAATCTAAAACGAAATGGGAAAAAATTCGTAAGTAAAAAAATGCATTACTAATATACAATTAATCATTTTTTTAAAATTAATTTAAGTTTTATAAATTAGATTTCAATACATTTAATTACAATGACTCATTAAATTTAAGGGTAAGGTTCCGAACCCCCCGTCCCTCAGATCGAGCTGAAATTTTGCACAAACCTTCTTTTTAACATTTTAAAACAACCGTTAAAGGGATTTTTGGCGACGCACAATTTTTTTGGGGTTTGGGTTGATTTGGATTTGTTTGGAGTTGTTTGGGTTTGTTGGGACAAAACGGGGAGCGCGATAACATATATAGGTATGAACGGTACGTAGCAGATATATATATATATATATATATATATATATATATATATATATATATATATATATATATATATATATATATATATATATATATATAGTCGGCGCGCGTAAAAAAAAACTTAAAAATTTAATATCTCGAAAACTATTGCGAGTCGCTAAAAATCCCTTTAGGGCTTATTTTAAGATATTAAAAGGAAGGTTTGTGCAACATTTCAGCTCGAACGAAATTTCGGAACCTTACCCTAAAAAAAACTTAAAAATTCAATATTTCAAAAACTATTGCCAGTCGCGAAAAATCCCTTGAGGGGTTGTCTCAAAATATTAAAAGGGAGGTTTGTGCAAAATTTCAGCTCGATCGGTGGGGGGGTTCGCAATCTTATCCAAATTTAATAAATTTAATTATAATTATTTAAGAATATTTATCATGAAAATTTAACTTTTTCGACTTTTTAAGTTTACAATAAAATTCCATTTATTAACTTTATTTAGTAATTCTAATGTAATTTATTAAAATCAATAAGTAATTACTAATTTAATTCACTATATTTTATTTGTAATTAAAATGCGAAAAAATCGAATGAAAAAAAATCTAAAACGTGAAATTGTCGTGATAAATCATTCTCCTTAGATATTATGGTTTAAAATACGTGTTTTCGGAGTCTGTTGTGGTTTCATATATCGAGCTTGCCAAATTTCTAATCAATAAGTAATAACAATTTTACCTTTTGGTTTCGAACTATCGCACATCTTTATTTTTGTACCCCTCAAAGCGATGGGAAAATATTTATACTCCGAGACAGTAGATCCCATGGGCAAAGGGTTGGTAGTGACATGCTATATATATATATATATATATATATCCATTCGATGAGTTTACGAGGACCAACAGTGGTCGTTGAACGTCGAGTGTCTTGGGCTTGAAATGGTCCACGCTGGTGCGTATCCGTACGGCTGTCCTGTTCGTTTTTTTTTATTCTATGGGAACACGAGGCATCGAGGCCTCAAACCTCCATCTGCCGTATTGTTCACTATCGAATACCACAATAAGTGCTCGACGTACCCGCGCACAGATTGCATTGACTGCGCGCCAGAGATCTCAATGACCATATATACGCCCAAGACTATTTTAATGTGCCGACGAATCCGTCGCACCGTTTTCTCGGTAATCCACCTGTGCCTGATGCGCGTCTTTTTCTCCTACTGATCTACCTGGTTCTCCATGCGAACTCAACCGGCCACGGTGTGAATTCTAACAATTTTTTTTTCTTAATAAATAAATTGTAATTATAGAAATGTATTTTTGTTAATTTTTGTTATTTATCTTTGTTAATCACCACTATGACGATTCCAAAAAATCTATTTTTTGAATTTTTTCCAAGTATACATATTCAAGAATATTTGAAAAAACGTTCAAGTTTCAATATGAAAAATTTACAAAGATACAGATGATTTAGTGAGAGTAGGCAGCGCAATGATTTGCAAATACCAAAACTTTCAATCGCGTTTTTCTCGAAACAAGTTTACTCGACGTGGCCGGATTCATAACTGTAGCTATAATTGTTCGATTTATAGAATTTAAAAAAAATATGCATTTGAAGTCGCTGTCGTTGTACGTAGAGGTTTTTTTAATTTAGCACTTTCAAGCCCTCCAATATAAGTAAATGTTATACCAAAATAATGTAATTATTATTACACTTTTGCCAACATTATATAATACTTTTTTTTAATACCCGCCATGTGGTGATTTTTTTTCGAAAAATGCCTACGCACAACCAGAATTACACTTATATAGATTATAAAACTTTGTTATTTTTATTCGTCAGACCTACCATTGTCAAGTTATCGATCCGGCCGTTAGCCCACATTTTTTCTATTATACCTCAATAACGTTGTAATTTTTTATTTTTTTAAACAAAAAATTACACGAAATAAGTTCAACGTATGCTGAATAACATACCTTTTTCTCAATACCAAGTGAATAATCTAGTTTTTAAAAAATCGGAACAATTTACCTTTTTGGCCCGTCACAGTGCTGTCCTCTCTTAAACGGATAAATGTATCGATAAATATAATATAATAAAAGAGCCATTTTTTCAAGGTCAACGGCAGACAGCGCTAAAGAAACTAAAAATTTACATAAGTTTGTCATAAAACGTAAAAGGGCATGCGCATATGAGCATTTTTTTTTTAATTTCGAACGAGCGCTCTTTGCCCCATCGAAAAAATCCCCGCGGTCCCTTCTGAAGGGCGTATCGGAAACAAAAACTGCGAGGACAAAAAAAAAGGTTTAATTTTATACAGCAGCCGCATGTGTCGTCGCCACATGATTCCCCACATGGCCCGTCACAATCTGTTTTTTTTCTTCCCTTTATCTTTTCCTCATGCACGAGAGATACGGACCAGGATCAATCTTCCCAAAAAAAGATTCGCCAGTTTCGTTTTCGTGTCGCAGCGACTCCGGGAGGTCAGAAAAACACGGCTCTTGTTTACGAATAATTAATTTTTTGTCGCACAATATGTCGCGTTCTGTCCAAGAGTATATAATCCACAGCGGACGATTGTGAGCACCGATGATATATATATTTTTTTAATTTCCTGAGTTCATTACGCGGTGGTGATATTAATCGGCGGCGAACTATTTGCAAAACGATACTTTGACGTTATATTTGAGATCGTTGTGTTATCGTTGAGCAAATTAATGGAGACGATAAATAAAAGCATTTCATCACAATGTGTAATACGCACAAAGAATTTACTAATTTGTTTTTGTTTTATTTTGAAAGTGCAATCAAGAAATATACTTCAGATTTGAATCAAGAAAAGAATATATATGTATATAATATTTATACTTGTTAATTTAAACGCAGATATTAATCGAAGACGCTTTTATTCAAATAATCCAATTTAAGTAATCTATTCAATTAATCAATTCAATTGTGCATTGCCCGTACATTCCCTGCCAAAAGTGAATTTCGTCGAGAATTTTGAGTACTCGATGAGTTTGAATTTTTTTCTCAATCAGCAACATTGAAGATGCTAAGGACATTAATTTCCGGTAATTATAATGCAAAAAAGTTATAAGTAAATTGTTGATAAAAAAAGTGTTCAACAAATGTCCGGTGAACTACGTTAGTTATATAATAAAATGAATTCGTGGATTTTTCTGAATTTTTTCAGAAAGTTGTTCCTATTTTCATGTTAATTTTGTTATATTAAAAAAATGTATGAAGAGTCACAAATTTTCAACATGTTTTCGGAGCAATGTTCCATATTAAATTCAAGAAGTGTCTTTGGATTTAAGTGGGTATTGAACGAACAGTGTCCTAGATCCTAGAACAGAACCAGATATCCCGAACTAGAGTCCTACGGCCTCTAAAAATTCCAAAAACGGAATTTTCGTAATAGAGAGAAAACTCTTTAAAAGATCATTTCAGAAAAATATCATAATTCATTTAATGTCATAAAAAAATCGAGTTTACCGGGGATTTTTTGAACAAATTTGTTTCAAACAATTTATTTACACATTTTTGGCATTCTTATTATTCAAAACCAATGTTCTTAGCACCTTCAATACGGTTGATTTTTTTGAGATTTTAATGGTATCGCAAAGTACTCAAAATCCTCACCGAAACTCACTTTTGGTAGAAAATGTGCCTGTCCATACATCCTTAAATATATCACCATTACTAAATATACAAATGAAATACAAAATTACACAAAGAAAAATACAATTTACGATTTACACGACTTTTTATTCAGTCAATTCTCATACTAACCATTCAATTATAAAAAAAGTCAATAATTACTTGAACTAAATATATAACTATAATATCGTAGTGTAGTATATAGTAAGTTCAAGTAATTATTCACTTTTTTCACATTTTAAATACTTAAGTATCAGAATTAATTTAATAAAGAATAGTATAAATCGTGAATTGTATTATTCTTATTTTTTTACTTTTGTATTTTATAATTTTTATTCCATAAAATAAAATAATATTAAGAACTTAAAAATATATAATAATATAAAAAATGATGTTGAAGTTTGCATCGTTGGAATGCAACGAACACAAATTTATTTCGTATTCCCCTACTTTTTTTCGGCACATTTAGGCTACGAAAGTCATTGAAACATTATTGAAAATCATTATTTAAACTTCATGAACAGCTGAAACAAAAAGATTTTCGATAATAATAAAAATAAAGAAGTATTTCATTGCGTTCCAAAGATGCAATCTTCAATAGCATTAAAAAAAATATTATGATGAAATATTCTATGTAACCCTGTGTCTTCATAGTCATCGACACAGTTTTGTTCACGCGCATGAAAACGAATCCCAATGAAATACGACCCGTTTCACAGAATGTAAAATATTCCACGGACAGGCGGCGTGTCATTTTTCGGTCTCAATAAATTTCGTCGCCTTGAAGTAGGAGTGAGATTTTCGCGGTCTCCGAGTCCGAGGCCAGAAATCCGAGTGAACGAAAGAGCGAAATAATGTAAAACAACGAAACGAAGTCAGCAGCTTAATTCCGGAATGACAACCGGGAGTTTGGTTACCGCGTCGCGAAGACAGCGTAATTGCCGAATCACTGATTCGTAAGGGACACGTTATACGTCTTTTCACCGTGCCGTATATCCATCGTGTCCATCGCACCTTGGTTCCCATAGGGGAATCCAACGGGGGAGTATACGAGTAGCGCGCATGTAACTTTATATCCCTATCGTGTACACTTTCGTAAGAGCCAAACCCGTTCGTATTCCCTGCACGCTCGTAAACGCGTACGATACCTGCGCGTGCATTTTAGCGCGCTGCATATCTCTATATACGTTGTCTGTTGAATCTCGCGGGCGTTCCGATTGCCTCGGGAAATTTCGCATGGGTGGTCGATTTCTGATGAGCTACGAAATTAGACCTCATATGCGACCATATAGACCTCAATATGCGACGAACTCGGCAACTTCGATATTATTATAATCAACCGGCCCGTATTATCCCGAGACTTTACGAGCAGAGAGGAGAAAAAAGTTTCGCCTCCATCAGGCTCGAATCAGCCAGCGCAAAATGGCCCCAAACCAGCGGCACAACAGAAAAAGGCAGGCTAGACAGAGAAGTGCATTTTCAAATCAGCAGCCATCTTGTAGAATTTTGATAACGTTGGGTGTCAAGTCAATGCGGGGCTGATCGATCACCGAGTATTGGCATGGCGTGGCTTGTTATCAAAATCTTCGTAGCCTCCAACTCAGCGTCTAATCAACAAAATTGATGTCACCTCAAAGATCCTGATGAAGGAGTGTGAATACTATGAAAAAAAAAAACGAATAAGACCACCAAGATCCAAACGTTTCCAGCCAAAAGTCGACTATCTGTTTGTTTTTTTGTGAGCCAGCATGGTCAAAACTTGATGCAGAAGTGCATGATGTCTTTCTGCTTGATGCTGAAGTGCGACGCTGCTTGCTATAAAAATGGGCGCAGCCTCCACCTCAGCCTCCAATCAACCAAATAGTCGTTTCCTCAAAGATCCTGATCAACAAATTCCGCCACCATAGAAAAAAGGAATGTCACCTCTAAGTTTAAAAAGTTTCCGGCCAGAAGTGCGACGCTGCTTGCTATAAAAATGGCCGCAGCCTCCAATAAACCAAATTGTCGTTTCCCCAAAAATCCCGATCAACAAGTTCCGCCACCACAGAAAAAAGGCATGTCACCTCCAAGTTCCAAAAGTTTCCAACTAGAAGTCGAGCATCTGTTTGTTTTTTTACGAGCCAACCTGATCAAACCTTGATACAGAAGTGCATGCTCTCTTTCTGCATGATGCAGAAGTGTGACGCTGCTTGCTATAAACATGGCCGAAGCCTCTACCTCAGGATCCAATCAACCAAATAGTCGTTTCCCCAAAAATCCCGATCAACAAGTTCTGCCACCATAGAAAAACGGAACGTCACCTCCAAGTTCCAAAAGTTTCCGGCCAGAAGTCGAGTATCTGCTTGTTTTTGTATGACCCAGCATGGTCAAACCTTGATGCAGAAGTGCATGCTATCGGGTCACCCATCTGAGTATTGGCCCGATGCTGCTTGCCATAAAAATGGCTGCAGCCTACACCTCAGCCTCCAATCAACCAAATTGTGGTTTCCCCAAAAATCCCGATCAACAAGTTCCGCCACCATAGAATAAAGGAATGTCACCTCCAAGTTCCAAAAGTTTCCAACTAGAAGTCGAGCATCTGTTTGTTTTCTTACGAGCCAACGTGATCAAACCTTGATACAGCATGCTCTCTTTCTGCATGATGCAAAAGTTCGACGCTGCTTGTTATAAAAATGGCCGCAGCCTCCACCTCAGCCTCCAATCAACCAAATAGTCGTTTCCCCAAAAATCCCGATCAACAAGTTCCGTCACCATAGAAAAAAGAAATGTCACCTCCAAGTTCCAAAAGCTTCCGGCCAGAAGTCGAGTATCTGCTTGCCATAAAAATGGTTGCAGCTTCCACCTCAGCCTCCAATCAACCAAATTATCGTTTCCTCAAAACCCTGACCAACAAGTTCCGCCACCATGAAAAGAAAACAAATGTCACCTCCAAATTTCAAAAGTTTCCGGCCGGAAATCGCCTATCCGTTTGTTTTTCACAACGAGCCAGTATCGCCGAAGCATTATGCGGAAGTGCATGCTCCCGGGTGAATTTGCAAAGTTTAACCGAGAGATACGCGCGTTACGCTCCGTGCATCCAGCGAATGGTGGATCCTCGTCATGCGGAGAAAGATCCTCGTGCCATTGTGTCCCGTTGATGCGGGGTAGGTACAGCGAGAGAAGGATGGAAAGTAGGATGGTGTATAGTTGAGCGGGGGCGGCGAGGGAGAGGAGCCTCGAAAAGGTGGCCTGTCAGTACGAGGTTCGAGTTACCTGAGCCCGCTGCAAGGTAAAACGCATTGTTGCGTTCTTTCTCGGTGCCCTCTCTTATTCTCCTCCCTTTCTCCCTTTGACCTGGCGGGCATCGTATTGTAGACTGCGCAGGGGTGGCAAGGCCTCCGCAAGAGTGTGCACAATACTCCTTCGCCTCCTACGAAGGGGCAACGTAAAGTCGAGGCTGTTTCGGACCTGTGACTGTTTGTAGGTGGCACCCGAATTCGAGACTGCAAAGAATATGCCCGACGATGAATGGACCGCGGGGGCCTCGTGGCGATACTTGCAAAAAGACGAACGGAGTCCGCCCTGCAGTGTCCCGGCACCTTGCTATCCTGAGGACTCATCTACTCTTGGCTCCTCAGGTCTTTGGAGTTTGTGATGTCAATGCGAATTTTTTTCACTCAGAAAATTGTTGGCTTCGATTCATCGTTATGGGCCGTTCTGCCTACTCGCACTTGCTAATTATCCATTCGATAGACAAAATGAATGATTTGTTTGTTCAATGAGCTGACTAGTGGACACGCCGTCGGTTTGCGGGGCGGTGATGCCGCTTGTCAAATCGCGTTGGACTGAGCCAATACTTGGATGAGTGACCGTTCTGTTGAGCACTGTCTTGTGACGCCCGAGTGATCGTTCTGTTGAGCACTCTCTTGTGACCCCCGAGTGGTCGGTGGTTTGGTTGACTCTGATTGTAAACCAACTGACAGTTGGATGACGTGAAGGCACCTGTACAGGTCCAGGTTTCCCACAGTTTCCCTGGGCTCTCGTGCAACGCTGTACAGCCATGCATTGGCAAAAGCTGGCTAGGGGGGGGGGGGGTAGTCTGGGGGGAAGTTTCGCAACATAATCGTAGCACAATGGCTTCGTGATCATTGGGAGCGAATTTGGTGGCGTCTGGGACTCGTGGGTAGTCGGTAGAGTTTCGTGCAATGTGTACTCGAGCAATGGCATAGAATCCCTCGTTTATGGCAGTGAGAGAAAGAGAGAAAAGAGAGAGAGAGCGCAGGTCGTCGATGGAGCTCTCGAAGCGCATCGTGTGCATCAGAGACTTGCCCCAAGAGTTCACTTGTTCGTCCGGTCCGCGAGTATAAATGTGTACGAGGAGTCTCTTTCTCGTGGACGTTCACCCCGGCGACGAAGACGAGGACGACAATGAGAGGAGCATAGCACACGCGCGAAGAGAGGACACGCTGCTCTCGGGATCCCGGTTTGGCCGCCAGAGTAAGACAGAGAGAGAGAGAGAGAGACTGAGAGAGAGAGATAGAGAGAAACTGCCGCAAACTCTCCGGAGACATATCTGGGCTGTTTTCTCGGCGACCGGTTGCCCGATTTGGTCAAGACCTCGCGGCTCTACGTATAAGCGAGCACCTCGCGAGCTTCGACCGTTCCAAAGCTGTACAGCCGTCATTTTCCGATACCGCGTTCCGCAGTTCGACCTGCAATTGATCGCCGCCATATTTTCGGCGTCGCAAATCGTTCCACCGGATGTGGTCCTGTCCAACCCGAAAAGACTTCGCAAGCCGGCTCACAAGACGAGTAACTGGTCCTCGGTTTCTGTGTTTTCAAGATGAATGGACCATTTTCTAAAAATAGGACATCCGCATTGACAAGGCCGGGTTAGCTTGTCATAGGAAAGGAATCAACGTTCCATCAGGTCCTGGAACAAGCTGACTTCCAGCCTTGGCATTCCGATCTCCGTTGGAATCTGTTTCGTCATCAAAATGGACAACGCGAACAATCTCCAACAACCGATCATGCTACCGAACTTTGAAATGAACAACCTGAACAAGCCCAAACAACCGACCATGCTACCAAACTTTGAAATGTATAATCTAAACAAGCCCAAATAACCGATCATGCTACCAATCTTCGAAATGGACAACCTGAACAAGCCGAAACAACCGATCATGCTACCAATCCTCGAAAATGGACAACCTAAACAACCCCAAGTAACCGATCATGCTACCCGCCTTCGAAATGGACAACCGGAATAAGCCAAAGCAACTGATCCTGCTACCAGCATTCGAAATGGACAACATGATCAATCCCAAAGACTCGGGATCGTTGCTACCGACGCTGCAAACTCGGCTTGCCTACCAAAATTCAATGGGATCCTCCATTTCTCCACGTTGAAACGTTTCCAAGGATTTGTTTGCCATCCAGAGCGATTCTTCCATAGATGAAGGTTGATCACCTCGTTCCTATATACGCGAGATAATAACAAGCGCGCCCGCGAGGAGCAGTTTCCGGTTCTAGCTTGCTCGGCTCGTCGTCGGGAGACGCGAAGACAGCCGCGCGCGCGTCTCTCCTCGCAGATACACCTCGAGATGCGAGAGGAGAGATGGAGCCACGCACGCGACCCGCCGAGTTATTGACGGTCAATGACATCCCGTCGCGAGTCTTTTGCTATATGATTTTTAACGCTTCGTACTCACAGGAGCAACCGCGAGCTTCCTTCTCCCAGCGTTCCTGGAAGTTGTCCCTTGACTCGATCTCTTGCACTGCACATGCTCTTATATACATACATCCATACATATGTATGCGTAGAATTTCCTTTTTTACAACTTCGATATCCCGTTGTGGTACTTTTTAGGTGCCCCCTCCGCGAACCCATTAGCAACGAAATTCTTTCAAGCATCTTTGTGTCTAGCTCCGTTTCATTCGATAAACCTAGAATGGCTGTAATGAGGCGAAGAAACACGAGAAGAAATGATGATTGCTTAAAAAGTCAATCAAACCATCATCATTAGCTCGTCTTCCCAATTGCCATGCTTCTTGTACTGGATCGTCTGGAGAACTCCCCTGCGCAGTCTGCCATACGTGGGCCCAATTTTGGTATGGATATGGATATTAGCATTCCTAGTTTATTATATTTGGATCAGATATATAGGGCAGGCTCATCAATGCTATAAGTGTTTCTTTGTCGATTACACACGTTCTTTAGGTGGCTGTCGGATCCCTTTTTCCGTTCGTCGCTCTTTGATGTTGCCATGCTGAAACCGCATGCGAAAATAGTCTTGTACTCCTGGGTATGTCTGTATGCTTGTGTGAGGTGTTTTCCATCTATGTATTCCTGCTGATTGAGGCGAGAATCTTATGGCAAAGTGTGTGCAGCCTGGAAAAGTGAAGTAAGCCAGTGCTCGATGATGCAGGTCTCCAAGGCTTTCGCATCCTTTCGTGGGACCGGGTAGGCTGTTGCGTCTCATGGACGAGGATGGAACCATGCCGACTACGTGAGCCAATATAAGGAGAGAGAGAGAGAGAGAGAGAGAGAGAGAGAGAGAGAGAGAGAGAGAGAGAGAAGCAAAGATCGCGGTCGCGAGGCGAGCTGCTGCGTGAGGTGGACAAGGGGTCTTAAGGGGGTCAAGGGGGGCTTCAAGAGAGGAGAGAGGCAGACGAGAGTCTACTGAACGAAAGAACGAGATGGAAAGAGAGAGAGAGAGAGAGAGAGCCAGATGAGGACCGGCTCAAGCTCTCTGGTAGCATGCAATCTTCGTCCATTGAAGACGTGCTGGGAAACTGCACGGTTATTATGCCTGAATGGGATAGGGTATACACGCGCGGGAAGCGGGCCCAGGAGAGACGAGCCGAGGAATGCCAAAGGTATATAGAAAGATGTTTGTATGGTGCTTATTTTAGTGCCTGTGTGTATGATGGTCGATCGTCGTGGTGGCACAACGCGATTCTCTCTCGCTCTCTCTCTCTCTCTATGATGCTCTTGCGAATGTTCGCTGTCTTCATCGCTGTCTTCATCGCTGTCTTCATCGCTATAAGGGAGGTTCTTGATCTTCGCGACCGCAATCCACACGCAATTCTCGGGAATTCATTAAAATATATATGTGCAGCTATTGTGGCCTTTTTCGACTGCCTCGAAGCAACGAACAAACCGACAGCTACGATGGGGGTACTTTGGGGAATACGAAAATACTCGGAGGATGTGGGCAACCGAGCAGAAAATAAAAACGTCAAAGTTTCCGCTATTGAATTATTATTGTAAAAGAAAAAAAATGATACTCGTGAAGAAAGAAGTAGTTATTAGTTTTTTATGAAATTCAGTTTTCGGGGTTATAGTGCTTCTGAATTATTTAGTAATTTTTTCCCAGTTATTACTAATGATTATCGAATTATTAATGAACTAATTATTAACTGATTCTTATTTATTATCAAATAATTGCGAATTATTAGTGAACTAGCTATTAACTAATTTATATTTATTCTCAAACAGTTCCGAACTATTTGTGAACTAGGTATTAACTAATTTCTATTTATTATCAAATAATTCCGAATTTTTTGTGAACTTGCATTAAGCAATTCCTATTTATCGTCAAACAGTGCCAAATTATTGGTGAACCAGTTTTTCATGAATTCTGATTTATTGTCAAACAATTTTAATTATTTGTCAACTAATTATTAACTGATTCCTATTTATTACCAAACAATGCGGAATTATTGATGAACTAGTCATTAACTACTCCCTATTTATTATCAAACAATCCCGAATTATTTGTTGCATATTGCAAATCAATTGATTCGTCTAGGGTAAGATTCGTTTTCCATGATCCTGAGGACTGTCAGTCTGATCGACAGTCGGATTGTCCGATATGATTTTGCTTCCCTGGCATTAAAATCATTTTTGCACCCCAAACCTGATGTTATTTTACGAGAATTATGACAACGCAATAAAACAAAATTAATATGAAGTTAAAATACATAATTTCCCTGATTGCTCGGTCCTGATTTCTTTTTAAGTAGAACCAACTTTTCGTGAATCCAAGATTCAATAAATAATATCCCAAATAAATGTCGGGCCCTGTTTCGAGTTCGTCGATCTAATTTCCATATGTGTAGCTACGCTCAAAACTGTTACAACTTTAATTCCTAAAACAACCCGTGCAGAAATTTTGGCAGGGATACAGCTGGATTCTGACTTGTATCCCGGGCTCCCAGTCGGGATCTAGTCCGATATCGGATCAGATTCGAAGACTAAATGTAAGATCCGTAAACTGGATTCCATTAGGGATCCAGAACCGGATCCTTTAATGACTCTAAATAGATTCCCCATGGAATCATTGAGGAATCTGGGAAGGATCACGGGTGAATACGGGCTGAAATAAAATGTCAAAAATGGAATTGACATGTTAAATTTATTATAAAAATAAATAACATTTATAAAGTTTTGGTACATTAAACTATCAGTAAAAAAAAATTGTCCGAAGATTCAAATAGCAGATCGCGCTCATCGCGAGATTTTGATGTGAATTAAAAAAAATTCACATCAAAATCTGTGAATGCAAATGTATTGACAAGAAATTATAAATACAAAAAAATTCACAAAATTAGTTGTGATTTTTTTCGTATTTAAGACAAATTAAAATCAAATTCAAAATGATTAGATTAAAATTTGCACCAAAAGTGAGTTCGTACGTATTTTGAGAGAAAACATTGCCTCGAGGCAAGGAAATTTTTGCACATAACTTTTTGTGCGAACATTTCTTTGCCTCAACACAAAGTTTTCTCTCAAAATACGTTTACACTTGTGGTGTAAATTTTAATATAACTGTCGTGAATTCGATTTTTATTTTCTTCAACTTGAGGAAATTCACAACTCATTTTGTGATTTTTTTCATATTTATAATGTAATATTTGAAACTCACAACTTTTTTTGCAAAAATTTCTTTGCCTCGACGAAATGTTTTCTCTCGAAATACATAAGAACTCACGGTTGGTGTAAATTTTAATCTAATCATTGTGAATTTGATTTTAATTTGCCTTGAATACATGTTTATACCCACCGACATGTCGGTGGGTATAAACAGAGACTTATTCCCCAAAACCGGTATCCCGGTTAGAATCCAACTTGCATCAGTATCGGAATATGTACGACGACGATGGCATAATTTTGAAAATTTTGGCATCGCGTGTATTTTCGGTATTACTATGTAATTCCTATCTATAAATAGGAATTTTATAGATAGGAATCTATAGACAGAAATTCCTATCTATAGATAGGAATTCCATAGTAATACAGAAAATACACGTGACGCCAAAATTTTCAAAACGATGCCATCGTCGCCGTACATATGCCGATACTGATGCAAGTTGGATTCTAACCGGGATACCAGTTTTGGGGAATCCATGACAAATCCTGATCGGGATTTGATCGTACATAGGGTATCCCGGTCAAAATTTCTGCATGGGAAACGACGTCGAATTTTTCTACCGTTGAAACACAATAAAAATGCATTTTTTCGAATCAGCCACATTTTGACAGCTTCAAAATTCGAAAATCGCGCGATCGCTCTTTGGAATACTCAGTAAAGATCTACAAGCTAAATTTGAAAAAAAAGATTTTGATCAAAACTAAGAAATTACGTAAGGGACGAGCAAGAACGTATTTTCGTTGCGTTCCAACGATGCAAATTTCAACACCGTGAAAATCAAACAATTTTGTTGCTGCATTCCCGTACGGTGAGCCACGATTCTTCGTGCACACACAATTCGACGTGTGAGGAACTTTCGCCACGAGCGTGCGCATATACCCGACGAGTGAACGTGTATGTGTGTTGGAGTGGCTAGAGCTCCGGCAGCTTGATTATTACTAGGTGGCCGGTATGAACCTCCATTCAAAGAGAACTTGGACGTCGTACGAGACGTCGTACGAGGCTGTTACGAAAAGCTCGAGCGTTTCGCGAGACTATAACTTTATATGTAACGTCCGTTTGCACGTTTCGTTGCCGGAACATATTGATGTTCGTGAGAATTTAGGGGAGCAATCTTTTGTTGGTGAGGGGAGGGGCTCAGTATTCGCGATGTATTGGCCAATAAGATTGATAAGGATATAAGAATTTTTCGAAAACTCCCTCCTCCCTCTCTCTCTCTCCCTTGACTTATCCTTTCTTCTAGATCTGAAAGACTATTTTTTAATTCTAAACTTGTCTTTAGCTCTTATTTGTAATTATTCAATTCTTGATTTAAAAATAAATATAATGATAATAATATTGATATTCCATTCTACCGACTAATCAATCTCTCCTCCCTCTCTCTCGCTCTCTCTCTTTCCCTTGATTTACCCTTCGTCTAGATAGAACGTTCTGCTTCGCAGATCTAAACTTGTTTTCATTAGCTCTTATTTGTTTAATTACATTCTTTATTTTATTTAAATATAAATAATAATAATAATCATAATAATAATATATTTTACAAATAAGGTTTTTAATTATATTGTAACGATATTTAATTCTAGCAACTAATCAATCTCTCCTCCCTCTTTCTCGCTCTCTCTTCCTTTCTTTTGATTTATCCTTCGTCTAGATGGAATGTTATGTTTTGTAGATCTAAACTTGGTTTCTTTAGCTCTTATTTGCTTCATTATATTCTATATTTTATTTAAATACGAACAATAATAATAATCATAATAATAATAATAACTTTTACCAACCAACTAATGTCTCCTCTCTCTCTCTTTATCTTTATCTTTCTCTTTCTCTCTTGATTTATCATTAGTTCTACATGGAACGTTTTGTTTTTCAGTTCTAAATTTATTCTCTTGTGCTCTTATTTGCAATTGTTTAATTACATACGCAATTTGAATACAATCAATAGTAATAAGAATGACAATAATAATAAATGTTACCAACCGAACAATGTCTTCTTCCTTTCTCTCCTTCTCTCTCTCTCTCTCCCTTCCTTCTTAATTAAGAATCTTCGTGCAATTTTAGGGATCGGAAAAAGAAAGACGGTTTTCCACTTCTATTGGGCCAAATGTCTCTGTATGAAGAGAGAGAGAGAGAGAGAGAGAGAGAGAGAGAGAGAGAGAGAGAGAGAGAGAGAGAGAGAGAGAGAGAAAGTCATATGCAACATTTTTGCACATCAACAAAGCCCCTCCTGCCAAACGTCCAAACTATCGTACCGGAAAAAACGAGACGAAAAAAAAAATGAATCAATCAACGAGGCGCACATTTCATGTGACAGCGATTACGCTACACGAGCGCGACCACGTGTGCTCCCTTTCAATAAATTCAGACCGACCGCGTGTCTTCGTACTTCAAAAATAAACCGTCACCGGGTCAAAGACCAACGAGGGTGGCGCAATTAACAACCTTACGAAACAACGGGCCCCGCGTTCGTTGGAAACCGCCGCCAATGAATCTCACTCGGTTCAAGTTGTCTTTGACGCATGAAAAAAAAAATCTCTCACAGCTCCGAGGGACAATAACGGGACGAAAGTGCCCGGGAAAAACATGCTCGAATATTCGGAATCCTTAAGAAAAAAATCCAAAAATATCGCAACTGAAATTGATTGAAAGAAATTGAAGTTATAATAATAAGAATACGAAATAATTCTGATTTTTTTATTCGTATTTTTGCTGCATTCCAACGTCTCAATCTTTCACACCATTTTCCCGAGTCCGCTCGAAGGCCTCCGTACTTTTCAAGTACAGATTCGTCAAGTGCACTTCACGAGTACTCTGCGAGGCCTAGGGAGGAGGTAACGATTCGTCGACACTTCGTTAAGAGGCCTTCTCACTTTACACGCTAAAAAAGGCCATTTTTATGAATTATTTTGATAGGTTTATATTATAGGTATTGATATAAAAGTCGTTACACTTAATAAATACACTTTCGAAATACATTTAAAAAAATGTATGTATTTATCAAACCCAAAAAAAAATTAAACGCGTTTTTCTCGAAACAACGTTTTTCGACAGCTTATTGATAAAATCTTCGAAACTACTGAACTGATGCTTATGAAATTTTAAACACATATTCTTTACAACTATAGCTATAGCGCATATCAAGGATTTTTCAAAATTCTGATATCTACTATATTTCTCTCTTATATTTACTTTTTTTTATATTTTCTTTTTTCTTCTTTCTTTTCTTATATTTCTTATATAAAACGTTTTTTTTTGTTTTCTCGAAAAATGTCCGCTATTTTGTTATTTTTGCATATATAAAAAATCGTATGATATGCGCTATAGCCATTACTATACTGAATCTAAAACCGTTTGATTTTTTTTGTTTCGGATGATCCATCTTCGAGATTTCATCAACAACGCAGACCTACAATTGTTTTAAGACATTTTTTTTAACTACCATTTTCGTCTATAAATAGTGACTTAAGGGGTTATACCAGTGTGAAAAGCTTCAGCCTCTCAGCAGGCATTATGCGAGGAAGAGTACATTGTATGGGCCAGGTATAGCTGATTAGCAGTTTTTATGGTAAATATCATTTTATCTTCCAAAAATTGATAGCTCATCTTTAAACGCGTTTTCCTCGAAATGAGATTTTTCAAATTTGCTGACATTGTAACTCAAAGCGCAATTATCCAATTGACTTGAAATTTGAACTGAGTACTCTTGAATATATTTACTCTACAATGGCGTAGGATATTTATGATTGGATGAAAATTGACGATTTGGCATTGAAAAAAACGACCATTTTATAGGCAAGCAAACAGACTTTTTTTCATAACTACGTCATTTTGTTATATTTTGATTTATTTTTCGTAAATCCCACGTCATTGTACAGGAAATACATTCCAATTCAACGACATTTTTTCCTTTTTCGGTTTCAGCTACTCAATCGGCCGGAATCATGTCAGCAGTGGAGGAACTTTTTTATGGCGCCTCCGAAGGCAGCGCATAAGTCGCTTGCATCTCAATATTTTTCTATGAAAAAATTATGTAATATAGGTCAAATATAGCAAAATATATTCTTAATTTTCCGAAACATTTAATTAAGTACTTGTCTTCCAAAAAATTTCCGAAAATCACTCAAATTTTCAGCGTTCACACTGGTATAGCCCCTTAAATAAATAATTTAAAAAAAATGTATTTCGAAAGTGTATCTATAATATAAACCTATAAAAAAATTCATGAAAATAGTATTTTTTAGCGTCTAAAGTGGTAGACCTCTTAAGTATCGAGTAATTTTAGTGCCTCGATGAAGAGCTTCGATCACCATACGCACGTACATACGAGGAGTGGAGAGGATTGAGCTGTAAAAGAAAAATCCTTAAAGCGCTTCGTTCATCGTTAATCGGCCGGGAGACCGCGTGAAACATCATAAATGTGGAATCGTATCGATTGTCTCGACGAAATGTCTCGAGCGAGAAGAGCGGACGCATACGCGAAGACTCGGATAGCGTGATGGTTTACGAGCCCGCATGAAACATCATCTCGGCATTGAATTCCGGGCCAATACGCGCGCCCCCCTCATCAACCTCAATTAAACTCCACCGCGCGCGTCTCGTACTTATATGCGCTCACTTCGCACCCGAGGAGAAACTCCCGTGGCATCTCTCTCTCTCTCTCTCTCTCTCTCTCTCTCTCTCTCTCTCTCTCTCTCTCTCTCTCTCTCTCTCTCTCGCTCTCTCTCTCTCTCTCTCTCTCTCTCTCTCTCTCTCTTACTCTCTCTTACTCTCTCTCTCCTCTCTCTCTCTTGCCAAGAATAAGATGAGAGCGCAAACGTTCCCCGCTATCTTGCTGACGACTCACTCCCCGTCTATATATAGATTGTATTGCAAATAACAAAAGTATCGCCAATTATGGCCCGCGCGTGTTACAGAAAAACGAAAAAAAAATTGCAAAAAATGGATAAATAAAAAAATCCGCATCTCTTAATTTGGTTGAGGCGGGTCGAGTGGTTTGAGGATATCAATGTCGAGGATAATGATCTCTTTGGACCTAACGTGTCCACTAAATTTCCTCAAGTTATCTTAAGTCGATTTGGGGGAAAAAATATCTATATTTAAAAAAAAGAGAATTTAGTATAGTCTTTTATGGAATATCGCGACTCGAAGAAATTCGAGAAATATACAGAGAAAATTGAAACTCTCGGTAATATGAGTTGTAATGAGAATGATCGGTAATATTTGCGGTAGGTAATTAGAATTATTGGTAATATTTCCTGTGGGTAATTAGAATGATTGGTAATATTTTCTGTAGGTAGTTGCAATAATCGGTAATATTTCTTATGGGTAATAATTCTTGTAGATAATTAAAATGATTGGTAATATTTCTGATAGGCAATTAGAATGATAAGTAATATTTCAAATCGGTAATATTTCCCGTAGGACGGGGGCATGATTACGATAACTTTCTTTTATTCCACTCTATCAAGGGCAACGAGCTGAGAAAAAATTCGGTCAAATGGCATTTCGATTTTTTTTTCACCGTAGAATGATCGGTAATATTTCCTGTAGGTAATAAGAATGATTGGTAATATTTCCTGTAGGTAATTAGAATGTTCGGTGATGTTTCCTGTAGGTAATTAGAATAATTGGTAATATTTTCTCTAGCTAATTCGAATGATCGGTAATATTTTCTGCAGGTACTGAGGAAAATCGGAAATTCTTCCTGTAGGTAATAAGAATGATCGGTAATATTTCCTGTAGGTAATAAGAATAATTGGTAATATTTCCTGTAGGTAATTAGAATGTTCGGTAATGTTTCCTGTAGGTAATTAGAATGATTGGTAATATTTTCAGTAAGTAGTTAGAATGATTGGTAATATTCTCTTCAGCTAATTATAATGATCGGTAATATTTCCTCTAGGCAATTAGAATGATCGGTAACATTTTCTTCAGCTAGTTAGAACGATCGGTAATATTTCCTGTCGGTAGTTAGAACGATCGGTAATATTTCATATAGGTACTTAGAACGATCGGTAAAACTTCTTGTAGGTACTTAGAACGATCGGTAATATTTCCTGTAGGACGTAGGGCACAATTGCGATTACTTTCTTTTATTCCACCCTATCAAGGGCAACAACCTCGGGACAAATTCGGTCAAATGGCATTCTGAATTTTTCTTCGACGTCTCTCGAAACGTGGACACCGGACGGTTGCACAGCCATCAAAGGTTCTCCAAATCCTTTCCTGTTGCTGAGAGACTTTATACCTTCTTTCTGTTTCATCCATGGAGCACACGAATTGAATTTTTGCTGAGGACGATGGTGGCTGGGTATGACAGACGCTCATGTCAGGGAATATCGGAGCGAGATTAAACCTCGTAGAAACCGAGAGAACGAGAGAGAGAGGGGGGGGGGGGAGAGAAAGAGATTGAAGCTGAACTTGAATAGAGACAAAGGTGTTGATCCTCGACATTTACGAGTTCGCCTCATTCGAATATCTTTTTTTCCCGGCCACGTTTACCTTTGACAGTCCGTCCGAGATCCTTGAAAAGGTAGTCGTCAATCGAAGATTCCTCGGGGTTACGGACACGCACATGAGCGGGCTTTGAACTTGGACTGCGAGTGTCATCTCTCGCAGCTTCTCGGGCTCTTCACTCACGCGCGTGTCCCAACTTCCGGTTTGTCCACTGCATCGGTGTCGCCCTGCTCTATCCACATCCCTCCCTCTCTCTCTCTTTCTCTCTCAATCTCCCTCTCTTCTTCGTCTCCTTTTGCTTCATACCGCGTGTTGCACCGTGATTATCTTTTTCATTCGTGACGCGACAAAACTCACGCGATCATCAGCAATCTCCACCTCTTCGAGATGCACAAAGATTTTCCGTCTTCGTCTCGGGAGAGTTTCTCGAACGCTGATGCCTGCAGCTTTTTTTTCGGTCGTCAATTTATATAAATACACGTTGCAGGTATACAAAATATTTATTTCATTCATACGCATACTGCATGTATATGTGTTTCATATGTAAGTAATATTTTTGATATTTTTTTATACTAATTTATATATTTATGTAATACAATGAACAATTTCTATGCCAATTTCGTCATTGTTTGAATTTAAATTTTATTCATAAAATTATTTTAATAATCGTTAAATAATATTGTAACTGTATGAAAATGAATTAATTTTTTTTTTTAAATACATAATACTAATTCTATAATTTTTATGAATTGAAAATACTGTAAAATAATGTTTATATGTTAAATAATATATTATAAATATATAATGTATGTTAATCAATATATATATATATTTTAAATAATATAAAATAATGTTTATATACATGTAGAAATAGAGATGTGTGTGTGTACAGATCGGCTCATATTGGCGAGTACAAGTGCTTGGTATATCGTCAGGTGACTCGCGAGAAGAAAACCTCGTGTCGAAAGAGAATCCTTGCGGAACGCGTCCGAAG
Source organism: Ophion obscuratus (assembly GCA_964007375.1). Classification (NCBI taxonomy): domain Eukaryota; kingdom Metazoa; phylum Arthropoda; class Insecta; order Hymenoptera; family Ichneumonidae; genus Ophion; species Ophion obscuratus. The sequence continues at coordinate 49,320,006 of OZ023318.1, forward strand.
TTACAGGATACTATCTCCTATCGGTTGTCAACTTCTGCCTGCGTGTATATGCTTCTACATACATATAGAGAAAACTGATTTCGAAGACCTTCGAATTCGAGGCCCATCCTCACAGTAGCAAATTGTACCCATACTCAACCCCTGTCACCACTGCTTTTAAAATTACCCTTAAATAAATGCGAGCATACTACTACCAAGGTAATTTCAAGGATCGTTCTATTTTCAAAATAATGTTTTCGTTAAAAAATTGTATTTCAATGAAAAATTGATTTGAAAAAATTGCCTAAATCCAACGGGTACAAAATGTCATTTCCGCATTCCATATATGCGTGTGGGTACAGCAGCTCCATTCACGCAGCTCGACTATCGGCGATAAAACACGCCGATGTTTGTGCAATTGATACAAAAAAAGCAAACTCTGGACATCTCGAATTATCGTAAAAACAGTATTTAATTCGAAGCCTTTGGAAATCGCGTTGGTTGGTACTTCGAAACGAATGTGACGTGTACGTGACGAAAATAAAAATTCACGTTGAATGGTGCCCTTTTTTTGTCGGGTCGTTATAATAATTGGAGAGACGCGCAATGTCGCGGAGAAACGAAGATTGCCGAACGAAAAAATTACTTTACGGGAAAGAGAAGTTGTACTTTCGAAGAAATTGCCGATGCAAAGGTATATGGGCTGAAAAAACATCGTTCCACAAGACACTCCGACTTTATATATATATATATATATATACCGGGTGTCCCGTTTTAATCTTACACCTGATTTATCTAAAAAAATACTGCTCCGATCAAGAATCGAGTGTAATAAAACTTCTAACGTTCAAAAGAGGACGCTCAAAGAAAACATCTTTTATGGTCAAAAATTCAAAATGGCGACGTTAAGATGACCGACATGTTTTAAAAAATATGGGATCATCAATTTTTCTTTACCAAAATGGTATTCTAACCTAAAAATTATGAACGTTATCAAAAAAACTTTTCCTACAAAATTTAGTTTTCACCTGATAAATGTTTTGGTGAAGAAAATTGATGATCCCATTTTATAAAACCATGTCGGCCATCTTAACGTCGCTAATTTGAACTTTGGACTAAAATAGAGTGTTTTAACATGCCCCTTTGAACCCTAAAAGTTTTATTATACTCAATACTTGATCGGAGCAGTGATTTTCGAGATAAATCAGGTGTAAGATTAAAATGGGACACCCGGTAGACACACACACACACACACGCATACATATGCATACATACATACACACACACATACATATGCATACATACATACATACGTACATACATATGCATACATACATACATACGTACATACATACATACATACATACGTACATACATACATACATACATACGTACATACATATGCATACATACATACATACGTACATACATACATACATACATACATACATACATACATACGTACATACATACATACATACATACATACATACATACATACATACATACATACATACATAAATACATAAATACATACATACATACATACATACATACATACATATATATATATATATATATATATATATATATATACATATACATATATATAAAGTCGGAGTGTCTTTTGAAATGATGTTTTTCTTCGTCAATATACCTTTTATTGTCGAAACGTGTATATATCGGGTTTCTCGCGCACGCATGCCGTGTAAGAACGGCGAGATTTTATAATGCCTGCGAGTCCGCTGACCAGTGTCGAAAACCGCAGATTCTCCTTGGTCGTTGCAGAAAGCTCCGCACGGATCAAATTGCGCTTCACCGAAAAGAAAAAAGAAAGAAAAGGAACAAGCAGGAGGAGGAGCCCGAAAAAACGGAGATACGTGAGGGAAGCTCCGATCCAGCGTACACACAGGCACAGGATGAACAGGTTACGATCGACGCGTTTTTGTTTCGCTGGAAAACGATCTTTCTTTCGGTCAATCAGGTTGCGTAAAAAGAATTTTGAAAAAAAAAAATAAGAGAAAAGAGAAAAATGGTTGGCCGGAAATGGGAAGTATGCCGGAAAGTCTTGGCTGTCGATGATTCCCGAGGAATGGGAACGAACTTCCTTCGAGTGCGGCGTGTACATTGGCGCGCTTATGAGGATCGCGAAACTGGTCCGCCCGCGTTTCACCGCGATGCCGCGGACGAGATCACGCAAAATAAAGCGGACAACCGGAAACGCGTGCAAGACGCGCGAATATTTTGAGGACCGTCCCCGAAGTAACTTGTCCTCGTGGACGACATTATGTGAATCCCGATGGCTAGTGGTGCTAAAAGAAACAGTTTTTTTAAGGATACTGTTTTTTTCGTGGCGCAAAACGATTGCAGCGATGTCAAATTACTGGGCGAGATATTCCAGCAAAAGAGACGAAAACCCAGCATTTTTTTAGCGTAGAATATGAATTTTTGACTGGAGGTGGATGGCTGCATACTGAAAGTAACCCCGAAAAAATTTTGCCCCTCAACTCGCCCCAACCCCAAGAAATAGGGGTTGAAAACTTAAAAATCGCCGTATCTCGATAATGAATAGCCCGATCAAAAAAGGTTTCAAACGAAAGTTGTTTGGGATGATAAAATTCGTATAAAGTTACCTGACGTCCAACCCCCTATCTTTGAAAATAGCCGCACAAAAACGATTCGAAAATTTGGGGTTGATGAGTATGCGAGCGGAGGTGTTTTTGTGCCGCTATGTGCAAAGATAGGGGATTGAACGTCAGATAACTTTATACGTATTTTATTATTCCAAAAAACTTTTGTTTAAAACATTTTTTGATCGGGATATTAATTATCGAGATACGGCGATTTTTAATTTTTCAACCCCTATTTCTTAGGGTTGGGGCGAGTTGAGGGGCAACATTTTATTGGGGTTACTTTTGGTATGCAACCATCTACCTTCAGTAAAAAATTCATATTCCATGCTAAAAAGTGCTGGGTTTTTGTCTCTTGTACTGAACTAACGAGTCAAACGGCCGAGGCGCGCAACATACACGTTGCAGGTTCGGGGATACGGGCTCCGACCGCAATCTTTTATTCTTTATTATTATTATTTTATTCAATTTCTTCAATAACAAGCTGACAAAACTTGCAATAAAAAACTACACGTATTGTTATTATTAGCAAAGACCTATGGAATAAGTTATGAAAAAATATTTCTATCATTATTAACAAGACAACGACTTTTATTTTCGTTATTATCATTATTAAAAAACGATTGAACAATAATTGATACAAAAATGTAATTATTATAAAAAAATAATTACAATAATAATTATTAAAAAACAATTGAACAATGATTAATACAAAAATATCCTTATTATTATTATACAACACTATTATAATAAAATAATAACGATTTATTATTTTCTTATAATATTACATTTCAAAAATTATAATAGTGATCTATTATTTTATTATAAAATTAATTTAAAAAATTATCATTATTATGATTAATGTTATTATTATTATTTTCTTACCCATATTTAAATTACTATTAATGTTTAATAGCATATTTATTATTATTTAGTTTATCTAATATAGTTTTTTACCGCTAGGTTTACTTTATTTGGATTTTAGGGAGTAGATACTCCAAAGTACAAAATAAATTCTCTCTCTCTCTCTCTCTCTCTCTCTCTCCCTCTCCGGCAGATCGCTCGCACCGAGCGTGCGTGCGTTTTCCGTAAAGGATAAGACCAAAGGCGAAGGTATATCGAGGAGCCGGCCGAGGGGAAGCTTTTGGCTCCTTGGTTATGAATGAGACTTCACAGCCACCCCCGCCCTTAAGCCCTCGCGGCAGGGTATCCTTTTTACCGGACTCATCCGAATTCCAGTTCCGTGCCCTGTTGCCGGATCTTCTCGTTCCGAAGTCATCGTCAGCTTCTTTTGCAGTGGTGAAAACCCAGGAGCATGTTTCTCTCTGCACGAAAATAGGAATCCCCGTGCCCGGGGAGCGTACACGATGCGACGCGTATATTCCTCAGTCCTATTGAATTTATTGAATCGATTTTATTGTGTAAGATGTTTTTTTAACTTATGCAGCGAGTGAAGGTACTCACTGATTTTCGTTACCAGTGCTTTATTATCGATATTTAATTCCGATGTTGCTTCGAATTTTTTGTCAGTTCGTTGCCCTGTCGATTGTTGTGTCGCAGTTGCACGAGGGTACAGGGAAACAGTGAGAAACCTGTGGATTATTATCTACTTCGCCATTAATATAGATTATTGATTTTATATTATTTATTATTATTATTGTTATATATTATGTATTGCGTATTGTTTATTTATTATTATTATCGTTACGAATTGGATATTGTAAATTATATATTATCGTTATTACTATAGTTATATATTACATATTGTATATTATTTATTATTATTATCGTTATAGTAATTATATTATTCCAGGTAGACCCCTTCAGAGTGTACCAAAATATCCCCCCCCCCCCTTACATATATGTTTCCACTTACAATCTTTTCTTATTTATAAACGTAAACTCTACTGTCGTTTTGCCTTTTCTTTTCTCTCGCATTTGTTTCCTCATTTACCATTTTTCCAGTAATTTTCTCGAAGTGCATAATAAATATGCACAGTCCAGTCACAGACTCCTTTTTCAGCACGATCTGTAATTTTCTGTTGATTTGTTTTCCCTCTTTGTCTCCGATGCATTTTTCCACGTTTTCTATTGTACTATTTCTTTTTTAATTTTCTTCTTGGCTTAGTTGCACGTACATGTATGCGCCTGGTTTTCTACTGCATATTTGCAAACTACTTGTTATTTAAAGGATTATTTTCTTCTTTCGCCACACATCCACATCTTAATCCCATCTCAGTGTATTTTGTTTCTTCTGATATATTTAAGTCCTCCTAATACTTTCCTGCCTACATGCTGTCTTCCTGCCTTCGTAATGAGGAAAATACGTCAATTTTTAAATTTTGTTCCAATCCTGTTGGATTTCTTGGTCGACTTTTGTTTTCGTAGCCCGTTCTATTATTTTTTTAAATTTCTCTTCTGTTATCGCTCTCCATATGTTTCCCTCTCCAACTTCCTCATTGCATTTTTGTCTTTTACTCTCCATTTCGTTGGATTTCAATTTCTTCGGCCATCCCTCTTCCTCCATCTTTATAACTATTTTTATAATATAATAAAGAATGTCATAATAATATATTGTAGCACAAACAATGCTAATATATACAATAATTACATGAATATATGACAATATTATAATGTTTTATAATATATTATACAATAATGTTAATTTAATTAGAATTTATTTTATTGTCGTTATATATTATGCATTCTAAACTATATAATATTATTGTTATATATTACGCATTTTATATTATTTATTATTATTATCGTTATATTGTATTTATGCTATTCTATATTTTATTTCATTTATATATTCTATAATATACTATAATATAGTTATATTTTATGTATTATATTCTATACTATATATTATTATTATTATTGTTGACGTTTTTCTTATTGTTAAATAACTATTAAATAACTATTATTATTGATGATAACATTGCTATTATTATTATAATTGTTATGTTAAAACAAGCTCCTTTTTCTTGGAGACAGTCGATTAAAAACTTCTTTCGAATTAAAAGGCTGATTTTATTAACAACGTTTGAGAGAAAAAAATGTATAATGTCGAGAAAATGCAACGTCGGTTTTTTATTTTGAATTATGCTAATTATATTCCAATTCTGATCTCGTGTGATTTAAATTCAGCGGGCGTATCATTTCATATGATTAATCTAATTAAATAATTAGACATGCTCGGCCTTCTCTCTCTCTCTCTCTCTCTCTCTCTCTCTCTCTCTCTCCTTCTTTCTAAACACACCTATGCCTCTCCACATCCACATTTCAAACGCAAGTGATCCGCCGTGAGCTGCGGGTTCTCCTCGACCAGTTTTAAGCGCCCTCGTATATAATTGGACGAGCACGTTATGTATACACCTCTTAATAATTTATTCTGCATATTTATGATCCAGCTATGCGATCCCGGCTGTACTTTCAACACATCGCGCACTTATCCACGTCCAATCGGTCCACGCTCTCCGACCCAAATTCTCTTACGAACGCGCGCAAGAACATTTTCTCATGCCGACAGTCGAAAGAACAGCAGAACGATTGCAAAAAACAAGAGAGACTAATCACAGGTTATCGGTGATCGTACCTCATCGTGCCCGTTACTCTCGGACCAGACGAAACCATCGCGAGTGAACATCACTTCCTGTATCATTTGGCTGTATTTCGAGCCTAAGCATATCGCGTCTGTTATTAAAATCGTCAAAAAAAAAGCGCGTTCGCGAACGGCCCTAGCCGAATTTTGGACACGCAAATCGGATTTTAATTGGCGGCTCGGGATATGGGCATCTTCGAACTTTGTATACAGTACTGGTCAAAAGTTTTCGATCAGCTTCGATGATTGCAACATTTTCGTTCACTTTGGACGATTGCACAATTATATTAGAATAATATCAGTTGTTTTATTGAGCTATGTAATATCTTCGTAAAATAAGAAATAAAATAAGTTATATTTGAACTATATAATTTTGCGATTATCCATAAGGATCGAAAATTTTACCATCAACCAAAGTGAGCAAAAATGTTCAATTATCCAAAGTAATTGAAAATTTGCAATTATCTAAAGTAATCGAACACCTTTGACCGGTACTTATATATATATATATATATATATTAGCCTGAATCAAAAAAAAAATTTCCTTCTGGATTCTCGTGCTATTGTTGGGCACTGATAAAACAAAATTTCTCTAAAATAATGGGCGCGGTCACTGAATTTTTAGAGGTGGCTATCTCGACTTTTTTGTATTTGAATTTTTTTTAACGAACGTATTGCATTTAAGCATATTCATGGCTTCGGATTACGGATAAAAATCGGAAAAGTTTTGAGTTTGTTCTTTTACAAACATAACAGAGAAAAACTGACCATACGTCGAAGTGCACACGAAACGATGAAAGAAGTTTTCGAACAATGGAAATGTGCTGAAATTCAAACGCGTCGATTGAATAACGCAATCTTGAAATCAATAAAACTCCATCTAGTCTGAAAATAACTTTTAAAAAATCGGGTTAAAAAGAATTTGCCGTCACAAATATCGAAGGAGCGTAAATTTAAGAGAGATTTGGACAAACTGTTCAACGTTGCACGTTTTCATTCTGCCCAAAATGTTAACGAACTTGAGAATGGCTGGGAAGAAATGTAAATGAGTTTGAAGATAATATAAGCGTAGCATTTTGAAAATGTAAATATACGATTTATGAATAAAAGCTTATAATTTAATTTTTCGTAAATAGTGCGAAATGTTAATGCGTATAAATAAATCTACATGAATAACGAGAGTAGTATAGACGCCATTATTAATCTACCTGGATTTGAATTGTGAATATTGCAATCTTTTCAAATTGTTAGAGTTTATTTTTGTTACGAAAAAGCTGCTGGATGTGATTTTTATCCGTAATCCGATGCCATGACTATGCTTAAATGCAATACGTTCGTTAAAAAAAATTCAAATACAAAAAAGTCGAGATAGCCACCTCTAAAAATTGAGTGACCGCGCCCATCTTTTTAGAGAAATTTTGTTTTATCAGTGCCCAACAATAGCACGAGAATCCAGAAGGAAATTTTTTTTTTGAATCAGTCTAATATATATATATATATATATATATATATATATATATATATATATATATATATATATATATACACATATATATACATACATATATATAGCGGTAGTATATATATATATATATATACTACCGCTCAAAACTTTCAATACACCAGTCGATATTTCTTGCCGCACTAAAAGTTACATAGCTTCGTCAAAAAAAAAATAACCAAATTTACTGAACGGCGCTTCGAAGAAAACTAATTCAGCTTTGTTTCGCGTTCAAAAAATATTTTTTATGATTTTTTTTCGACCCAGTACGCACTTTTGTTCGTGACTGTTTTTCGGCTTTTTTTTCGACCATCGAGAATTGAGCTTATGGGACCATTGAGAATTGGACTTATGGGAAAAGTTTTTGTCATGTTTATCCATAATAAACTTGAACGGGGTAGCAGGAGTTCCATTTTCGTTTTTTCAAAAGTTTCGTACGATTTTTTTTCGCAAAGTTATTTCATTTTTGGCTAAAAACGACAAATTTTGGAAAATGCAACGTAACCCAAGAATTATAGGGTTTAAGAGGAAATGTCAAAGATGTAAAAAAGTTGCGAAAGTTTATACTGGAAGGCCTGAAAATGTTTCAAAATTTTTCTCTAAGATTTTTGTTTGACTATTTTCGCTCGAAACTATGATAAGTCGAATGGTTTAACTCGAAAAGTATGGCGTTTATAAGAAAATATCGGGAGGACAAACTTTTTTAATTTTTAAATTTAAATTCGCTTAAATTTTTTTAAGAATTTTTTTCTGAAATTTGTTTCGCCGAACCTCGGAGAATCGTCCGAGCAATCGATTGGCGTATCTCGAAAACAATTGAGTTAGAGACAAAATATCGACAGGGAAGTGCAGGGAGTTGCAGTGTTTCGTCTTGAATACGTTGACTTTTTTTCCGATTATTAAAAAAAAATGTACAATGTTTTTTTTAGGTTGTCTAGGCGCTTTTGAACATACATGAACATATATTGGGTTGATTCGAATAGGTATCTAGCTTTTATCTAGCCTTCTGGACGTCACTTTTCCGACGTCTCGAAATCTAAAAAAAATCGTAGAACATACGTGAAGCTGATTCGGATAGGTATTGATTTTAATCTACATTTTTCATCAAGATTTTTCTTGTGGACGTCACTTTTAGGGTCAGCCTGTATGTCGAGAGGCATTCTCGACATTGGTCGCGATTACAGTACGACCCATCAATTGGTATGGGATGAAGGAGTCGGGCGCGTGACGTTCCCACGAATTGTACATACGAGTCCGCGAGATGAGAATGATGCTGCGAGAAGATGCCGCGTGCACGCGCGCGCGGCAAACGACAAGGCTTCACGCGAGCCATTCGCGCCTGAGAGAAAGAGAGAGGGAGATAGAGAGAGAGAGAGAGAGAGAGAGAGAGAGAGAGAGAGGGCGTGATAAGAGAATCCCCCGCCCGGGCGGTCAATACCACTTGAACCGATCCCGATGACGAACGATCATCCCGTACTCGCGTCGATGACGCATCCCCGCGAATCATCTTGCGCCCTATCTTTTGTCCTCCTCAGTTCTGTCTGATTTTTAGACACAGCATTGAGCGATTCCAACTGTTCGTCCGACGAAAAAAAAAATCCCTCTTATGGCTAAAGTACATCATCGCATCGCAACGAATAAAAAATAAACTAAAATAAAAATGATGTTGACGACAACATCAACGGTAATGATAATGATACCTTTCGTTACAGCACCAGAAAAAAGCTAATTCGTATATTAATTATAAAAAAAAAATAACAATAACAATTATAAGTTATGCTTTTGAGAGATAACTTTCAGAGATCAAGTTTTAAGAAAATAAATAAAAATAAAAGATTAACTAGATTTATAAATAACTATTATAAATTATGCTTTTGAGAGATAACGTTGAAGCATTTTTTTTTATAAATAAAAATAAAAGAAACATAAATTTGATAATAATTATTACAAGTTATGCTCGAATAACGAAAATGATGAAAATAATTGTAATTGTGTTTTGACACGTTAGCTTTCTTGCTTATTACCCTTTTTTATTTTGTGTAAACCCAACCACAAAAAATTCAGCGCCGCCAACATTTAAAAATTATCGTTTTTTTTTATTGATCAACACTTGTCGTAAATATTGCAAGACGACAGGCCCCGTGCGAGAAGCTTCTTGGGGGTTATAAATCGATCGGACGTCGAACGTTTCAAGCTCTCGATCGCCATGGACCGTATATGGCGACGATCATCGGTGCTTGGGATTAGCGACGATCATCGGTGCTTGGGATTAGCGACGATATTTCCTTCAAGCGGTTACTCCACAATGGCAGGCTCCTGTGATCTCTATATCCGATTGTTCCTCTGTACCTTCGAAGTTTGAAATACTCCCTTTTCTTGTGTAATACAGTGTGTTAGGAAGGTCGATACAAAGCCTTAAGCGGGTGATAGGCCAGCACGTTAGGAACATACCTAACCTTACCTTACCGTAGCCCAAAGTCTAAGGATTTCGAGTTATCATGTTAACCATGATTTTTGGAAAATTTCCCAAAATTAGGTACTAAGTCATTTACGTCTTATGTTAATCCTATTATTTTACAAATAGCATTAACATAAGAGGTATTTTTATTTTTTGACAAGTTTTTAATTATTCAACCTGTCGCATTTAGTTAGTTGTGTGGATCCAGATGGTTGTATTTGTGTTTGTCGATTGAATACACATTGAGCTAAGACGCAAACAAGTTTTTAGTTCCCAATTATTGTTTGTTTGAACATTATGAACGAGTTAGTACCTAATTTTGGGGAATTTTCCAAAAATCATACTCACCATGATAACTCGAAATCCTTAGACTTTGGACTAAGGTAACCTAGGTTAGAAATGTTCCTAACGGGGTGACATATCACCCCCTTAAGGCTTTGCATCGACCTTCCTAACACCCTATGTGTATATATATATATACATATATATATATATATGTACATGTAAATGTATATAAGAGAAGGAAGAGAAAGGCCAGGAAGCGAACATTTATATATATATATATATATATATATATATATATATATATGGGTGTGTAAACGTGTATGTACATATATATTTCTCGACCGTGACTTATCGCAAACGCACTTTAGCATTACATATACGCGCGAGCAATTGAGCTATCTATCGTCAGCGTTGACACGAGCAATCATCCAAGATAAAGAGAAAGAGAGATGTATACTTGCATGGCCTCTCTCTCTCTCTCTCTCTCTCTCTCTCTCCAGCATGCTCTTTTTCTGTCTCTCTCTTTCTCTATGTCACTGTATCTCTCTCTCTCTCTCTCTCTCTCTCTCTCTCTCTCTCTCTCTCTCTCTCTCTCTCTCTCTCGCATCGACAGCAAGCTTTGCATTTACAGCCCTTGCTGCACGCCTATGCACATATTGCATACACATTTATGCGATCGTCTAGGAGCACATAGATTCAACGCTGATTCTCAGACGTCGCAGCCGCAGAATCCAGCGAGCCATCTTTTTTGCTCGTCAAAGCGTGACGTTTATTTTCCGATTGTACTCGTACATAGCTCGCGAACGCTGGAGATACTTTGCTCGCGTTGACAATATTTTATTTCCATTGGAGTATATTTTTTTTTTGTATCAAAAGCTTGAGCCATGTCGAACGCTATATCAAGACAGCGTGAATAATTAAAGAGAAGCAAATAATGCAATATCCACATCAATGTGGTTGGTTATTGCAACGATTCATTGAGAAATATTATATTTCGAAATTTGTTGCTCCGTTGGTGCGTACATCGACAATAGTTTGCTGATCTCGAGTGTCGACTCGATTTGAGATACTCCAGAATGCATTTATGTAGTTTTTCATTGATTTTGTTCAATATTGACATTAATTTCATTAAATATTTCAACGATTGATCGTTAAATATTATAATTCGAAAATTTTTGCTCCGTCCCTAGGGACATCGATAACAGTGTGCAGCTTAGTAGAGTCTACTCAATTTGACTTACTTACTCCGGAATGCATTTTTTTTAGTTTTTCATTGATTTTTTCCAATATTCACATGAATTTCATTAAATATTTGAACGATTCATCGTTAAATATTGTTATTCGAAAATTGTTGCTCCGTTCCTACATACATCGATAACAGTGCGCAGCTTATTAGAGTCTACTCAATTTTAAATACTTACTCCGGAATGCATTTTTTTCAGTTTTGCATTGATTTTTTTTTCAATTTTGACATCAATTTCATTAAATATTTCAACGATTCATCGTTAAATATTATAATTCGAAAATTGTTGCTCCGTTCCTAGGTACATCGACTCTCGAGTGTCAACTTATTTTGAGGTACTTGTTCCAAAATGAATTTTTTTAAATTTTTCATTGAAATGTTTCAATATTGACATCAATTTCATTGAAAAAGCATACTATTCATTGTCAAATATTATCCGAAATTTGTTGCTCCCTTCGTATGTACACCGAAAACAGTCCACAGCTCTTGAGTGCCTACTCAATTTGAGGTACTTGCTCCAAAATGCATTTCTTAGTTTCCCATTGAAATATTTCAATATCGACATCAATTTCCTCAAATATTTCAACCATTTATCGTCAAATATTGTAATTCGAAATTTGTTGCTCCGTTCGTACGTACATCAACAACGGTCTGGAGCTCTTGAGTGTCGACACAATTTGAGGTACTTGCTCCAGAATGCATTTTTTTCAGTTCTGCATTGAAAATTTAAAAAAAAACTGGATTCGAAAGGTTCAAGAGAATTCTGAAATATCTCAGTAGTGAATGTTGCCTTTGCATAAAAAAAACAATATATATATATATATATATATATATATATATAATACACGATCGAGTTCTCGAGCATATACGTGGAACGAATTCATACTTTCACGGATTGGAGCTCGGTGCTCCGAGACGTTCACTTGCGACTGCTTTATAAAATACAAACTACGTACACACGATACGTTATTGTATTGTGAAGGTAGAGCAATAGCGTGCACTGACAGAAGGTCTCTTCGCTCGGTGTTTTTTTTTTCTTACAACTTCATGAGACGGGGTTTATGGACTTCGATTCGGTCTTGCTTTATGCTCGGCTGATTCCACCGTTTTCGATATATATATATATATATATATATATATATATATATATATATATATATATATATATATATATATATATATATATATATGGAAAACCCAATATAGAAAAAATGTGTATGTGCACACACACACACACACACACACACACACACACACACACACACACACACACACACACAATTTTTCCTCAGTGGAGTAGAACGAGACAGATCCTCTAGCCGCGCAGTAGCCAGGACACTGACAAGGCATGCACGTTCGATGTGTTCAAGTTGGAGTAGAAAAATTGCACCGACTTGAGTGAACATTGACTATTGCAAACGAGTAAGAAATCTCGCGAGTATTTCGACCTCAAGATACAATGAAAAAGTTTTTTTTTTCTCCTATCGATTCAAAATTTCATTCCAAGGAATGAAATTTCAAACCCTCGCAAATCAAGCAAACGGAAGAGCAACTGTGTGCAAGATAAAACGAGCAAAACATCGATTCGATAGGAACGTCGCAGCGACATGTGGAAGGTCGATATTTTCGTCATCGGGTCTATAAAAAGCGCAAAGATACAGCTTATCGAGTGATAAGAAACTCCTTCCTCTGCGAACAACCGATCGCCCGCGTTGCATCAACAATGTTGCATCCAACGTCAAAAGTGAAGCGCACGCTTCTTCGGAAATCGTGCCTAAAATAACACGGCACGCGATATCGCATTCCGGCTTGAAATTTTCCGACACGAGCAAGATACGCAACGAGTAGCATACGCGCACAGAAGCTTCGCTAGCGCGCAATTGAAGGGCAAGGTTTCACTCGTAATCGAGAATGAAACAGAGTGGAGAAAGGGGAAAGGCCTTATTGTTGGTGGCACGTTTTTTTTTTTTGCAATGCAACGTGAGGCGAGATTCTTTCTTACTATACTCCATTTTACGAAAGTTCCTGGAGGGACCAAAGACTCGTCTCTGTCTTTTTTCTCTTTTTCTTTTTCTCTCGCCCTGTGTGAGCTTCACTCGAGCAGATCTTATTACGCTCTTATTAATCGCTTAACGAGATATATTTGTCTCATACGGTGCGTGTACACATGCTCTACTGCATACGACACTCGTGAAACCTGGAGGTCCTTCAATTATATACAGGGTGTTCCAGAACTCAACGTTAAGCCGACACGGGGAGACAGGATTGATTGTAACCATCATGAGAAAAATCAGAAAAAAAATAAATCAGAAAAAAAATAAAGCAAAAAAAAAAATAAAGCAGGGCCTTTCAAAGTAGACAAATTTTGAAAATTTTAAATTCATAGTTTAACAAATAGTCTTAATTCTAGGAAACTTGGGATTGTTTGGGTTTGTTTGGGTTTGTTTCACAATAACCGAAAAATGGTTACAGTTTGACCAAATTTCTAGGTTTTTCTTAAATGCCCATAATTTTCAAACTGCATGGGATAGATTTTTTTTTCTGATTTTTCTCATGATGGTTACAATCAATCCTGTCACCCCGTGTCGGCTTAACGTTGAGTTCTGGGACACCCTGTATATAATTATTGTTATTTTATAAATATATTGTAAAATGAAGAAAAATACAAATATATATGCATGTAACAAAAATAATAATTAAAAGTTTCAAACAATCATTGTTATATATACACACACACACACACGCGCGCGCGCGCGCACACACACACACATATATATATATATATATATATAACAATGCTTTTTTGAAACTTTTAATTATTATTTTTGTTACATGCATATATATTTGTATTTTTCTTCATTTTACAATATATTTATAAAATAATAATAATAATTATATATATATATATATATATATATATATATATATATAATTCAAGGACTATATATATATATATATATATATATATATATATACGCACACGGGGTGTTGGGAAGGTCGATGCGAAGCCTTAAGGGGTTGATACGTCACCTCGTTAGGAACATATCTAACCTAGTTTACCTTAGTCGGCCAAAAGTTTCCGGACACTTCAGATAATTGCAAAACTTTCGATCACTGGACAATTGCCAAATAATGTTGGAAAAATATAGTTCATTTCAATTATTATTTTACGAAGATGTTATATAGCTCTGTATAATTGATTGTATTATTATAATATAATTTTGCAATTATTCAAAGTAACCAAACATTTCGCAATCATCCAGAGTGATCTAAAACTTTTGATCAGTGCCTTATATAATAATTAGTATTCTTATATAACTACATTAGAAAATGAAGAATAAAAATATATATCTATCGGAATTAATAATAATACATTTGAAAAAACTCTCCTTGTTTTGTTTGTCTCGTACGTAGGTACCCAGTGTTATATATATATACACACACACATATATACATACATAAAACGAACAACGAGTTCGCCTTGGGCTACTTCCACCATTCGCTGTATTTGGTCATATCTCTATTGTAAAATTAAACCAGATGATAACGCTTCGTATCAAAAGCGCCCACTGCCACCAGCTACGCATAAAACAATATATATCTTAATTGTGCGCACTTACACATGCACATATGATATATATAATAACAAATTTAATACGCTTTCGAATATGCGTACAGAAGCGAGAAGAATATCGCTGGCTCGCATTTGAAGGGCAAGGTTTCCCTCGTAATCGAGTATGAAACAGAGTGCAAAAAGGGAAAAGCCTAACGATTTTATATAAATATTAATATATATTTTTTAATAAAAATATATATAAGGGAAATGTATAAGGGTACATAAATAAGGGAAAAGCCTAACGATTTGATATAAATATTAATATATATTAATATATATCTTTGTACTTTTGCCTGTTAATATGTCAGGTAAAAGTATCGCGTCGCAATTATCAGATTCATAGATTCCTTCTCTTTTCTCTTTTTGTCTTTTCTGTTTTTTCTTTAGGTTAGAGGTTTATTATTTGTTATTGATTATTTATTTAGCTTATAAACCATATTTGTCGGTTCCTTCTCTTTTATTTCTCCTCTTCATATACACATATATACAGGGTGTTCGGCATATGGATCGACACAATTTTTTTGGGTTATTGGGGGGGGGGGGGGGGGTCATTTGCTACTTTTTTTCATCCTAAGGCCCTATGTCCTAAGTATCCCAGTAATTAAGACACGATTTTTGTTCGTCTTTTTAATTACTCAAAATTTCGCCTTCAAGTCGTCATCATTTTTTTGTTTCCGGTTGTAATAGCACTAAATAACTTTTGTTGTATTCTGCAATATATGTTTATTATAAGCAAATCATCAATTGATACAATTGGTTTCAAGAAAATGACTCATGAGCTTGCAAAGTCTTGAAAATCCGTAAATGTATGAAAAATGTCAATTTCCCAATTCATCATAGAAAACACTAAAAGATATTTTGAACTTAGCTTCGTTTAAAAAAGTTCTCTAGCTTATATCCTTTCCATCGGTATGCTACATGTCATAGAAACAATTCATTATGTGGTCAAAATAAAGAGAATACGTTTTTTTTTATGACTTCAGGAGTTAACATTTTTCATAAATTTACACATTTTTAAGACTGGAAACTCAAGAGTCACTTTCTTGAAACCAATTGCATCAAATAATGTTTGATTTATAATGAACATACATTGCAGAATACAACAAAAGTTATTTCGTGCTATTACGAACACAAATAAAAAACGTATTTAAAAGAAAACGAAAAAATGTCATATCTCAATCACCGTGACACTTAGGACATAGGGTCTAAGGGTGAAAAAGTTAGAAAATGACCCCCCCCCCCCCACCCCTCCAATCACCCAAAAAAATGTGTCGGTACATGCGCCAAACACCCTATATGTATCAAGATAAACCTACAATTCTGAGAACTGCGATAAAATACTTTTGCTTGAGTAAATACCCAACGTTGATAAAAACATTCCGAATTTGTCCCTCGTCACGTAGGTTGATTTTTCGTGGTCGGCTGGCAACGTTCACAGCGCCGCAATAACGACTTGGTACATACGACCCGGCGTAAAATTTCGCAAAAAAAATTCCGATCACCGAAATTGTTTGCCGATAGGGAAAAAAAGGCGAATACCAAACTCTACGAAAGAGTTATGGGATTGAAGTTTTCATCGTTGGAATGCAACGTTTTTTTTTTCAATTTCTTACTTTCATTATTATCCAACACAATACTTTGTAAATTCGTTGCAGATCGCTAAATAGGAATCCTAAAAAATGTTTACGTGCTTTTCGTGGCTCAAATCTGCTAAAAGAAATTCGCGAAATAAAGAGAAAAAATCATTTTCGTTGCATTCCAACAATGCTAATTTCACACCTGATGAAAGAGTATTCATTCGAGTGCAAAGTGTTTTTGACGAGTCGCGTTGCCATTGGCGCGAGAGAAGTGTGCAATAAAAATTTGGCGGGAACGATGAAGTCTTGGATCTCTGTAAAGAAAAGATCGAACGATGGGAGAGCGAGACTCACCTCTTTCCTCGATGACGTCCGCCTCGACGAGATGCGCGACGAGCAGCATCCAGAAGATCCACAGGCTCTTGGCTCGCTCCATAATTGTTATCATTATCCAGGACTCGTCCACGGGCCTCGCTTTAACGCACTGCCGCTCACTTGTGCCTCCACAAAAACGCGTTTAAACACATCACCGCTTCACCTCACTCTGGGGGAAAATAGGAGCGAGGGCAAAAAATTCTTAAAACAACAAAAACAAAAAATCGGCACACTGATCGCGGTATCCCTTGAAGTCACCTCGGATAACAATCCTCTATTTTTTCTGCAATCTCACGCACGTTTGTGTGTTTTCGAAACGTCGGGAAAAAATCGGCTTTCTCGTGCAGTTTGAGATCGGCCAATCGGCAATTCGATACCGAACGATACCGATTTTTTCGAACTTTTTCAGACACGCGGATTTTGCTTTATTTTTTTTTCTTCCAATCGTCGTTTTCTCCTGACGTTCGAAGGAGTCGCCGGTCCCGGCGCCTTTTTCGTTTCGCGACACGATCGGCACACGTACGAGCACAGGAACGAGAGAACGAGCGCACAGACACCAGCCGAGAGAGGCGAAGCCGTCGCGAGACTGGCAAGCTCGTTTGGCGAGATCACGCCTCTGGATTCCCCAGGCCACGCTCTCCGGAGGAGACTTCGCGGATTCCCTCCTCGCTCTCGTACACCAACAACAATAATAATGATAACGATGACGATGACGATGATAATAATAATAATCGCTTAACTCGGCGATCTTTGATATCGTGACGTGCCAATGCTATCAGGAGCTGCGATTCTCTCTCTCGCTCTTTCGCCCTCTCTCTCTCTCTCTCTCTCTCTCTCTCTCTCTCTCTCTCTCTCTCACTTGCTCCTTATTGATGATACGATCCGCGGCCTCCCGCGCCGTTTGTTTTGAAATTATAAACCCGCGACTCGAGAACTGTTCTTTTCTCTTTCTCTCTCTATGAAATTATCACCTCTCTCTCTCTCTCTCTCTCTCTCTCTCTCTCTCTCTGTCTCGAGCAGCGCCTAATCGTTTCTACGAGTTTGCACGATGCTCCAGAAACGATCCACGACGAGCCATGATCGTCCGAGTCTCGCACGCGGCCCTCAAGACTGACAGGAACGATCGCAGCGCAGGTAAAAAAAAATCACACAGCGCGCAATAGATCTCACTATTTTTTTCCTCCTCCCGTTTGTTCGAACTTTTCGTATTTTGCTGAAAAATCAAAACGCAAAACGACAATGATGCAACACAAAAAACACACACGCGCACACGTATCGCGAGCACGAGCCAAAAATCGATCGAATATCCGCCGAGATCGGCCTTTTTTTTCGAAACAGCGTCTTTTCTCGATGAACGCGACGCGCAGACCTTCTTACTCCCACGCCGGCCAAGTTAAGAGTAAACGCGCGCGCGGCCTGTCAAGGCGCCTCGGGACTTTCCTCAGGCGGGCAACAGGTGGCGGGTTTCAACGAACCGATCTTACCGAGGATCCACGAGGATCGACGCTCGCTCCATCCCCACCACTCGACACGAACCCACCTCGCGTAAGAACGTGCCGTGATGGCCCCTTTGGGTGTGTGTGCGTTTGTGTGTATATATATATATATATATATTAGGGTGTGCGGGAAAAAATTGATACTTTTTTGTCGGTTGCATCCACCAAAAAGGTGAATTAAGGTAAAAAATGAAGAATCCTCGAAGGAGAGCTGAAAAAAAAATTATTACGAATGGCGCATTGCATTTGAATATTTTTCATAAGAATAACCCAGGAAAATATTGCTATTTCTGAATGTGGCAGTGCAACTCGTCAGGAAAAAATCACAGTCATTAACATATTCTCATGGAGATTCGAATTTCCAACAAAAAAGTTTTTACGAAAAACTAGCTCAGAACAACCGTTCAAGTGGAATCGCTGTCTGAAATTGAATTAATAGAAAACAAAATAATTCGAAAGGCTGTAAAAATCGAATTTTTCGCTTTACGAAAAAACTTCTTGGGGTTTTTTTTGTAGAGAATGTTCTGCTCTAACATACAATTTGCATGGAATCGTTCTCAAAATATTTCTCTGATACAAAAAAGAATCAAGTACAACAAGAAATATAAAAGAAACGACGTTCATCATTGATCGTGTTTCGAAAAGTGTTATTCAATTAATTTGGTTTAATAAGATAAAATAATTTGTTTTTACATTATAATGCTTGATAATCATCGTTCCTTTTTTTAAGAGTCTGTTTGTTGCAATTAGGGTATTTCTGTCGATGATTTTGCACTACGCCCAATAAATAGTGTAGCTGCTCTTCGTTTTTTGTTAATGAACCGTTATATGCTTCTATCAAAGTGACACCACGTTCGGCTACGTTATTAACTACTTTTGGATTAAAAAAATCTAAGCAACTCAAATAAGTAGCATTTTCCGGCCATAATTCAATATTTACTCTAAAGAAATCATGAGGTAAATTGAATTGCTGGAAAAACATAAGAATTCTTGAGTAACGAAATCGCTTATGTCTTTTTTCAGCACCATTTCCCAATCATTTTTTTTAACAATTACTCACTCGGAAGGATTTTTGGATTCTTCTTGAGATTGCAGAAATTGTACCATTTTTGCCTTCACACTTATCGGCACAGCATTGTCAAAAAACGACAAAGCAACAATTTTCTCGTTAAAGTACCACAAGTGACTAACAATTTTCTCGTTAAAGTACCAGTGTGACTTTTTCCGCACACCCTAATATATACCCTTGGCCACAAGTTTGGGGCACTCTGCTATTTTCCTTTCCGGACAAAAAATTGAATATCTCGACAAAAAAAAATCGGCAACCAATTTACCAAACGGAATTCTGAAGAGAATATAGTCAGCTTCAATTTGCTTTTTTAATTTAATTTTTTCGATTTTTTTTGTGCCCGGTACGTCATTTTGAAAATGGCGGTTTTTCACGATTTTCGCATCTTGCGAAGTCGTTTACTGGACTTCGGAAAAATAGAAATCTCGCTATTTCGTGAAATGATCTTCGAAAAGAGCAATGTCAGCTTTATTTTCGTTTTTTTTTATTTGCAATTTTTTTTCGCAGAGAAATTTAGTTTTGCTTAAAAAAACGGCAGGTTTCCATAAAGCCGGCATCGTGCAGCGTATCGTGAAGACTATGAGGTTGAGAATATTTGTCATAAGGACTAAAAAGTTTTGTTTTATTATTTTGGAGTTGTTAATTTTTGTTCAGATTTTTTTGTCAACATTTTTTTTCATCGCTACTTTCAGTTGATCGTCGACGATTAACCTAATTAATTTATTGCCATTACATTGAGGCTGCCGAATCTGGCAGCCTGATTGGGCCGCTATCATGGCGCCTTATGATGGCGTCTATAAGGCTGTGTGATCTGATGTATTATAGCAAATATACAGAACGAATATCAAAAAACTTTTTTTGTTTATTGAATATTTAACACCAGGTTACATCTAAACAGTTTGACAATAAAACATATATTTCTGAACATGGGGTTGGGGACGGGGAGACATGGGGATCTTCTTTGCTGCCATTAGAACCCTCTCCACTGACATAGAGATCTTCTTCGCTGGGGTTGAGATTCTCTCTGCTGACATGGGGATCTTCTTCGCTGTCATTAGAACCCTCTCCGCTGGTATGCAGATCTTCTTCGCTGGTGTTCAAATCCTCTCCGCTGACATCAGGATTTCGTTTGCTGGTAGCTTTATCAAGACTTTCCTGATCTTGAATTTTATCATTCGGGCCTCTTTCTGTAAATATTCAAATTTTTCGTAAACAAAACAACGTATTTGATTCTCATTTTTTAAATTATATTTTATGTTTATATTATTCTATTTTAAAATTTTTTAAAAATATTTTTTATAATTTTCAATTTTTTAATTTTATTTTTATATTTTTAAAATTATATTTTATATTGATATTATTCTATACCCGAGTGTATAAAAATTCATAAAGTTTGTAAAAGTTGAAACAAAGTAAGGTTATACATACCTGGTACTTGTACCGATGGTCGGGACTCGTCAACTTTTTTCTCCGAACATCTCCTAACACGCAGCTGTGTCAAATACCGCTTCCTCTCTTTGCGATTCATAACGTTTTCACTTTATGTGCTCCTTTTCATATATCGTGAAAACGTTCAAGTTTTAACCCAAACACGATGTATACAATGACACACGTGCAAGGATAGTTTTTAAAAGCAACACTAGCGCCACCACGTTAGCGCTAGCCTGAGCACTGTCATGCATGGGGCTCCTAATAGAGCCATAGTAGGGCACTGATAAGGCAAACCACATTATGGCCACGGAATCAAAATTTTCGTAATACGGATAACCATACAGCTCCCTGATCACGGCCTGATCGTAAATCTGGCTAGCCTGAACAAATTTCCAGCCGGGCTGTCATTCAAATCAAAGACGATTGGGAAAAACAAAGTAATTACCCTTTGGCAGATTCGAAAATTAGTGACAAGTGCTCTTAAAAATCAAAAGAAAATGTCTGATCAGTACGACGTACAAGTTCTATCACGCCTTGACCAAAAGCATTAAGCATCCTGTGTTTTCCTTCTTTTTCTAGTTTAGGGTATACCATTGAACTCTTTTTGTTTTTAAAATGTATTTATTAGTGAATTTAAACAATATTATTAATAGTTCGTTGATCCACCCTTGGCCTTCATCACTTAGCTTTAGTGCAAGACAACTATAATAGCTTTATGTACTTTTGAAAATATCAATATTTTATTGCGGTGCCCAATATTTGTGGCCAAAGATGTTAGTGGCTTTTCTCTTCTTGATATTTCCCTTAAAATATCTTCATTTCAAAGTGACGGCGATAAATTAATTAGATTAATCGTCGACGATCAATCAAAAGAAGCCATGAAAAAAAATGTTGCCAAAAAAATGTGAAAAAATTTAACAATTCCAAAATAACGAAACAAAACTTTTTACTCTTTAGGACAAATATTCTCAAACTCATAGTTTTCACAATACGCTGCACGATGCCGGCTTTACGGAAATCTGCCGTTTTTTTTTCTTTCAAGAAAAATTAAATTTCTCTGCGAAAAAAAATGCAAATTAAAAAAAAACGAAACTAAAGCTAACACTTCCCTTTTCGAAGATAATTTCACTAAATAGCGAGATTTCTATTTTCCCGAAGTACAGCGAACAACTTCGCAAGATGCGAAAATCGTGAAAAACCGCCAATTTCAAAATGACGTACCGGGCATAAAAAAATCGAAACAATAAAATTAAAACAGCAAATTGAAGCTGACTTTATTCTCTTCAAAACCCCGTTTGGCAAATTGGTTTCCCATTTCTTTTTTGCCGAGGTATTCAATTTTTTGTCCGGGAAGAAAAATTGCAGGGTGCCCCAAACTTTTGGCCAAGGGTGTATATATTTATATGTATTATACTATCCCAAAAAAAAAAATTTTAATTTTTCTGAAAATGTTGCTGAGAATGACAAAAAATGCGTGCTGACCAAATTTCAGCCTTTTTATACTAATATTTAAAGGTCCCTGATCGCGATTTATTATTTCTCATTCATTTAACATGGTAAAAACTTTGTTTGCCGCTTCTCAGCTTTATAACTCGCCTACGGGGGAACACACGGAAATACCCAAAACATTGTTGTATAAAAAATTTAACGCTCTACGAAAAAGGTCCTTAACCTTCATACGACAAATTCATCCGTTCGAATTTTACTCAACGTCAAAGTTGAATCTATGATAAATTTCATGATTTTGTGAGATTTTCGGACTTTTACGACGAAATTATAGATTTTTTTGTTTTTTTTCTGATTCATCTTAAAAAGTATTGTATTCTTTTCAAATTATTCCCTAAATAGTTTCTAAAATTTCTAATAGATTTAAAATTATTGTTATTTAAAAGTACATTAGTACAGAAATCTATTCTCCAACTGAATTAAATTGCCCATAGCATGATAAATAAATATGTAGGGAATAATTTATAAAGGATACAATACTTTTTAAGATGAATCAGAAGAAAAAAAAAACAAAAAAAATCAATAATCTTGTCACAAAAGTCCAAAAATCTCGCAAAATCATGAAATTTATCATAAGTTCAACTGTACTGTTGAATAAAATTTGAACAAGTGAATTTATCGTATGAAGGCTAACGACCTTTTTTTGTAGAGCGTTAAATTCCCTATAAAAAATGCTTTGGGCGTTTTCGTGTGTTTACCCGTAGGCGAGATATAAAGCTGAGAGAAGCGGCAACCAAAACTTTTGCCATGTTGAATGAATGGGAAATAGAAAATCGCAATGAGGGACCTCTACATATTGATAAAAAAAAATGTTCTGCAATTCTTCTCCGTTGCTCCGCCTAATTGCCACCTCGTTCCAAATCCCTTTCATTATTATTATTTTTATAATTATTATTATTGTTATGATAACAAATAATATTGATAACAGTAATAATGAAACTAATTGTTAATATTCCACTAGCAATCTTTTTCAGTGTCATTATTATTATTTGATTTCATTGCTCCGGGCAACACCCTTCCTTCATTTATTATTGTTGTATTTTTTTTTTTCGTAACGCACTTTTTATCAGCATTTTTGTTGTTGTTGTTATTATTATTATTATTATTATTATTTTTTTTATTGGGTTTGTTCCAGTCGTACAGGGTCCTTCCCTTTTAACGAGCCCCCAATCCGCCTCTACCGCCAATTCCACACACCCCCCCCCCCCCCCCCACCTGCGGCCGCAGCCGACTTCCCCCTCTGTATCGTATTCACCATATCTGTCATGGGTATAGGAAAACTGCGGAAAACCTATACCAATACAGCCGGTCATCAAGTTCGCTCCCCAGTCGTGGAACTAGTCTTATTTCGCCGTGAAATGCCGAAGAAAAACATTTCACGACGAAATGTACGCGGCTGGGTTTCGAACTCGGGACCTCCCGGTCCGCAGGTTTAGTGGCGAGCACGCTAACCACTAGACCATCGCACCGGTTGTTGTTGTTATTATTATTATTCGATTTTATTGCTTTGGGCAACACACTTCCTCAGTTTATCATTAATGTTAATTTATTAACAAGTACTCTTCATTATTATCAATTTTCGATTTTATTGCTCCGCGCATCACACTCCCTCAATTTATTATTATTACATTTTCTTTCGTCAAGTACCCTTCATTATTATTATTAAATATTATTATTCATATTCAATTTTTATTGCGCAGGGCAACATACTTTCTCAGTTTTTTATTATTATATTTTTTTTCGAAAAGCACACTTTATTATTATTATTTCTATTATTAGATTTTATTCCTCCGGGTGCACTTGCTCATTTTATTATAATATTTTTTTTACAAGCACTCATTTCCATTCTTATTATTATTTAAGCGTGTGTTCCCTTTCGCGGTATAAACAATCGTTTTGTTAAGGGGTTAGGCCACAGTAACGGGTATAAAATCATGTGCGAATTTAACAATTTTTTTTTTCGTATGAAAAAGTAATCCACTCATAAAATTAATTACACCTCTATTTAGTATAAATATTAAGCCGTTAGACAAAATGTATATATATTTTTTCGATGTACAGAATGGCCGACCACTAATATTTTCTTTTGTTATCTTTTTTTAGGCGTTCCGCGGCGTGACATTTAGCATCCACAATTTTTTACCGAAAACAAAAAACAAAAATTCTCGTCATTCTACATTAGAATACCTAGAGGTACGTACGGAATTTAAAAAATATTGTTTTATTCAAAAGTTGTAGGTATTTGAATTGAGTTGTAGGTATTTGAATGAATTTTCAGTGAAAAATTTCGTATGAAAGTGCTCATAAAATGAAAAGTTTTCGATTAATCAGAAATTCCGTACGTACTTCTCTGCGAAATGCAATTAGGAATATAACTTTTAAATTTGAAGTAAATCTAGTGAAAATTGTTGAAGTTATTTGTCACACCAAATGGAAAAAAGCTGTTTCGAGAAAAACGCGTTTCAAATTTTAGGTACTCTATGACCGTGCCAGAGGTATGCTTAAGGTAATGGTACCAATGCTCGGACGGTTAAGAGCATCCTTAGATTACAGGGTTTTTTTTATTCATTTATGGACTGCTTAACACAAAAATGACTGGAACTAACGTGAAGCTCGTAATTTCTAGTTTTTAAAACACATACAATAACTACCGGAAAGTTTAATGTTTTTATTTGTATACATTTAAATGTTCAATAGTACCAAATGTACCAATTTTCGGACACCTGTTAGTGTTACGTACCTATGTTCGAACACTATCATGTCCCAATTATGGGACACGTCCCTATAACCACATAACCACAAACTTTGTTTGCATCGCGACTAGTTACGTTACCTATTATATTATCTAAATATAGGACAGATGGACTTACCAATTGATTTCATCTTTGTCTTTACTTCTTTTATCAAAATCACAAACTAAGCTGAATAAATCATTTATCGCGAAGTACACAGCGAAACGAACTGTCAACGCTTTGCGTCCGGCGATTCAGTCTCTGCGGCTACGTTCTCTCGTACCAGCAATCGGACATGAGAATCGACCGTGGTACATGCGTGGGATAGATGTCCCAATGAATGAGACGCTGAATTTATTATATAAAACCTTATACAAACCAAAACGTAACGACGGTGTCGAAAAGTCGGTTCGATTCGCTTTCGATTGATCATAAGTCTAGTCTAGAAATCGATAAAAAATAGACCTCTATTACTATCACAAATTATCGTAACTCCTTAGCTCTTCGATCTAGAAAAGTGCATTCATGACATGACTAACGCGGGCTCGTTATCATAACTCGTTAATTTTGCGACTAAAATTCATTATTAGCGTACAATTTTCCCATAATCAATTAACAATTGAAAGCTGAATAGAATGCAAGCGCCACTTTTCGTTACCTATCAATTAGATAGCTGATATAGTGAAATATTCGAACTACTGTCCGAACAGTGGGACCCGTCCGAGCATTGGTACCGTTACCTTACATTGTACGCTCAAAGTCGGCGAAAAAAAATTCTTGCTATAAATCGAATAGTAATTTATTCTTATGATGATAAAGCACCGTTTTAACAACAAAAAGAACGATTTTTTTGAAAATTCTACTGTGGCCTTACCTCCTAACCCTTTATCAAAGCTCAATCTCCTGCCGAAAGAAGGGGATTTAAAAATAAAGTCTCTCTTGGTAAAAACGAAGAAAGGATTTTTCGTTTATTGTTGCTACGTTTATTCTTATGACCCCCAATCTTTCAAAAGCTGATCTTCGAAGTGGAGGACTTCCGGAGCAATCCACGCATCGTCGTATCACAACTGTTCCTCGCCTCGGCATGCACGCGAGTTCCGGTTTGTCCACGGCTCGTGTAATCAAACACGATTCTTTCACAGCTGTTTTCCCGTAAACAAAATTTGACCACGTGACTTATTGCGCTTCGTAGCGAACAATGAGATCCATGAGATCAGCGTCTAGGAAGAAAGAACGCTTCTCCCCAGTGTACACTTGGAGGCCTGAGAAAATATTTAGGGTATGTGGTTTATTTTTTGATACGTGGAAAATTTATGTTTTCGTATGACGCCGTGCTTGAGGCCCCCTCAGATATCTTTAGGCCAGGAAAAAATTTGCCGATCGTCATGATTTTTTTTTTTTTAATAAATATTACTTCGCCATTTGTGAGATTTAGAGTATGTTTTATTACTACTTTTGGCTGTTACATGGCATACATTTTTTGTTTTTCATTAATATTCCAAAATGGCGGGAGTATGGCACGGTCTTATAAACTTCATTTTTAAAACTGGCGTGACGTAGAGCTAAAATACTAATCGTTCGATTCTGATGATATTTGGCATAAATCTTTCTAACCTCATTGTCTAAAACTTTACCCTAAATTTTTTAGACTATAAAAAAAAGTTTTTTTTTTAAATTGCAAAATGTAACCTTTTTTCGGAGAATTCCATTTTTTTGTTTCAAAGCGCACCATTTAATCGATTTTCAACATTTCAGACTTTTTCTTGGTTCATATTCTGTGTATGTGTGTTAATGAAAGTAGAATCTTCGTTGGATTTTTTCAGATCAATCCCACCGACGCTACGTGTCACGCCGTCTGACATCTGCCGCAACCCATTTATTATTATGGGGCATGCCTTTTAAAAAGATTAATGAATAAAAATAGGCATAAAGATTAATAAACATAAAAAAAGGCCTTCGCCTTTTGAAAAGATCAATAAATCATAAATACCATGTAATAGCCAAAAGTAGTAATCTTAAGAATTGGGAAGAAATATTTTCTTTAAAAAAAAAATCATGAAAATCAGCAATTTTTTCCTCGCCTAAAGATACCTCTCCCTTTAATTCAGAGTTCTAATATCCGGCTGATAAAATGCCGGATAAAATGGGGGCCTGTTTCATCTCACGAGAATGTCTTCCATGTGTGTATTGCGTATATAAAGGGTGTCTCAAAATTACCTGACATTTTTTTTTATTAATGAAACGTATTATTTGTTTGTAAAGTACGAATATTTTTATTTTAATGTAAAGTACAAACATGGAGGTTATGTGTGGAATACAATATCCGATAAATGGCATGAACGGCATGGACATGGAAGACATATTCTTTTAACAAGATACCGCCACCGGCCACACTGCGGGCTAAACAGACGAAGTTTCATGGTCGTGTTATCTCGTGCCGCGGCGATGTCAATTAGCCACCAAGATCGTGCGATTTGACGCCATTGGACTTCTTTCTTTGGGGTTTTTCGAAAGGAAAAGTGCATGCCAATGATCCACAGACTATTCCAGAGCTCACAGAAGCAATTGGACGCACCATTAATGAAATTAGTCCTCAATTATGCCAAAATGTTATTGAAAATTTCGTGAAAAGAGTGGACGTTTGCAAACAAGGACGAGGCGGTCATTTATCGGATATTGTGTTCCACACATAACCTACATGTTTGTACCTTATATTCAACTAAAAATATTCGTACTTTTCAAATAAATAATACGTTCTATTAATAACTTAAAATGTCAGGTCATTTTGAGAACCCTATATATATATATATATATATATATATATATATATATTAGGGTGGCCCTTAATATGGGTAAAAAAAAATTGATCGCGCCGCCCTCCAAGACGGTTCCAAATAATGAAAAAAAATCTACGCGAAGCCCCAGCACTGTCCGTTAAGAGGAAGGCGTGCCTGTAAGCATGAACTTAAATTTAAATGTCAATTTTTCTTCATGATTGGAGAAATGTCGATTTTTTAAATCTAGTCTATTTGTCAATTTTTCAACGCGATATTTCTGTGGTTTAAATAAAAAATTCGTACTGAACGAAATATTATCGATATCTTATGTGTACATTTTTTAAATATTATGTTTTTTCCGACCAATTGGATGACTTGTGCGAATAAATAATTTCTTCGTTTTCAATAAAACGAACAAGCTCGCCAAGTTTAAAATCCTGCCAAGTTTAAAATGTCCCTATGCATTTTTGCGAAAGTAATTTTCAAAAAGATTTTTTATCCACAGCACTGGAAGTCTGATCTCAGTGAAATATTAATATGTTTGTATCTCAGCACGCAAGGAATATTTTTAACAAAATTAAAAAAAAAACAATTCTGGCCAATCCGGAAGTTCGATGTGAATGGTTTATCGTGAATTTATATCCTTCGTACTTAATAGATTTTTCTGACAAGATGCAAATTTAAAGTTTGATTTTGATGTGATTAAAAGCGTTCGACAGCAGCTAAATCGAACTATTGTTCCAAAATAATAGGATGGTAAAACTGAACGCTCATCAAATCTAGTATGGAGGACCTTATTGTTTGATCTGTATATTGAATACCAATATACAATAGCTTCGGAAAGTGAAAAAAAAAATTGACAAATAAACTAGATTTATAAAATCGAAATTTCTCCAATCATGAAGAAAAATTGATATTTAAATTTAAGTTCATACTTACAGGCACGCCTTCCTCTTACCGGACAGTGCTGGGGCTTCGCGTAGATTTTTTTTTATTATTTGGAACCGTCTTGGAGGGCGGCGCGGTCAATTTTTCTTTGACCCATATCAAGGGCCTATATATATATATATATATATATATATATATATATATATATATACACACACATAAATTGACGCTGGTGGATGAGCGTTCGGCGTTCGACTCCGGCAGTCCTTCGATTTCAGGACCACCTAGTCGAGATATTTGAAAATATCGATTTTTGGTTTTCAACAGATTCTCGAAATATTAAAATTGAAAAATATTTCCGGAAGACTTCAAGTAGATATGTTAAAAATTGTGGGAGTTATGGGCGATTATATGTAGGTTCGCGGCGAAGCCGCGAACTTTAAACGCGTTTTTTTTTAAATACCCTTTTTAAAATCGATAACCACGATATTATCTCAAAAACCACTGCACCGATCAACTTTAAATTTTCCAAGCCTCTTTCACATGTCAAAAAGCAGTGCTTGTACGAAGGGAATTTTTTGTTTCATTCCATATTTTCTTTTATCAACGAAAATAGATCGTTTTTTTCGCCGAAAATCGATAATTTCACTGCGAACGGTGCCCACTTTTTCAAAAACCAATATCCTATTAAATCCTCCGTCAAATCACTAGACAATTTTATGCAAAAACTCAATGCGTTTCATTTTTTTCACTTCGGACGATATGTTTCCGAGCAAAATTGTAAAAGATCCTTAACACCATACTCTTCACGACCAATACTCGGATGGGTGACCGCTTAGCCGTGCACCGGCTGGCGCATCAACCCCTCACCGGAAGGCCAATACTTCCGAGACTTTGGTGTTGACACTTGAGTAAAACAAGAATCAGAAGAATACAGGGCCGTCTATACCGGTACGGGTTTTCCACGGTTTCCCCATACCAACGGCAAATACGGTACCGTGTAGCTTAAGACTGCTCTGGACGCAATGGAATTTAGGTTGAATGAGCTAAGTGCGGGTAGGGAGTAATAGGAAAGGACTACAGAAAGGGCAATAGGAAAAAACCCGCAAGGGTATACGTTCAAACTAAAAAAAATATATATATACACATATATATTTTTTCCTACACCAGGGACTTTGATGGTTTGCTGTTTGCAAGAAATTATTTCTTTGGCACTTTTTTGGTATAGTTTTATTTTTTAAATACGACGCGTACATCACTCACCTGCTGTCGGATAATGCGTTTACGTAATTGACAATTAATTACGCGATGGTAAAACGCGATTTCCGGCGTAGCTTGAAGTGTTACGTACAACCTTGGTTTTGTATATATGTATATACACATACACACACATACACACACAAACACACATATTTATATATAAATGTGTGTGTGTGTATATATATGTATATATGTATATATATATATATATATATATATATATATATATATATATAGAGAGAGAGAGAGAGAGAGAGAGAGAGAGAGAGAAATAACAGTCTCAAACTGCTATCATTATTTAACGTTGGCTATCAGCACATCAGGCCATGTTGAAGACGGTTCTCGAAGTCGACTGTCTCGAAAATGACTTCTCCCCATATATATATATATATATATATATATATATATGTTTGTATGCGTATATATCACCTTGAAGCGATTCCTCGAAGATCCGTCTCTCAAATCGTCGCATTTCTCTCTCATCGGCAAAAAAATCACCCTCGCGGGACTGGTTTCCCTCGTTCGATGTGTACACCATACAACTGGTATGGCCCCTCATCTTCTTGACGAAGCCACGTACGCACGGGTCTGTATGCGCCCGTAACCACCACGATGCGTTTTGCAACGATCCTTCGCGCAATACGTGCAACGCCTTCATATACCGCGATTCAAGAAAATACAGACGACGATAAGGCAATACGTCTCTTGCCGAGGGCATAAATTGCAAATTCCGTAGAGCTAAGGCGGTGAAGTAATTTTTTCATGAACACAATATTTACGTTCTTGTTTGTTTATTGTTCTATATTTAAAATAATTTAAATATTTGTTTTGAAAAAATATATGTACACGGAGAAAAATACGGCCTAAAATTCTAACACTGGTTGCCAGAATTCTAATATTCAGTGCTAGAAAAGTATAGCAGTTTACTGCCAGTTCGGAATTCTAAGACTTGTTGTTATAGAAGTGTAGAAGTGATTCTCACACCGTATAGGAAAAATGATTTTACTATACGTACAGCATTAAAGATTTTACTATACGTATAGCATGAATCTTCGTGTATGTATAAATTTCACTATACGCATAGCATAAATCTTCGGCAATAAACGAAAAATATTACGAAGTTATTAGTAAAATGTGACTTTTTATACCGTACATTTTGTAGAATACTGGAAATTAATGGTTCCAATCACGTGGGCAAAATATTTTTTCAATACTACAATAAATCACAATATGCCGAATAAAATGTATTATTTGTATCAGTTTACGTGCCATATCGTAGGTTAAAATTTAAATTTCTTCATTATTACTATACCATAATTACAATTTTTATCTTCCATTCAATACTTTTTGATATTTAATGATATTTTTTTTTAGAAGCATACTATTAATTCTAAACTTCAAGGCCCCTGTTTTCTCCGTGTATATATGTTTAGGCCTAATAGGCTTTGGGTACGTTTTTTTTGGTCGAGATGGCTCTTCTTTGGAAATGGTTTTCGATAATTGAATTAATCGCCATTCTGGATCGTCAAAATGTAATCGATTATGGTAATGGTGAGTGATGGGAAGGAAAACGGTAATGGGTTTGCGGATTTGGCGTGAAAACGGTTTTGCAGTTTTCAAGCTCAAAGGAATAATTTAAAAGAAGTCTTGCGGAATTTTCATGCTTAGATTCAAAATGACGAGTCTTGAATATTGTTTAAATTTAACAGGTGATACACACCTAGATGGTCAAGGTCGAGGATTTAGGAGCTATGAACATTCCGTCGACCGTAGAAGACCTACACTATGGGCCTGGTGTCGATGATTCCATGTAATTTGACAAATTTCATGATTTATTCATTCCCAAATTTTCAAACGCGTTTTTCTCAAAACCACTTTTTTCAAATCGGTACCCAAAATTTTTTGAAAACCACTGAACCGATGAATTGAAGTTTTTTGTGGCTATTCTATACACCATTATCCAGTACTTGTTATAGGATTTTTTTGCGTTACTTAGTTTTTGTTTTATAGGCAAAACAATAACTAATTTTTGGCCCACAAATCACTATTTATGTTCAAACGTCCGCCATTTTCTCATAAATCGATATTTTAAAAATCGGCTATGACAAATACTAGATTACAGTATCTAATGTAATAATCTTTTTAGATTTTTTCAGATGATTTTTTAAGAAACGCCAGTGGGTACCGCATAACCAGATTTTTTTACGATGCTTCAAAGATCATACAAGGTCGTTGTATATTTTTGATATTTTTAAATAAAGAAAATTAAACATATTTTTCAATGTGTATACTTTTAGATAATTAAAAACCTAATCCGAAATTTCAAATAGTGTTCTTTGAAAAAATTCACAAATATGACCTTTTTTCCGGCTCCTAGGTATATATCTCCCCTTAATGGAGGACACTACTGTGATGGGCCGTAATATAATATGATGGGTCGTTTTTCCCGACTTTTTGTCTGCTAGATTATTTATTTGAGATTTGGAAGAAAGGTATGTTATTAAGCATACATGGATCTTATTTTGCGTGAATTTTTATTTGAAAAATTAACAACTTTACTGACGTATAATTGAGTCTCTCCATAAACAATGTGGTCCAACGGCCGGATCGATAACTTGACATTGGTTGTTCTGAAATACAAAGATAAAAAAGTTTTTTTTCAATATAAATTACATTTTCGTTGTAAGTAGACGTTTTCCTAAAAAAAGCTTACAAAATGGCGAGTGGTCAAAAGAAAGAGTAATATTGGCGAAATTTTTACTTATGTTCGGGGGCTGAAAAAAATATTAAATTTACCAAAAAACGTTTATTAAAATTGAAAATCGGACAATTATGGCTAGAGTTATGATCTCGGCAGGTTGAGAAACGTCGTTTCGAGGAAAAAGCGATTGAAAGTTTTAGTATACGTAAAACGTTGTGCTACCCGCTATCACTGAATCGTCTGTAACTTGGGCAATGTTCTATATTTTAACTTGCCATTTTCTTCCAATATTCTTGAATATGTATACTATGAGAAAATGCAACGAAAAAAACCGATTTTTTCCCACCGTCACAGTGGGCCATTCACATGCCCATTCAGCCGGTAAAACAGAACAAAATTACAGGTACCCAGTGTTCTCGAAAACGGCTGTACAGAATATCACGAAATTTTCACGGTCGATGTCAATAGAATAGACGAACAACATCTTTCTCCGCGATTTTTCCGATTTTGAGAAAAAAAACATCCAATGTCTCTTAGCCTTCGAGACCCCTAACGAAAGTGGCGAAAAACAAAAATGGTTACACGAGATCTCTAACGAAGAGAAAGCGGTTGTTCCCTGACTCAAAACGAATATTTTGAGATCTCAACCATCTTGTTCCAGCGAGTAATTACGGAGATCATTGGGTGTCTACACTTTGTACGTAATCTTCAAGAATTTTTCGAAAAATTAGCACGACATTGATTTTAGTGCTCGCGAATTCCAGCGAGGGCGCAGAGAACGACGTCCGCTGCTCGAGGTCGATAAAGCAGGGCTCGCACACACCTTCTGAAATGTATTGGGCGATTGACGTGTGTTCCCGGCTCCGCGCTCGATTCTGACAGCAGATGTTATACTGTGGGAGTAACATATTTTAAGTTTTGAGTTTAAGCAACTAAGTATTTAAGTTCTTATATACGCAATTTCGCCGATTTTCGAAGGTACTTTACAAGACGCGGTTAAAAAAAAATGACGCATATACTGACATTTTTTACAGATAATTCATGCACATGGTTAAGTATATGTAAAAAAGTAATATTAACAAACAGCGGAGATATAACATAAAGAAGCAATGTATTTTTTTTTGCGTGCACGTTGATGGCGAAAGTTCTCGGCATTGATGTGGGTGTCTGAAAAAAATGAACATATTTATAATTGCATAATGAATGTATCATCAGTTTGAACCAACAATATTATTTAAAAAATTATTATGATCAAAATTCGAAACTTAAAATTTTTTTACTCAATTTTCTGTTGTTACTTTATTTTTTATATTTTTGTTGTGTTATTGAAATTTTTGTTTCTGTGGGTCACACGATAGGTGATGATACTAAGAATATGTTGTAAAAATTTCAAAGCGATCTGAACCTTCGTTCAAGAGTTAGAACCTTCACAAGGTTCAAAAAAGTGAATCGTGGAAAAACGGCTTTGAAGTTGGCGGTCGGGCGTGCCGCGCGGTATCTATTATAAATGCAATCTTATTTAATAGCATTTTTTGAATTTTTCAGTTCTGTAAAGCTTAAAATATTCCTAACCGTTGAGGCTAATGGAATCAAAAATAATCAAAAAATTAAAAATGTTGAAATTTTTCGCGTATATAAGGCCTTGTGATATGACGTACAATGCGTGATCGCATAAAGTTCGGCGTCGTGCGAAGGATCAGGTCTTTTTGTGGCCACGACCACATAATCCGTGAAGCATTATAAGGTTAGGTGTCCTTATTTCAATATACTTTTCTTGTTTCAAATATAATTAATATTAATACTTTTGACTTTTCAAAGTCATTCCAATTACTGTTCAGTCTGCTGCTCACTCTTCAGTCACTCTTTACAAAAAACATTGTTTTGTAGAGGATTTACACCGGACCGAACAGTAAGATAGATTCGCTCTGCATAAATTGTCCCTTGAAAAGGCCGATTTCACAATTCCCTGGCTCAACCAGTGGTTATTACGAAAAACAATTTCAAGTTTTTGTAATTGAATAAAAACTTTTTTTTCTTCGCAAGGAATCTTTAGAAGAAATAATACTTTCTGAGATGTACCAGAAACTTGTTTTCCTTTAAAATCATTGCTTACGCGGGGCATTTCTGTAGCCAGTCTCCGCAAGGAAAAATCTACGCATAGATCGGTCTCGCAGAGTCTAAAGTAGCTCTCTGATATTCAAAGTTACTAGATTTATGCAAAAGGTAAAATTTAGACGTATTTGCTGTTCGGTCCGATGCACTTACTCTTCGCGAGGAAAAAGTGTAGCGAAAGTGGTTGCAGCAGATAGAGCAGTAGTAAAATTGACTTTAAGGGGCTATACCAGTGTGGACGCTGAAAATTTGGGTGATTTTCGGGAATTTTTTGGAAGAAAAGTACTGAATTAAATGTTTCGGAAAATTAAGAATATATTTGGTTATATTTAACCTATATTACATAATTTTTTCATAGGAAAATATTGAGATGCAAGCAACTTATGCGCTGCTTTCGAAGGCGCAAAAAAAGTTCCTCCACTGCTGACATGATTCCGGCCGATTGAGTAGCTGAAATCGAAAAAGGAAAAAATGTCGTTAAACTGGAACGGATTTCCTGTATAATGACGTAGGATTTTCGAAAAATATCAAAATCTAACAAAATGGCGTAATTATGAAAAAAGTCTGTTTTCTTGCCTATAAAATGGTCGTTTTTTTCAATGCCAAATCGTTAATTTTCATCCAGTCAAAAATATCCTACGTCATTTTCGAGTAAATATATTCAAGAGTACTCAGTTTAAATTTCAAGTCAATCGGATAATTGCTCTTTGAGTTACAATGTCAGCAAATTTGAAAAATCTCATTTCGAGAAAAACGCGTTTAAAGATTTAACTATCGATTTTTGCAAGATAAAATGATACTGATATAAATGATATAAATGATAATGATATTCTTAAAATATAAACGGTCGAAAAAGGCAAAAAAATCATTTTTTTTTAAAGTGTCACATTGGTATAGCCCCTTAAACCTTTGCGTTAAGTTAGTAACTTTGAATATTAATGAGCTATTTCTTACCTTGCGGATCTGATATTTGCATAGATTGGCCCTTGTGAAGTCTGGCTAGAGAAATGCCTGCACTGATTGTCAAGGAAAACAAGTTTCCGGTGAGTCTTCGGAAGTATTGTTGCTTCTAAAGACTTCTCTCACAGGGAAGAACAGAAAAAACGTTTTTATACGGTTCAAAATACTCGGACATATTTTTCTTTACAATAACTGTTTACGCCGAGCGTTTGTTAGCCAGCCTTCGTAAGGGCCAATTTATACAAAGATCGGTCTCGTAGAGTAAAAAATAGCTCACTCATATCCCATGTAACTAGTTTTATATACTAGGTGCGCGACGATGTTCCCGGGTTTCCCACATGGATGGCGCTAGCGACACATGTAGTCGGCATACAGGTCTGAAATTGGGTGTTTTTATAGCTTGGACATCAGTTAAGAATACCCAGTCGTAATATAAACAAATATCGCAACACAACGACCTTTTTTCTAACCTTGAAAATGGCGAAGTTTGTTCCAAATAAACAGCATTTGCGGAAAGCATTGCTTTGCTGCTTCAACCTAAAAAAAACAGCAGCCGAAGCACGTCGGTTACTTGAGGAGGCCTACGGCGAACATATACCATCAAAAACAGCGTGTGAAGATTGGTTGAAGCGGTTTAGAAGTAGCGACTTTGAGACTGGGGACAAGGAGCGCTCGGGAAGACCGCAAACATTTGTGGACGACGATCTGCAAGCGTTATTGGATGAAGATGACACTGAAACAGAAGATCCACTGGCCGAGGCATTAAACGTGACTCGGCAATGTATTTCGAAACGTTTGCGCGCCATGGGAAAAATTCGTAAGGAAGAAAAGTGGGCACCGAATGGGCTGACTGAGAGAAATGGAAAATCGAAAAGCCACTTCCGAAATTTTGCTTTTGCGGCAGAACAGAAAGAGTTTCCTGCATCGAATTGTTACTGGCGATGAAAAATGGATATATTTTGAGAATCCCAAACGCAGAAAATCGTGGCTTTCACTTGGCGAAGCGTCAACATCGACGGCACGGCCAAATCGCTACGGAAAAAATACAATGCTCTGCGTTTGGTGGGACCAGAAAGGAATCGTGTACTATGAGCTGCTGAAAGCGGGCGAAACTGTCAATGGGCATCGCTACCGACAACAACTAATCAATTTGAACCACGCGTTGCTCGAAAAACGACCAGAATTGGACACGAGACACGAACGTGTGATATTGCAGCACGACGACGCTCCGTGCCATCGCAGTTCCATCGTCCAGGACACCATAAAAACACTGAAATGGGATCTGCTAGCGCACCCGCTGTATTCGCCAGACCTGGCCCCCTTCAGACTATCACTTGTTCCGGTCGATGGCGCATGGCTTGGGTGGGCTACACTTGGCCAATTACGATGCAGTACAAAATTGGTTGGACGAATGGTTTCAGCCCAAAGACGCGTCTTTTTATCGTCGCGATATTTATGTATTGCCAGAGAGATGGCAAAAATGTGTAAATAGCGAGGGATACCTTCTTCGAATGAACCATTTTTTGTATTTATCTTGAAATTTTCGACTTTTTATTGGTAAAAAAAACCCGGAAACTTAGTTGCGCACTTAGTAAAGGTTCAAAGTCAATGTAATTACTATTAGAGTTGGTGTTAAAATTGATATCAAACTCTTGCAAAACCTTCGTGAATAATCAACTAATTTTTCATAATTCATGTTACCAGTGTTTAAACTTTACTTTCAGTAGATACTCGATTAAATGAATATTAGGTTTCTATTTTTTTCTGCAAACTGGCCCAACACCTTTTCATCTGAAATTTCGTCTGAAATTTTTCTGACAATGTCATGTGTACGTTCGCAGTGACATATGGGAGAATCATTCCTAAAGCATTGTGCTTCTAAGCTACATTTTTATCCGCCCTCTGGCAGAAAAACTTATCTCATAGCGGGCAGAGCTTACTGGGCACTGTTGCTGGTTGGAAAATGTACATAAGTTAGGATGGTACTCCTGTTTAATATGCTTTGTCAATTTTTCAGCATGTATTTAATCATTTTTTAAGGCGGGATATAAATTTACAACAAAAAATCGATTTCTTCCTTTTTCTTTAAATGATAGAAATATACATGTAGAATATTTTCCCAAAGTTTCAAAGCGAAATTCGAAAAAATTCAAACGCTACAGCTCGTCAACGCTGTGCCTTACCGCTCGGGTTTGGTGTGCGCGTTGCAGGTAGAAGCGAGAGCGCAGAGGGACAGACAGAGATGGGCAAAAAGTAATTAAATTAACAACTAAGGATTACAATTACTACTGTAATTAATCATTTAATTACTTTGTAACGGAATATTTAGGGGGGGAGGTATTTTTTGCGTTTTTTTAAATTTTGTCATATGAATGCTTCATGGGCCTGGCATCGACGATTCCGTGTAAGTATAAAAGACAAACACGCGTTTATTGATGTTTCATTTTTTATTTTCTAGTGTAAAAATGTTTGAACATTTTTAACGCGTCTTTCTCACACTTGGCATTTTCAAAGTCGGCGAATTGTCTAGCTCAAAATCTACTGCACCGATCCTTTTGAAATTTTACACACTCTTTCTACACGTAAATTACGAGGTAACGCTGACAAGTTTTTTAAATTTGGTTTAATATTAATTTATTTTACAATAACGAAATTTCCGACTTTTTAAATGAAAAATCGGTATTTTGACTTCCAAGTGTAACCTAAAATTAGAAAATCAATTTGAAAAAATCCAAACGCCGGTACCTTAACGAACTTATTAACTACTGAAATCTGTTTGGTTTTTTTTTTTTATTTCAGATGATCCAGTGATGAGTTATGCGGCTCACCGTAATGGAATTTTTTTTTAGGCACCTGCGAAGATTTGCTGTCAATGGCTGATTTCTGCATAATTATTAATGAAAATTTTACAGAATATTCTTCAAATGTCCTTTTATTATGTACTAATCACATGAATACACATTTAATAAATATGTCATCAAAAAAAAATTATCCTAAATATGCTTTTTTATAGCGAATTAACCGTATCTCCCCTTAAGTAATTACTTACCACAAATACGTAGAGCAACTTAATTCAAAATCTGTGTGAACGTCAAACGCGTTTTTCTCAAAACTGCATTTTCGAAATTGGTGTGCAGGATTACTCAAAAGCTATTGAGCCGATTGGGTTAAAACTTGGTAGAAATATTGATAATATTGCGACCTTCTACTCGACGAGAATTGTTTTTTAAAAATTAGAGAAAAAAACGACTTTTCAAATCCAAATTTTACAGAATTTTTTTCGTACATTGTTGATTAATCTCTCTAAATGCGTGCCATTCTCTTAAATTTGCATTTTCTTCATTTCAAATGCTGTCAAATAGAAACTGTACATGTTATGACTGAAAGAAATTATGAAATTTTTTGTCAATCACTCTACGGGTAGGTAGACTGTACGCCGATTTGCAACTTCAATATGTAGGTTATATTATGTACGTAGTGAAGTAGCTACTTTTTATACAAATTACAACAAAGGAAATCAAGTTTTATCAAATTATTTCTTTATGCTTGTTTGGATGAAACTTGAGGGGTCTTCTCACTTGAGATGCTAAAAAGGCTTTTTTCATGATTGTTTTTAATATGTTTATATTATAGATATTGATATAAAAGTTGTTACACTTAATAAATACACTTTCGAAATACATTTAAAAAAATATATATCCATTTTTAAAGAAAACTACAAAACTTTTTTAATCGATCAATATACCATCTTAAAGAACACATCTTGAAGAACTTTCAGTAATTTTTTTATTGAAAAATATTACATTGTTTAGTGGCAAATGGCCGTCAATGAAATAATGTTTTTATATACACGGTTTGCGGTGACCAACGTTGCGGCGAAGTGGATCATCTGAAAAAAAAATGCGGATGGATTTAGTTAAATATAAGTATAAACTAGTCTTTAATCGAAGGATTTTAAAAAATATTCATTTTTCACAAAATGGCGGACAGTCAAAGTTAATGGTTCGATTTTAACGAAAAAAAACGGCAGTTTTTTGGCTATAAAACGGCCATTTTTTTTCGAAAAAAAAATCGAACGATTAAAGACTACATTTTTATGTATTAAATAAGCCTGCAAAATTTCAAGAAGATCGGTTCATTAGTGTTCGAGTAATCTTGGTCACCGACTTCAGAAATGCCATTTTGAGAAAAACGCGTTTAAAGTTTCAATTTCCGGTCGTTTACACAACGGGTTCTTCTCTTTCAACGCTCATATCTCAGTCAATTTTGTTCGGATCGACTTGAAATTTTCAGGACATATTCCCAGACACTTATACTTCAAAAAAATGCAATAAAAAAATCGATGTTTTCAAAATCGCAAGTGGGGGGTAACCCACTTGCCCACAAGGGGGTAGGGGTAACCCCTTAAATCACTATTCACACACGAAGATGGTAGTTAAAAAAATGTCCTAAAAAAATTGTAGGGCTGCGCTGTTGATGAAATCTCGGAGATGGATCGTCCGAAACAAAAAAATCGAACGGTTTTAGATTCAGTACATTAACGGCTGTAGCACATATCATACGATTTTTGATATATGCAAAAATAAGAAAATGGCGGACATTTTTCGAAATAAAAACAAAAAAAAGTAATTTTTCACCGTTATTGGCAAAAAATTAGTAAATATCAAAATTTAAAAAAATCCTTGATATGCGCTATAGCTATAGTTGTAAAGAATATGTGGTTAAAGTTTTCTAAGGATCGGTTCAGTAGTTTCCAAGGTTTTATCAACAAGCCGTCGAAAAACGTTGTTTCGAGAAAAACGCGTTTAAAGTTTCTTTGGGTTACATAAATACATACATTTTTTTTTAAATGGATTTTGAACGTGTATTTATCAAGTGTAACAACTTTTATATCAATATCTATAAAATAAACCGAACGAAAAAATTAATGAAAATAGCCTTTTTAGCGTCTAAAGTGAGAAGACCCCTTAAATAAAATGTATGCAATTATTTGAGCTCAACTATTCCGAATCGATTTTTTTGTGGAAAAAAATCGAAAAAAGTCGTCGTCGTTGAAAAAAAGAATTCGACCCCCGTAGAACCGTCCGAAGACAAAAGTCGACGGAGAGAAGGAATGCCGAATTGTTTATTGTTTGAACAACAAATTTCACCAGTCTTTTAGCGAGTGATTCTCAAGCGAACTCGGTCACTCGAGAATTTGGACGAAGTCGAATTCATCGATTTCGGCATAAACGGCATCGAGAAAATAAATTTTGGATAAACGGCATCGAGAAAATAAACACCGCGCAAGCATATTCTTTTAAATAAATTTAAACATTCAGTTCAAATATTTGAGATGAAAAATTGAAAAATAGGGTAAACAGACAAATCAATAAATTCCATTTTAATCACGTTCTATTTATTTTTCATTAAACGCTCCTCAAATTTGCAAATTTGAGCACGACTAAATTTTTTCCTTCATAAGCATCCGCTAGTCCCCTTAAGGTCACCGTGAAACGACGTCGATCTTTTGATCCCCGAAATGCAAAAAAGGCAATCAAAAATATTTCGGCAGATTTGAGCCACTTAATTACTGAAATGATTTTAACAATTCTCAAAATCATCTGCAAATGATATTTCATTACGATAATAGTGGAGGAAAAAAAAATTAAATTCTCGTTGCGTCCCGACGCTGCAAACTTCGCCAGCCTGGTGCGAGACGCGTGCAAGGGGGACAGCGTCAGTGGCGCTGACGTTGGATCGACGGAGACGGAAGGTGTGCGTTCGCATCGCGTTGAGGGCACTTGCGCCGGTACTGACGGTAAGTCGCGAAATTAGCGGCGCCAAGGCTCCACTCGATCGTGTTCGAGAGCTCGAGAAGATGCGAGCGCGCGCGGGTTTTGTTCATCGGCGCGAAACACTCGGGCAAAAACTCGATTCGCAACCGCGCGCGGGAGCGCGTCTCGTGGAAAAACCATCGTGAAATACCTTGTAAGGCCGCGATGGGGATGAAACGAGCGCCGGGGTTGATAGCCGGCGAACCTTGAGGATCTCGAGAATTCATCGCTGCGAATTCTCGAACCAGCGTAATTTGTGGAGAATTTTTCAAAAAACCTGTACGACGATCGCCACACATTCGTCATCTGCGTCTCGTTATTCTTCTCCGAGAATTACGGAAAATAATTCAATAATAAAATAAAATAAAATAAAAATAAAATAAAAATAAGATAAATATAAAAATTAAATAAATTAAAAATAAGATAAATATTAAAATGAAAATAAAATAATTCGTATTATAATGACCAAATCATAAAGATTCGCTCCTTTTTTTTTTACTGCTCGCTTGCTTCTTTCCGTCACGACGAATCTCCATCTGCCAACCAACTGTCCCGCCGAACAAGAAATTCAATCGCACAGAAAAATATCCAAACCAATTACTTCATTAATTAATTCACATATTTTCGTGATTTTAGAATCCAAAAACAGAAAAAGTTCTGTCAAAATGTTATTTCGATCATCAGCAGATTATCTTTAATCTATACCTTCCCGATAATTATAATAATACAGAAAATAATTGTTATTGTGCTATAATATGCCAATAATCATGATAGTATTAATCATTGTTATTTTATCATTAAAGTGATTATTTTAATATAATAATGAAAATTAAAAATATAATTTTATAATATTTTAAATATAATAATTACCTTATAACATTTGAAAATGAACATTGGGTTATCTAATCATGATATAGTTATTTTTTATAATAATAGTAATAATTCTATTGTCTAGCGACATTATTCAATGAGAGAAATCATTATTATAATTATTTAAAGGTCCCGAATGCAAGCTCCTGAAGTGTGTAGCCCCGAGTAATAATTTTAATTATAATAATAAAAATATGCCAATAATCATGATAATATTAATCATTGTTATTTTATAATTAACGTGATTATTTTAATATAATTATGAAAATTAATAATATAATTTTATAATATTTTAAATATAATAATTACCTTATAACATTCGAAAATGAATATTGGATTATCTAATTATGATATAGTTATTTTTATAATAATAGTAATAATTCGATTGTCTAGCGACATTATTCAATAATATAAATCATTATTATAAGTATTTGAAGTTCCCCAATGCAAGCTCCTGAAGCTGGTAGCCCCGAGTAATAATTTTAACGATAATAATAAAAATAGCAAACATATTACCAATAACAAGAGCAATGACAATAATAATAATCATAAAAGAAGTGGTGTCCAGATGGGTTTTTAAGGCGGCGTTTCAGCCCCTCATGACTCTCGTTCGAATCCTCCTTCTCCGCGTTGCTGCCTTTGACATCATTCTCGTTCCCGCGAGAGATCCGGGAACGTAGTCAGACGCGCTGTGACAATGTTTTTTTTTCCTTCAATTATAACTGTTTTTTTTTTCAAATTTTTTTCATTCCACCGTCGAGTAACGACTGAGCCAAATGGTCGCCCTTTTGGACAAGGTCGCAAAGCCGAGTACCAGCATCATCGTGGTGCGGTCACATGTGCCGCATCAAGGCGATATCAGACTCAGTTTTTCGTACACCGCCGCCTTCTGCGCAGCGCAAATCCAGGGGGACTAAAGTCATGAAATTGCTCCGAGGCGCCTCGCATGTCCCCCGGGACTTGAAAAGGAACGGGGGGAGGCTTGGGATGCAAAAAATCTAAACACGTGTGGGAAATTGCTGCGAGCAACACACGTTTTTTTTTACCCGCTGCTGCAATAATAATAGAGCGTAGTCTGTATCGTTTTTCTATATTTGTTTATTATAAATAACAAGATGTATATCGGTGCGCACGTGTGTCGATATTTTGTTGTTGTTGTTGTATACTAAAGCTCCATCTAGCTCGTTTAGTTTTATTACTTGCCGTGCGATTAACGCAATTTCTTGTTTTTTTTTCCTCATTGATATACACGGCTACTGGCTATTTTCTTTCCCCTTTGTTTTACGTTTGCGTTTGAATAGAAAAGCACACCGGAAGAGAATCATCCAGCGAGCCGGGGAATGTCTCGCGAAAAAAAAAACGATCGATCGCGACCTTTTGAAAATCGCGACGAGGATCTCAGCTCGTACTTTTCGTTTTGTTTTTTCGCTCTGCTCTGCTCTGCTCTGCTCTCTCTCTCTCTCTCTCTCTCTCTCTCTCTCTCTCTCTCTCTCTCTCCTCTCCTCTCCTCTCTGCTCTCTCTTCTCTCCTCACGACGCGTAAATATAATGTCGGTGGGTTTTCAAAAGCTATTATTTCTTGTAGCGTTTTTTTTTCTTCTTCGTCTCTCGATAATAGCAACGATTATTGATTAGCTATTCTTCTTAATTACTGCATCTGCTCTTTGCTCATTACACGACGATCTGGTTACGAGGATTTGCAATTCCACGATACATGTACCAATATAAAGCGTTCACCAAGACTTTTAATCTTGTCCATTCGAATGAAATGAAAGTTCGTTCGGTTGTTTCGATCATTGATATATTTCGAGAATTCTCAAATCATTGTCGCAGCCCAAAGGTCCGTGGAATCCGAACTTTAAAATTGATATTTCAACGTGAATTTCCCTTCGTGTTCGAAGGATTTTTCCTTCTTTGATAAAATCGTTTACGGTGCGATCCGATAAGGTTTGATTGAAGGGAACAGATTTAGGGTTTAAAAAAGGGAATACATTTTATTTGCTTG
This sequence comes from Ophion obscuratus, assembly GCA_964007375.1. Classification (NCBI taxonomy): domain Eukaryota; kingdom Metazoa; phylum Arthropoda; class Insecta; order Hymenoptera; family Ichneumonidae; genus Ophion; species Ophion obscuratus. The sequence continues at coordinate 49,364,896 of OZ023318.1, forward strand.
ACGTAAAATGTGAGTGATTCAAATTCAAGTTTGGTACGAACGAATTTCATTGTTTTGCGGGAGCTTATTTTCCTCAATTGTATCATCGATATCTCCATTCCTTTTGTGCTAGAATATATACATATATATATAGTGAAAACCCGTTTCTCAGTTGAAACGCGTTTTACCTAATAAAAACTAGTCCTCACTGAACGCCTTCGTTAGAACTAGTTTTTCCTGGTGAAAACTAGAATTTATGTTTACAAATCCGAATAAACCCAAACAAACTAGTTCTAAGTGAGCGCCTTCGTTACTACTAGTTTTTCGTAGTGAAAACTATAATTTATGTTTAGAAACTCAGACAAACCCAAACAGACTAGTTTTGAATTAACGCCTTCGTTACAACTACATTTTCCTAGCAAAAACTAGAATGTATGTTTAGAAACCCAAACAATCTAGTTTTACCTGAGCGTCTTCGTTACAACTAGTTTTTCCCAGCAAAAACTAGAATGTATGTTTAGAAACCCGAACAATCTAGTTTTACCTGAGCGTCTTCGTTACAACTAGTTTTCCCAGCAAAAACTAAAATTTATGTTTAAAAACCCAAACAAACTAGTTCTTATGAAACTAGCATTTATGTTTAGAAACCGAAACATACCTAAAAAAACTAGTTCTGACTGATTGCCTTCGTTACAACTAGTTTTTCCGAGTGGAAACTACAATTTAGGTTTAGAAACCCAAACGAGACCTAATAAACTAGTTACTCCTAGTGGAAACTAGAATTTATATTTTGAAGCCCAAACAAACTAATCCTGACTGAGCGCCTTCGTTGCATCTAGTTATTCCTAGTGAAAACTAGAATTTATGTTGCGAAACTCAAACAAACCGAAACTTTTACCTCATTCAGAAACAATCTTAACTGATTAATTTCGGTAGGACTAGGTTTTGGAACAGACCCAACCGAATCCAAACCCAAACAAAGCCAAGCACTCCAACATATCAAAATTTTGACGTTATTCGGAAGAAGTTTCAGCTAATCCATTTCACTAGAACTAGCTTTTCCTAGTTAAGACGAGTTTGAAATAAAATTTCAATTCATTTACCACTAAGTTCTAGTTTTTACTAGGATAAACTAGTGGTAACGGAGAAGTACAATAGAAACTAGTTTTTACTAAGTGAATCGCGTTCAAAATAAAAACGGGTTTAGCTGTAACGTGTATATATATATATATATATATACACGCACACGCACATACGCAAACATACAGGGTGTCGCGGGTTAACCGCCCGATCCCTGAGATCAAAATACATGCCATCATTTTAAACAAAACAGTCCTCTGCCATTTTGGCAAACAACAGTGCAATCGTCTCGCGCTGACAGCAAACCCGCGATAGCTATAGCGAAGCAACAGTTCGTTGGACACCAAAGTGCCTAAGGATTTTTCGATTCATAATGACAAAATGAACACAGAGCGATATTTAAAAAATAGTCACACGCCAAAATGGCAGAGGACTTTTTTGTTCAGAATGATGGCATGTATTCAGAACTCAGAGATCGGGTGATTGATCTGGGACACCCTGTATATTAATATAAATATATTTTAGCACGAAGGAAATGAATAATCGGATATATGTGAGTATATCAGTGATATATATATATATATATATATATATATATATATATTAGACTGATTCAAAAAAAAAAATTTTTTCTGGATTCTCGTGCTATTGTTGGGCACTGATAAAACAAAATTTCTCTAAAAAGATGGGCGCGGTCGCTCAATTTTTAGAGGTGGCTATCTCGACTTTTTTGTATTTGAATTTTTTTAACGAACGTATTGCATTTAAACATAGTCATGGCTTCGGATTACGGATAAAAATCGGAAAAGTTTTGAGTTTGTTCTTTTACAAACATAACAGAGAAAAACTGACCATACGTCGAAGTGCACACGAAACGATGAAAGAAATTTTCGAACAATGGAAATGTGCTGAAATTCCAACGCGTCGATTGAATAACGCAATCTTGAAATCAATAAAACTCCATCTAGTCTGGAAACAACTTTTAAAAAATCGAGTTAAAAAGAATTTGCCGTCACAAATATCGAAGGAGCGTAAATTTAAGAGAGATTCGGACAAACTGTTCAACGTTGCACATTTTCTTTCTGCCCAAAATGTTAACGAACTTGAGAATGGCTGGGAAGAAATGTAAATGAGTTTGAAGATAATATAAGCGTAGCATTTTGAAAATGTAAATATACGATTTATGAATAAAAGCTTATAATTTAATTTTTCGTAAAAAGTGCAAAATGTTAATGCGTATAAATAAATCTACATGAATAACGAGAGTAGTATAGACGCCATTATTGATCTACCTGGATTTGAATTGTGAATATTGCACCCTTTTCAAATTGTTAGAGTTTATTTTTGTTACGAAAAAGCTGCTGGATGTGATTTTTATCCGTAATCCGAAGCCATGACTATGCTTAAATGCAATACGTTCGTTAAAAAAATTCAAATACAAAAAAGTCGAGATAGCCACCTCTAAAAATTGAGTGACCGCGCCCATCTTTTTAGAGAAATTTTGTTTTATCAGTGCCCAACAATAGCACGAGAATCCAGAAGAAATTTTTTTTTTTGAATCAGTCTAATATATATATATATATTGAAATATATGTATATATAATATAATATAATGTAGTTAGGCATTCGGAAAACCAAGATGACTTTTTTAGCCCGCGTTTGCAATAAATAATGAGTTTCTCAGACACTACTACAATACTTTCTGCCTCGTCTCTGCCGATGAATCGTTTATCGTTAAAAATCGAACTCTTTTTCTCGCGATTATATCGTGTTTCGTACATTATTAATATCATTATTATTATTATTTGCTCTATTCGTTTAAGATTAATCAGCACCCCTCGGCAGAATAAATACCGTAATTAAGGACGAGCGACAAAGGAAACGTACTCGTGGACGCTCAATATAGAAAACTAAAGCGTTAAAATCGACTTTTCTTCTTTTTTAAGCTACTTATCACCTCTGATGCAGGCACGTCTTATCGTATCACGCTATATGGGCTTGGGGTGAAACCTCTCGCAAACCATACTCCGAAGTTTACCAATTCGCAATTCCTCACTCGGGCTGTTTTGCGTTCTCGCGATTTTTTTTAAATTCTTTTTTTTTTAGATCTGTTTCCTCCTTTCTTTAAAACACTTTGAACGTCTACCTATCTAATTTCACTTCTAATTATTAATAATATTAGGAGCCAAGACCTCCGCGAGGGAATAAGGTCGGAGAGTGTTCAGCGCAAAGCTGCAAACAAACTCAATAATTCTCTCCTCGCTCTCGTCGAATTTTGTTCTCCCTGCTCGATCTGCTTTATGCCTACAAATTATCCCGACGTTGAAATAATTTTTATTTTCTATCATTCGGCGAGGCTCTCCTCCACGATATGAAGCATTCTCTCCCTTCTCCCCCGTGCAGCAACAATCGCTAATGTCCCTAGAAATTTTTGCGCCACCTCGTCCGCGATTTTCTTTTTTGCTACGCGATTGCTTTTTTTTCTTCGCCACGCCCGCGCACCCTACCTAAGCGTAACTTTGTTTTTCTTTCGGTTTTTGTTTTTTTTTCTTTTTTTTTTTCGATCTCGCGGATTCCATTGTGATCGTTATACGCGAGAAATAAAAAAAAATGGAGGGGAACCGAAAATTCGTCAATTATGAAAAAAAAACCACGCGGAAAAAAACAACAACACGAGGCAAATTTTCCTCGTTCAATTCCTCCGCGATAAAAAGTCTCGAAAAGTGTGATAATTTTTTGAGAGTCGCGATCATCGATTGTTCTTCTCGTTTATTTTTTGTTTAATTTTTATTTCGGCCTTATCGACGACTCTCGTCGTGATTAAAAGAGATCGCCTCGTGATTAAAAGACTTGAGCATTTCAGTCGTCGCGCGTTGTTGCTTTTTGATATACAGAAACTCATTAACGCGGGGCACCACTGTGACGGGTGAACAAAATCGATTTTTTGCATTTTCTCAAAATTTACATATTCAAAATTTCCGTAAACTTAGTAGCTATCGTTGTAGGTAGCTGTTTTTTTTTAATTTAGTATTTTTTAAGCCCCCGAATATAAGTAAAAACTTCGTCAAAATTACATTTTTTTTCGACAAAACATTTATCTAAATTATGAAACGTTTTTATTTTTCAGATCAACCATTGTCAAGGTTTCGATTCGGCTCTTAGGACATTTGTTTGTACAGAGGCTCTATTATAGCTCAATAACGTTGTTGATTTTTAATTTTTTCAAATAAAAATATTGAAAATTGACCAAGTTACGAGCGATTTAGTGAGAGTAGGTGGCGCAAGGATTTACGGATACTAAAACTTTCGATCGCGTTTTTTTCGAGACTACTTTTCTCGACCTGGCCGGAATCATAAATCTTGCTATAATTGTTCGATTGTCAATTTAAAAAAATAAAAATTTCCGTAAATTTAGTAGCTATCGTTGTAGGTAGCTGTTTTTTTAAATTCAGTATTTTTTAAGCCCCCGAATGTAAGTAAAAATGTCGCCAAATTTAAGTTTTTTGTCGAAAACGGTTACGTACAACGGGAACTACATTTATCCAAATTATGAAACATTTCTATTTTTCAGATCAACCATTGTCAAGGTATCGATTCGGCGCTCAGGACATTTTTTTGTACAGAGGCTCTATTATACCTCAATAACGTTGTTGATTTTTAATTTATTCAAATAAAAATTTACATGAAACAAATTCAATGTATGCATAATTCCAAATACAAAATAAATAATCTAGTAGACACAAAAATGGCAAAAAAACGACCTACTTTCGGTCCGTCACAGTGGCACAACCCCGTGGAATACCCGAGTCTCGCGACGACGTATTCGAGGGATTTTCAACGATGTTTCTTTTTTTCTCGAAACTTTTATTTGCCTACCCTAATCTCTCTCCGTTGTCCGGTGGTTCGTGAAAATTCGTAAAACCGCCAGTGACGGTATCTTATTGATCAACAAGACTGTACATCGCGACTCAAATTTTTAACCGTCAATTTGAGCAAACGAATGAAAAATAAAAATAGTCCCTCTATTTCAACACTTGGTTTCCCTTTTCTGATTTCGTTTTGCGAATTATCTCTAATGATTCGAATCGTTGATATTCTCAATAGGATCGTCCGAAGATTCGTTGATAAATTTACGAATTCTTCGAGCCCATCGTTTTATTTTTTTATTTTTATTTTTATTTTCTCGGCTTTTGTAGAATAAATTTCATTACGAAAATGGGGCTTTCCGTTCGAGACGTGTTCGATCGTTGTCCCGACGAAACCTCGCGCGTCGTCAAATAACCCTTAACAAATTGATAATAGCGCAGAGCTCGCGATTGGCGCAAGATCGAACGAATAAAAATTGTGTCCTCGCTTCCCCTTTTTCTCCTTTTTCTCTCGGAATTTTTTTTTTGTTTTGCGAATGCAAATATGACCTTTATATATATATATATATATATATATATATATATATATATATATATATATATATAAAAGCAACAAATGTTCTCCGTTTTCGTAATTCCTCCTCCATTCCGCGATTTCGATGGATTTCGTCTCTCACGTCCATTCTGACATATGCAGGGTGTCCCGATTCGATTTTCACGCAGGCTTCGAACGTTTTCGTTCCCTCTTACGATCCTTAAATTAGCAGAAAAAATAGTACATTGAAAAAAAATTCGTTGTACGATGCACACGTATTTTTTCTTTGTTTTTGGAAAATTCGTATTCAAAATATGAAGTAATTTCTTTGATTTCAGCGTTAACTTGTAAAATGTTCAATTTTTGTTGCGCCGTTCGAATCGCGACCCCCTGTATTTACGCATATATATATATATACTACGTGTATATAGAAACTGTGCATAAATATATACACGCGATGAAGAGATGTAAAAATGGACCGCGTATTTGTGATTTTCGTTTAGCAGACGACGGCTTCCGATATGGGATTTTCGGTAATGTGTATGGTCGCGGTGGGCCAGTCGATTTTCTTGCTGCAGATGTGATTTAGGCCCTCGAGCGATGCTAGCCGGTAATCGGCCATTTTTAACGGCGAGAGCGGAGCAACTGCAAGGAAAATCAACGAAATTTTTCGTTTAGTCGCTTTTTTTTTCTTATTATACTATTTCATTTTTTTTTCGTCTAATTATTGTTTTTTTTTTTCACTATACATCGTCGAAGCACATTCGCGGCGCTTTAACATCCGCATTCAGCGTGTCTTTGTATACTGCACACATATGTCTGTGTGTACGTATGCACGCACGTCTTCCACCCACAGGCATACACAGACGCGTGTCAGTGCATCATAAAAATTGAAAAAAAAAAGAAAAAAAAAAATCTCTGCCGCGCGAAAACTTGCGAATCCGGGCGCGAGCGAAAAAAAAATAAAAACGACAAATTTAAATGAAAAAAAAAAAAAGAAAAGAAACACGTAAGCAAGCGCACATGCAAATTAAAATGAGAATCATGTGTAAGTGTTCTGTTGTGTACGTCATACAAATGTATGTTTTTTTTTTTTATTCATAATACAAGTTACAGAGAATCGACGGCAAATTAAAAAAAATATATATGTGAGGATTGATAAGGTCTATTCTACTGTTGATTCGGTGCATTTTTTTTTTTTTAAGGAGTATTTTTCCTATATTTTTGTTTTTTTTCTGGTCCTACCACAATCGAGAGCTGAGGTCTGAGCTATGAGGAAAAAAAAAGTCAGTTTCGTTTCTACGGACATAAATGTCACTGTACTTTGGGAGGACACGCAGGAGGTTGGGTCTATCCGATGAAAATTAACAAAATTGTTGCCTCGAACGCGGCAAATTTTAATGAGGGTAATTATAATGAGTGACGATCGTAATATCGCTTAATGTGGGGTCTCTTGATTGTAAAATTGGTCGCACTCCGATTACGCGACGTATCGACGGGCAGGGCAGCGTCTCGTACGCGAAGCTCGGTCGATAAGGCAGGACGCGGGCGTACTAAGATTTTTTTTGCTTCCGATTCACAAGGGTCTGAAATTTTTCACGGTATATTACCGGGCATTCGGACCGATCGCTTTTCCAGCGATTAACGAGAGATTAGTGGAGGCAAGAATAACGTGCTGAGGCTTTTATTTCTCTCTTTTTTTTTTTTTTAATTAACGAAGGTCGAATCATTGAGGACGTAAGTGTCGCACGTGATGGAGAAAGTCGTACATATTTTATTCAATTTAAAAAAATGGATTTTTACTCATTATTTACTACGGATGTTTTGCTTAATTTTTTTAAATGCTCTGTTTGCTGCTCGTACGATATGGACGATTAGTAGTTGGTAGTCAAAAAAATAAACAATGTAATGAAAATAGATAAGTCGTAGTTCATTGAAATAATTAAAGACCATGTATGTAGCGTTGAAGTTTCCATCGTTGGAATGCAACGAAATTTTTCCTTGATTTTCGTAAATTTTAAATTTTTGTTACTATCTAAAATCTGCTTTGCAGCTTTTGGTTGTGAATTTTTGTATAGAGATGCCCAGAAATGTTTCGCTGATTCACGTGGTCGAAATGTAGCAAAAAAAAATACGCCAAAGCGAAAAAAATATATTTTCGTTGCACTCCAACGATGCAAACCTCAATATCATACATGTATTGAGTTCATTTTCTCCAGTGGAAAGTCTAAGAGCATCGATTTTTTATTTTTGTTGCTCAGAGTATTGGAAATGTATTTTTATATTATATTGAAATTATTAAAGAGTACACTTTTTTCAGTAAATATTGATTATTAATTAGTACACGCTTATTAAATTCACACGAGTATTAAAAAGTAGGTACACGCTTTTTTGCTCAACGATCATTGGTCAATATTGATTTTAAGGCGGTACACCACTCTGAATGGTAAAGAAAATCTTTACCATTCAGAGTAACGAAAACGATCATTGGTCAATATTGGTTTTAAGGCGGTACACCACTCTGAATGGTAAAGAAAATCTTTTTTGGCATTTTTTCAAAGTATACATATTCAAGTACATGTGAAAAAAATATCAAGTAAAAATATTGAAAATTTCCCGAGTTACGGATGATTTAGTGAGAGCAGGTGACGCAACGATTTATCTGTACTAAAACTTTTTATAAACTTTGGCTATAAATGTCCCATTTTCAGTTTAAAAAAAATCGCAATTACAGTAGCTACCTTTGAGCGTAGTCGTTTTTTGGTTGTTTGAATTTTGTTTTATTTAAGACCCCGAATATAAGCAAAAACTTCGCCAAAATGACACTTTTTTTCAACACCCGCTATTTTGTGAATTTTTCGAAAAATGGCTACGTACGAGAACTACATTTATAAAGTTATTTATAAAAAAGTTATTTACAAAATCAATAACTAACGTTAGTTTTTAATTTTTTTTTTCATAAAAATGGACGCGAAATAAGTTCAGTGTATGCTTAATAACATACTTTTTTCCAAATCCCAGATAAACAATTTAGTAGAATTTTTTTTGGAAAAAACGACTTTTTTCGGCCCGCCACGGTAGTGTTCCTCCCTTAGTGTATCAATCAAAACAAATTGCACAGACGATAAAGAAATTAAAAAAAAAAATAGTGTCACAACTCACAACAAACCATTCGATTTCTGTGCCATTTATTACTTTTTCCTCAATAAAACTCAGTATTTTCATTCGACAACGATACAAAAAATGATTTTTGTTAACAAAATCATAAAAAAAATATAAAAATAAAAAATTTGTTAAAAAATTCAGAGATGGGTTTATAAAAAAAATGTACGACTTTTTCGGTACGACTCGTCCATTCTCAATGCGACGATACGAAGATTGTTATTTTGTTAGAACCGTCAGAAGTACAAATACAAATGTCTCGTAAAAAAATTTTTATTCCGACTTACTTAATACTTAGAGGACTTTGGCCTTACAATTTGACCAACAGCGGGTTCGACTCCTTGCTGCCCTCAATTCCTAATTACAATTACCTTCGGGTGTTGTCGACGTCAGGGTCTTCCGCGGGGATCTCACCACTAAAACGCATAAGAAAATAAAAAAACTTTTTTTTTTTCACCAACAAAAAAAATTACACAATGACGAAAATATGAATGACAAGTGTGTGAATGCAGGTGCGATATTACGACGCCAATGGCAAATTCAAAAGCATTTTGCGGTGTATTTTTTTTCTCTCTTTCGCACTGTACAGAGGGAACGATGATTTTGAAGACATTCGACTTCGAGGACCATCCTCAAAGCAGTCTATCCTCCCCATACTCAACCCCCGTGTCTTCAAAATCACCTCCACATTGATTCCAGCATTTTTAATCCACTGGCCATTTCAAAGTCGTCAGTATACAAAATTACGCTATCGTCACTTTTTGTGATAAAACTCGACAGCCGCGTGTGATTACGAGTGTAAACTCCAAAAGTTGCAACGAACAAGCAAAACTTTATAGCCAAAAAGCCAAAAGGAAAATAAGGTTAAAAAAACAAAGGAGTGAAGAAAATCTACGATCTTGTCTTCTTGCTGTGATTACTTGAAGTATACGTACCACTCGATCGATCCGAGACGCGTGGGAAATAAAGGCGCAAGTCGGTGAACAAGTATTTTTTTCTTATATTTCCTCTTCATTTAGAGAATAAAAATGGGTTACAGTGAGCTTAGGATACGATCATTCGATTCTCTTTTTTTATTCTTATGTGTCTGTGAGTGCTGTTTTTTTCTCTCTCTCTTTCTCTCTCCCTCTCTCTCTCACTCTCTACGTTCTCTTTTCGTCTTTTCTCTTATCTCTGTGATTCCGTTATTTATTCGTCTACTATGAGCGATAATTGGCCGCTTGACGAAAACAAAATTGTCAAACACACATGGTCGTCGATAATGCAACGGGGCTGGATTTCGATTCCAAAGCGAGCCACGAAATACAAAAAAAAAACATTATTTTACAAAACGAAATTACGGATTTTCTTTTCAACCCAATATTCCAAAATATATTTTTTCTGTCTTTTTTTTTAATGGCGATAAGGGCGAAAATTTGCACCCTTGGAAGGGGGAAGTCCAACCCCACGGGGTGTGATGTATAAAGCGATGTCGTAGAGTAATTAAAAAAAAAAAAAAAAAAACGATCGGCCACAGCGATGAGCTTGACGGAATGATAAAGTAGCAGTAAAGACGCAGCGAATTATGACAATACGTAACGTTAGTCCGTGATAACGATGTGAGGCTTGAATGGAGAAATAAATTAAAAAATTGATGAAGAAGAATAATGTTTCGAAGTAGACGATGCCCAATGACGATGATCGGATGATAGGAACAGTTCGAACGCAGCACAAGTACAGCACGCGACATTAGCATAATTATCTATTCGTAATTGTTAATTGTTAAGTAAGACTCTGCTGAACGATCAGGGGGAAGGCTATGCCTCGAGTTCACATCGTCGACGCCAATGACAACTACGCGTATACTCTAAAAAGCTCAACGAAAAATCGTCCGTCACAATTATTCGCGGAGTACAAAAAGTTTCGTTCACTTGTCGAAAGTACACGCATTTTTCACGAGCCGCGAGAAGCAGCGATTTTCTTTTATCGAAAAATACTGCAATGTTCGAATTTAAAATTTCGGGATTGTGAAAATAAAAATTTATAAAATCTCCCAATTTGTACAATCGACGTTTTACGTGTAACTATTTCTCCCATTTTTTCATCTCTACTTTTATTATTGTCCAAAATAATCGTTTTTGTTCCGTTCAAAATTAAGGGAAATTGAAATAAAAATCGATAAAGTTTTCCAATTTGTACAATTGACGCTTTAGGTGTAGCAATTTCTACCATTTTTTTTATCTCTGCTTTTATTATTATCCAAAATCTTTTTTCACATTTTTTTTCAAGAAAAAAAATTGTGTAAGAAAATAATAAAAGTAGAGATAAAAAAATGGTAAAAAACTTTTGAGTTTCGTAGTCTTGATACATCGAAATATTTGGGCAATTAGGAAAATACCAATTATCATTGCCTTGCAACACTACGATTGCTTACATTTTGAATAAAACTTGCTTTTGGATTAGTATTATTCCTGTGAGGAATATTTTTCCCATCCAGCGCATGGTAACTTTGCCCTTGCATTTTTCACAACCTCGCAATGTTTTTCGAAAAAGAAAATCAGTCCGCCCTCGCGGGGTTCGTGAAAAATGATCGTGTTTTTTTCCACTGCACCTCTCGACAATTGAACGCCGAAGGAAAAATGGAGACGGCCCATTTTGCGGCATTTTTGAGTTCGCAGTGACTCTTCCCGAAAATTAGTCTCTCGTAAACGTACAAGGGAGTATTATGGGACGGAATTGAAAAAAAAAAAAAGAAACGTAAACTAAATATGGTGAGGGAAAGCTTTTAAAAGTGTGTTTGTTTACGGTGGTTTGGTGCGGTTGTGTTTCTGTGACCAAAAAGCCAAACAGAATAACGAACGCGATCTAACATAACCATATCGACGCTATTTTTCCATGATGAAGTTTGCATCCTTGGAGTGCAGGAAAATCTCATTCGTATTGTTATTTTTGTTGATAAAATTTTTTTTGGCTGATTAAGACGGGGCTCCACGTAACGAGTAAAAAAGTCGATTTTTTTTATTTCCTCCAAGTATATAGTCAAATTAAATATAGAAATTAAAATTTATATATAGTAAAATTATATATATATTTTTTATATATAGTAAAATTAAATATAAGAATTAAAATTTGAGGAAATTTTATTTCCTCAAAGTACAATGTAAAAAAAATTACAAGTTGAAATATTGAAAATTAACCAAGTTTCAGACGATTTAGTGAGCGCAGGTAGCACAACGATTTACGTATAGAAAACTTTCAATCGCGTTTTTCGCGAAACGATATTTCTCGACTTGGCCGAAATCATAACTTTAGCTATAATTGTTCGATTTCTAATTTACAAAAAAAAAAGAAAGTTTCGGTAATTGCCGTAACCATCGTTCTACGTCACTGTCGTCGAATATCCATAAGTACGAATATACATAAGTACGAATATACATAAGTACGAATATCCATAAGTACGAATATACATGAGTACGAATATCCATAAGTACGAATATCCATAAGTAAAATATTCATGAGTACGAATATCCATAAGTAAAATATTCATGAGTACGAATATCCATAAGTAAAATATTCATGAGTACGAATATCCATAAGTATGAATATCCATAAGTCGAATATCCATAAGTGCGTAAAGAGTAGAAATGAGTGCCAGAAATGGGGGGAGGTAGAGATAAGTGAGTTTGTTTGGGTTTGTTTGGGTTTCCTCTATACTCATTTTTTTCTACCTCTCGCCATTTCTGGCACTCATTTCTACTTTATACTCACTTATGGATATGTGTACTTATGAACATTCGACTTATGGATATTCGTACTTATGGATATGCGCTTATGGAAATTCGACTTATGAATATGATTTTTTTTAATTCCGTATTTTTTTAGCCTCCAAATATAAGTAAAAATTTCGCTAAAACCACACTTTTTTTTAACACCCGTCATTTCGTGGATTTTTTTTTTCGAAAACCGCTCCGTACAAGGAGAACTATATTGATATGGATTATAAAACTTGTTTACTTTTATTCTTCAGACCAACAATTGTCGAGTTATCGATCCGGCCGTTATACCAAATTTTCTTTGCCTCAATAACGTTGTTAATTTTTAATCGTGTAAAATTAGAATTCACACGAAATGAGTTCAATGTATGCTCAATAACATACTTTTTTCCAAATCCCAAATAAATAATCTACCAGACGAAAAAAAAAAGTCGACAAAACGACCCTTTTCAGCCCGTTACAGTGGTGTCCCTTAAGGCCATGAAAGTCACGCAGACGTTTTTACGAATTTGTATTAAAGATTTAGAATCTGAATTTGCCAAAAAAGGCTTCTGAATAATGATCAAAATGAAAAAACCAAAAATGAGTATAAATCGTTGCCTTCCAACGATGCAAACTTCAACGTCGTATTTTTTCTTTTCTTTTTTTCGTATGCTGCCACTTGAGAACGTGACGATTTTTTGTGTGTGTGTGTTTTTTTCTCTTTTTTTCCATTACCCACGTTTATCGCGACGATTAGTCGATTTCCACGCGTATGCGTGATAATTACCGTCGACGAGTGTATATATATATAATTCGTAAGTCTACGCGGGCACATCGAACTGGATCGATCGGTCATTCGATTTTCAACTATCATTTTTCGTTTCTTTCTTCGCCGCTACGCGCGAGCTAAGAACTGGTAATATTCTCGTCGTTCGCGCGCCGACAAGCATACATATGAGACTAACGATCAATAATGAGGATACTACAGCTTTTTGCCCTTCTCTCTTTCCGTGCTTTTTTTTTCTTCGTTGTCGCAACGCTCGTCTTTAGACTGCACCGTATTTCTCGTTCCAACGCTCTTGTACCGTAACGAATTTCAATTATTTCCACTTTACATCATTTTCATTCGATTCGATGCTTCCGTTGCTTTTTCTTTAACTTCCGTTCAACAAGCGAATAACGTCATTGTAAACTCTGCAATACAGTGTCGTCTAAAATTTCTACACGAGGGCATTTTTTTTTCAACCCCTAATTTTATCTTTTTCCAATTAGGCCAATGTCTTTTTTCCCCAATTCTCAATAAAATGAATACAAATTGCGTTTAGATTTTCGTTTTTTTTTTTTCAACCGATAGATATTCAAGCAAACTTAACACTAAAATTCATTACCGATTCTTTTCTCTTCTCTCTCTCTCATCGTATCGCTCTCGTTGATTTCGTTTGTAATGAAAAGTTTTTATCACGCGCGGGGCGGCGCCTGGTCGGTTGCGAAAAATAATTTGAAAAAAACATCGATCGATCGCGAATGGATTTTTCGTCGGTCGGCATTTTTTGCACTCACCTCGCTTGGATCAGACGCGACACGCACCCCGCAAAATTATTAAAGCCACGCCGAAACGCGCATCCTATTATTGTTTCGTTTTCTCTTTTTGTTTAAATATATATCTCGAATTTTGTTGTCTTTTTTTTTTCGTTTCTTTTCTTTTCCCTCTTGACTGAATGTTTTGTTCGCGGTGACTCGAGTATCGTCGAGTGATATCGAGTGATATCGTATGAGTGGGATTGCGACGACGCTCACTTACCATATCCTTCACCCTGGAGAAAGAGTCGGAAAGCTTCGCTCACTTTTCCCGGCTGTTCTTCCAATACCATACCGCAGTCGGATATCTACGTGTGAACAAAAAAAAAACAACGAAAAATTAACAGAATTATATTTATATTTATATTTATTTATTTGTTATTATTTATATTTATATAACAGAAATATTTGTCGATCAAAGAAATAGAAAAGTTCGACAAATGTGGAAGGACGTGAAAAATATATCCATAAATCGATTTCGTTGAGTATTAGCAGAAACTGGTATAATAAATTTGACGATGTATTACGTATTTTTATTCTTATGAAAATTCTCAAGGTAGCCAAAATGTAGGAAATGTTGGCAATCAAGGTAGGTAAAATTGAAATTAAAATCGAAGCAATTTTTTAATATAATTTCTCGACCTATATTTATGACAACTTTTATTTCATCGAAGACTAAAATCCTTAGGTTTTTTTAACCCTTAATAGTCACACTGGGTCCACGGGATCAAAACAAATGATTTTGATGCCGTACAACTTTTTTTCCCCATAGAACATACATTTTTTTATATGCGTAAGCGTTTCATTCTTTCCTTCTAAATCGCACCTGCGTTGGACGAAATAAATATACTTTTTCAAAAGTCTACAGAAACCGCTATGTCTATTTCAAAGTACATTGTTTCCAGATTATGAAACCATTTTTTTTGTCAATAATTACAAGAGTTACAGCAATTTTTGTAAAAACAAGTCATTTTACACGTTTTTTTTTCTTAATTTTTTTCGCATATTTAAAATTGAATTTTTGATTTCTAATCAATATCCTTGTATTAAACAAGGTTCAAATTATACCGTACTATTTTTTTCATATCGCTCATTATTCATTATTTATAACAATTTAAAAACGCCTGGGTCCCATGGACCCAGTATGACTGTAACGTGATTCTAGCTAAGTGTGACTACAAAGGGTTGAATTAAAAAAAAAACTTTTATTTGCTTTCTTTATAGCAATTAAAAAACGCAACTGCATCGTTCATATTTAGCCAACTTTTTTCTTGCTATTTTTAAATATTTCGCTAATGAGAAAAATAACGAGAATAAAAAATAAAACGGATCTCTATGAAAATCTAAAGATAAATCTAAAAATTAAAAAGTGCAGATTTCGTTAACTTTAAATACTCTAATATCGTATATATCTATATTTGATATTAGACGTTAAAATGATTAAAATGTAATAATTCTATTACTATTTAATTTATATTCATATTTAAAATTGTATCTTTTGATAAGTTATGTAAAATTATTACAATATAAAAATTAAATTAATTTATACGAAATATTAAAATTATATTTCAATATCTAATATCAGATATAGATATATCAGAAATATTAGGTATAGAAGATTATCCAGAATCAGCGAAATTTGAGCTTTCAACTTTTTTTCCCCAATGACGTAAAAAAAATCATGTATATTCTTACACACGTATATATTTATTTATACACACATATATATGACTACCGTTATTCAATTTTATTTCGGATGCAATTGTGAGTGTCCGAAGGTAAATTGGCTCGAATTGTTACCTTCATCCAAGAGCTATTGGTGGGATCGAGGCGTCCATTGAGTGTAACAGTATCATCGACGTGGGGACTCAACGATCCAGTTATATTGATGACCGGAACTCCAAGAGTGGAGCCGTCCTTCTTGCGCGTCGGATCCAATTCCCGCGCGATATTGAGATCCGTGCGGCGCACGTAGCTGTCGATGAAGAGGGCCAGATTCGTTGGATTTACGCGACGCTCGAAGTAATTCGTGTAGACCTGGACGAGATCGTGATTTCTCTCCAAAGTTCCCTGAAAATATCAACGATAATGCACTGGCGTCTAGTTGAGGCTCAAATGCATTCAATGAGGACCAATATCTGCCTTACGTATAAATATAGACAAATCCGTGAAATAATTTATTAATGAAACCCGAATAATTTCATTGACGATTTCAAATAAAACTGCGTCGAAAATATTAAAGGGGATATTATTCCTTTGGGCGAGGAAAAAAATAGCTGATTTTTTCAGGGGTCTTCTCACTTTAATTGCTAAAAAGGCTATATTCATGATTTTTTTCGATAGGTTTATAGGTAGCCGGAAAAATCGTGAAATTATAATTTTTCTCAGGCTTGAAAAAAAAAAGTGTAAAAAAACAAAAATCAGAAAGTGTGTTTATTAAGAGTAACAACTTTTATATAAATATCTATGAATAATAGATATTGAGATGAAATAAAATGTGTAAAGAAACAAAAATCAGAAAATGTATTTATTAAGTGTAACAACTTTTATATCAATATCTATAATAATAGATATTGATATAACAATTGTTATAATCAAAATCGTAAAGTGTATTTATTACGTGTAACAACTTTTATATCAATATCTATAATAATAGATATTGATATAAAAGTTGTTACACTTAATAAATACACTTTCTGATTTTTGTTTTTTTTTTACACTTTTTTTCAACCCTGAGAAAAATTATAATTTTACGAATTTTTCAGCTTTTTCTTAGTTCACCTAAAAGAAAATATATGACAATTGAAAATGTTATTAGTTTTTTTATGTTTCAGTCAAGCATTACGAGCTGCATCTTTCCCGCCGATTGGCGACTGCAGTGGCACGCCGCACATGGAATAGGCTGATAAATTTGCAGTCATTTATTATTTCATGTTGAACATTTTTTTATACATTTTGAATATACACGAAAAGATAGCTCAATGGGCTCATTTACTTTTCCCTTCTGAACAAATTCTCGAAAAAATGCTCTTTGGACCTACTAATTCGGGCTCCAGCCTCAAGAGATAGCAATGTACATTTCATTAAATATTTTCATAAAATCATTTCACTCGGTTTTAAATGTTGATGAAATTTGGTAGCTTTTGCGAATGTTCCGTTACGATGCAAAAAAACTTTGTTCATTTTCTACGAAATCGTAATGACAAATACAATACTCACATGTATAGAAATATTATAACGTTTCTGTAACACAGTGATCTCCAAATCTAGCATTTAATAAAAAATAAATACTAACTCGTTATGTTTCACAGCGTTCATCCCCAATATACGTGACATTTACTGGCGATCGATTGTCCATTTACTGTTATTTTCGTCCAATCACTGGCGATTTAGCAATTTCTCTACGTATTTATCAATTCTTTCAATATCATTTGTCGCAATGATTTCCAATATTCTTCTCTCCATCAGCATAATATCTTTCACTATATATATAGCGATTGAAAAAATTCTTTTGATGGTATTTTCATTTTACAGTCCGTCTGATAATTTACTGATCTTGAAGTTTGCATCGTTGGAACGCAACGAAAATTCTTTTCTATATTTGTATTTCCTCATTTGTATTATTCTGTAAAATAATCGAAATAAGGGTAATTCTTCAGATAAGTGCCTTTTCCAGAAAAATCAGTTCGTTTGGGTTTGTTTTAGGTTGTACCCAAACAAACTCATTTTTCGGCAATGTCACTTATCCAAAGTCACTTATCTTATTACCGAAATGGGAAATAAAAGTATAAAAAATAATTTTCGTTTCCTAATTTTCATTATTTTGTAAAATAATAAAAATAAGGTCAAAGATAAGGTCTGAAGATGAAAAATGTCGTTTTAGCCTATCGATTGATAATTGTGAAAATAAATCTAGAAGCGAGAGTGGCTCACCCTGCCAAAATGATGCCACATCAAGTAGTCGAGGACGCCCTGAGTCATGCCCTGGGATCTCAGATGACGTACGTTCAATTTCTGATAGCCCCACTCGATCCATCCGGCCTGCGTCGAGACGCAATTAATCAGGCACAAAGCGTTCACCTTTTCCGGATGAGCGAGGGAGAATCGCGCGAGGATGTTGGCACCGGCGCCCACGCCGAAGCCAATAACCGTCTTGAGGCCAAAGTGCCCGAGTACGAAGAGCAATTGTTCCGACAGTTCGTCCATCGACGGATAAATGTAGCTGAAAAATTGTCGCAGATCGAGGGCTCGTTAGCTTTTCATTAATTTACAAGCATCTCTTGCTGACACGCATCCAATAAATATACGTCGTCCACGTCTTCGCACAATGGTGAAAAACAATATCAAAAAAAGAAGAAAAATACGTTTCGACGAATACGAGGGGGCTCTCCATCGATCTCTCCGTTGACCCAAAACGAGCACAGTGACAAGTGTGAAGAGATAAACATGCAAATCTGCAATGCGGTTCGAATTATTTTACGAGTTCGGGGGTTGGCCCGTTGGAAGTATCATGTACCGATGCAGGCGGACAATTAGCTCGTGCACTCGACAGAGTAAAATCGTTTTATGGAATTTCAGTTTTTTTTATCCTCTGATTCCCCAATATATTCGCCTCGTAGTATATATTTGTCACTCATTCTCTCCCTCTTCTTCTTCGTTCCATATTTTCGATCGCTTTTCGCGTCTCCTCACATTAGACGCTAAAAGAGGCTATTTTCATGCATTTTTTAAATATGTTTATATTATAGATATTGATATAAAAATTGTTACACTTAATAAATACACTTTAGAAATACATTTAAAAAAAAATCTATTCCAGTCAATATTTATAGATGAAAATGGTAGTTAAAAAAATGTCCTGAAGAAAGATCTGCGCTGTTGATGAAATCTCGGAGATGGATCATCCGAAACAAAGAAATCGAACGGTTTTGCGATGCGTTATAGCGCATATCATATGATTTTCGATATATGCAAAAATAACAAAATGTCAAACATTTTTCGAAAAAACAAAACAAAAAGTGTTTTTTTTCACCGTTTTCGGCCACAAAAAAATTGGTAAATATCAAAATTTAAAAAAATCCTCGACATGCGCTATAGATATAGTTGTTAAGAATATGTGGTTATAAATTCATAAGGATCGGTTTAGTAGTTTCGAGAAAAACGCGTTTAAAGTTTGTTTGGGTTACATAAATACATTAAAAATGTTTTTTAATGTATTTCGAAAGTATATTCATTAACTGTAACAACTTTTATATCAATATCTATAATATGAACATATCTAAAAAAATCATGAAAATAGCCTTTTTTAGTGTCTAAAGTGAGAAGACCCCTAAATGGAGATCGAACCACTCGCAATTATTTGTTTATATTTACTTTTTTAATATATTCAGCTATATTTTCATTGAAATATGCAGTTAAGAAGAAATCAATAATAGTAATAATAATAATAATCATGCTAAGAAATTAAGAAAGAATAAACGACATAATGATTATTATTATTCTCATGGCTATTATCGAATCTTGATTTTTTCTTCATTTTATATTTCAATAATGACATAGTTAAATATATTCTAAAAGTATTCACATACTAATATTATTACTATAATAACAATAATAATCATAGAAATAGTATGATCATTATAAAAATAATAATATCATCATTAATTAATTCTTAATCAATTAATATATAGAATTTTGTATGAAAATCTAAAATTTGCTTCTTAATTGAATCCTTAATTAACTTCTTAAATTTAATTCCTAATTATCACGATCATTAGTAATGTTGTTGCTGTTGAAATTATTGTTATTATTATTATGATTATTATCAGTTCTCAATAATAATATAATAATTAATTAATTCTGCGTAAATCAATATATAGAATTTGATATATAGTTATTATTATTATTATTATTTTTGAAGTTCTACTTGCACAGCCTTTTCGGCTTTATATATAGTTATTATGATCGTTGTTATCATTGGTATAAATGAAAAGTGTAAAAAGGGCGAGCACTCACTCCTCCGGTAGCGTCGGAGCTCCTTCCTCCTGTCCGGGTGCATTCACGTGATAAACGCAAAAGTTTTCGAGTAAAACGCGCATATCGATGTAATTGAAGAACGCCTGGAAGCTCGAAATGTCTAAAATTCGAGAAAAAGACAAATTATTTTAAGTGCATTCCAACGACGCAAACTTCGAGATCATTGAGGGATGGCCGTCCTCGATCTTTTGGCAGCATGCATTTGTAAGTATGCCGAAGTCGTTTCGTGAGATAATAAGTTGACTCGTCGATCGACTCGGAGGACACTCATATTGTCCTAGAGTCAGGGATGAATTTAAAGTAGGCCGTATCGCGTCGAAACCCCTACGGGAGGGAAACAACTTGAGCGTATCGCGGTCGTTGGATAAACGCCAAATTTTCATCGCTGGGTGGTCTTTAATTCCCTGATGCCCACGTTTGCTTTAGCTCCGATTGGCCCGATCGAAACTTTGCGGATCGTTCGTTTTGACAATGAAAGAATGGTTCGGGGTTGTTGCAATAATCGATTGATTGAAACGTATACGTATGCACATGGGGCATTCCGGTCCATCGCGAAACAGTTGGAGATATTCGATTTTTTTTTTATAAACAAAAACGGATTTTTTGTTTCATTAAAAAATGGGATTTTTCGTTTCATAAAAAAATGAAATTTTTGGTTTAATTTTTAATGAACCCGATTTGTTATTTAATCAAAAATACATTCTTTTAATTCGTTAAAAAGATACGTTTTTTATTTCGTTAAAAAATAGATTTTTTTAAAATTTAGTTGAAAATACGTTTTTTGTTTCATAAAAAATAGAATTTTTGTTTCAATTTGAAAAAAAATCCGACTTTTTGCTTCATAGAAGAAAAAATCGGATTCTTTGTTTCGTAAAAAAATGAAATTTTTGGTTTAATTTTTAATGAACCCGATTTGTTATTTAATCAAAAAATACATTTTTTTTATTTCGTTAAAAAATAGGTTTTTTTAATTTCGTTGAAAAAATACGTTTTTTTATTTCATTAAAAAAGTACGATTTTTATTTCATTAAAAAAAAAACGATTTTTCACTTTATTTAAAAAATACCGATTTTTCATTTCATTAAAAATACTGATGTCTGTTTCATAAAAATACCGACTTTTTATTTCATACTAAAAATATATTCTTTCAGTTTTTAGTGAAAGATTTTTCGCAATTGTTGATAAGTTTATTCTCTTAGTTGATTGAAGAGTTTCATTATTATTTTAAGAGCTGATAAAAATGAATAAAATAAAAACAGCTTTCGTGCCGATAAAGCAGCAAAGAATTTTCGATTCGTTATTTAAAATTTATTTTCCGCGGACTTTTTACTCACAGTTAAGGCCTAGATCGTGGTAAGTGAGAATAGCAGGTTTCGCCCGATTTCCTTGGACGGCCACGAGCAAACTACCCTTGTCGGTCTCCACTCTTTCCTCCCGTACCGATCCGTCGTCCCTCGTGAGATATCTCAGCGCTGGAAACTGCAGCTGAATATTCTTCAGCTCGATATCGTCCATGCTGTCTGAAGGCATCGTGCTGCGTAACGAAGAAACGATACATGCGTTAGACCGGAAGTATTTCTTTTTTCTCCAATTATCCTACCGCGGCTCTACATTTGAAACTCATCGTCAAACGATACAATCGAGAGAATATCGATCAAAGTCTCTGTACTCTTGGGTTGGACAAAGAGACACGCGACTTGGGCTTCGCCTTCGAGCTTTCTCCAGAATTCCTTTTTTCCCCTAATTGACACCGATTATAGTGGTGACACGCAACTCGAACATCGACGAAGATTAATATTATAAGAACCGCACGACTAGTCGTTAGACTTTTGTTAAGACTTGGACGAACGCCACGCTCATGTGAGGAATGAAGTGCGTCAGAATATTGAAAAGGACAGGAAAAAAAAATGAATTACGCATATCGTGGTCAGTGAAAATCGATCCGCGAGACTCGGTCGCCCTTCTCAACATCCGCCCGATAAACCAATAACGAATTGATCTCGTATGAAGAAAAATATGATTTTCGCTTATTTGTTCAATTATTATTAACCATTGAATTGCTATTGTATTTGATTTAGTAATTCTTTTGAGTATATTTTATTTGTTGTTATTAATTTGTTCACCTAATATATATATATATATATATTAGGTGAACGAATTAATTTTCGTTCTTGTTCTTCAAACTTGTTTTTCTTGTTAACTTTAAAATGTATTTATAAAAGTACAAGAAGGATTTCAATTAATAATCAATAACGATTTTGAGAATAAACTCCATTACTTTCGATGTCCTTACAAATAATAGAAAATATTTTATTGATGAAAATCTTTCTTGTGCTTTTATTAATAAGTTTTAAACTTTACAAGAAAACCTTACTAAACTTTACAAACAATGATATCATATCCATACGTACATACATACACACACACACACATATATATATATATATATTTATTTATTTATTTATTTTAGATGGTTAAATTAATTTCTTGCCTTTTCTTGTTAAGTTCAAAATGTATTTATAGAATTACAAGAAATATTTCAGTCGAGAATCAATAAAGATGTTAGAAAACAAAAGTTTCATCAGTAACGATTTCAAGAATAATTTCCATAATTCTCGATGTTACTAAAAATAATGGAAACTATTTTATTGATCGAAATCTTTCTTGTGCTTTTATGGATAAGTTTTGAGCTTTGCAATAAAAATTTTTACAAATATGATATTGTATATATATATATATATATATATACATTTTGGGTGGACAAAATAATTTCCCCTTTTTCTTGTTAACTTTAAAATGCATTTACAAATGTACGAGAAAGACTTCAATCAATAATCAATAAATATTAATTAAAACGAAAAAGAAAAATCAATAGGGATTTTAAGAATAATCCCATTACTTTGGATCTTCTCACAAGTAATGGAAACTATTTCATTGATTGCAATCCTCCTTGTGCCTTTATGAATAACTTTTAAACTTTACAAAAAAAAAAACGTTAATATGTACCTCAAGAATATATATTATTATCACAATTTTTTTTACGTTTTTACTATATTTTTATTGTTAATGTTCCCTACGATTATTCTTATTATGAATATTCCTTACGTTTAATTTTGTTCATATTGCTTTTTCACTCTGCTACTATTTGCCTCCAGAACATCCCTAATTAACGTCAATTTTGCCTTTTCTTTTTATTTTCTTTCCAATCTAGATATTACGTTGATTTTTGGAATATGCACAGCAGCGCATTCTCGCTTCTGACAACCGGTTTTGAGCTTGTAAAAAGAAGAAAAAAAAGCACGTGTGAATTCAACCATCAACTGTGGTCGAGTCACCCACAATGGAGCTCTTCAAACTGTCGCGCAACTTCGCGACTCGCGTGTGTCTGTGTGTGAACACGTGTGCGGATTGCGCCTCTGAATAAACCGGGAAATCGAATAAAAGGGTGTGCGAATATGTATGCTCGTGCCAGGGGACAGGAGTCGACCTCGTTTCGTTCCCAGCAAAATGCACCCTCGAGCCTTTGGCGAGGGAGGAAAGGGGTGAACTCTCCAAGAGTGTACAATGCATTCAGTATTTAAAGCGAAACGTCAACTTTCGCGTTGCCTCGCGTACTCGCTCACGATGACGTCCTGCTCGAAATAACCGCGTTTGGTGATCGAATGCAAAATTTTCTTTTGATGAAGACAGAAAAACAGGATCATTGTTAGCATCGACCTCAATCCCTCGAAACCCTCACATTTGTCGCGATACAACGAAGCTTTTTTCGGCTGCACGAATTTGAATTTATTTTCCATTTCTTAAGCCGAGAAATCCCTTTAGAATTTTCAAAACATCGATTTTTTTACATGTTTCGAAACTATGATACCCAAAGAATATATTGACCGAAGGAAAAGTCGAAATATTGAATATTTGCGGAGTTATCGCATATAGTCTAGAGCGCGGGGACAGTCACTGCAATTAATTGTTTTCACATGTTGAAACTTTAAACGCGATTATCTCAAAACTACTTTTTCAAAAACTGCTCGTGTTGTAGCTCAAAAAGTTATCGATCGATTTGCATAAAATTTTGGGAGGTTACTCTTAGTAATATCATCGGAAGGATATACCTAAAGTTTGATAGGTAGCGTGTAAATAAATATTTTTTTTGGGGTCAAATATGTCGAAAAAATGGTCGAAAATTCGAACTTTGGAGTAAAAAGGCTCCCAAATTTTCAGTTTTGCACTTTTTCATCATTTTTTAGGTATATCCTTCCCCTTAATATGTCAGTAAACGAATGACACTTATTTAATATTTTTCAGATCAACAGAAAAAGAGTGACAACTGCAGCAATTTTCGATGTCGCGGTGAACAGGCGTCCGAAGACCATTAATAACGCCGCCATTTTGTTGGTCATCCCAAACATTTTTTTTAACTTGACAGTTATCATAAACTCATGTCCAAATTCGAAAGTCATCAGATTATTTTATCCCTTCTAAAAAAATTCCCGAAAAATACCTATTTTTCACGCTCTTAAAGGGATTTCTCGTCTTAAGTCCTTTTCGGCCGCTTCTGGCTGAGAAAGTAATCTAGCTGAGTGTAAATTGAAATTGCACTCAAATTCGGTGAAATTACCCATTTTTCTAGATCGTCAGTTCTGCAATAAAAATAAAGAAACAGCCGGGTAAAAAATGCAAGTTTGACGGGTTATGCCTGGCAGTAACAATCGAAAACAGCTCATTTTTGGGGGTGGCGCTCAAAACTTCGAGTAGCGAAATATAGAACGACAAAGATTTCGAAATGACGGAATTATAAAGTCGAAATAACGAAGGTCAAATTATTCGAAATTTTATCCTTCAACCGATGACGAAACCGAATAACTATTACACCAAAGGATTGTTTATTCGAGAGCTTATTTATTCGAGAACATGTATTTAGATGGTGTGCAGTTTGAGTCATACAAATCCAGATTCACATAATCTACAACATTCATATCGCCGAAACAAAAAAAAGTGAGTATCTAATATTGGTTATATCATCTGTAGCAAAAAGCAATTAGAGACCCAAACAAACTCCGAATGTGTAGATCTTAGATACGCAAATGATCGATGGTCCAAAATAGTGAATACAGTCGAATCTCGACATAACGAATCTCTAGGAAAGTTCGTTATATCGAGTTTTTGTTATATCGAGGTTTCGTTACATCGAGATCATGTTGTTTAAAATGTTCTTTAAAAAAAAGGTAAATATTTACAAGACTCTAGCCCTAATGGGCACCAAAAAATTTGTCACGTCTTCGGGGCTATTCTGCAGTATGAAAATATATTTTTTATGATGGGGATTTTATTAAGAAAAAAAATATATTTCCGGAAAATATTCGATTTTTGAAATACGTTTGTTTGGGTTATTTGTGTTTCCTCCATACCTTTAAAAAAAGTAAAAAAGCGTTTGATGGTTGAAATAAGGGTTGAAATTGTCTTCCCCCGACTTAAATATTATAAACAAAGTGCCCTGAAATACATCGAATCGGTACAACATTTATAAACCCCTTTTCTAGCTGGAGCCCCACTTGTAAATATTTATCAAAAAAAAATTAGTGGTATAAATATAGGGATATTTTATAAACAAAGAAAGGTTCAAATTAGATCCATTTTTACAAGCAATTAGCAATTAGGGCACAATGTATATTATTATGTTGTTGTATAAAGGTTTCTGGTGTCTATCGGAAGGGAATGGACAAATCTTCGTTGTATCGAGGTTCGACTGTACCTAAATAGCGAACATGGGATGACTGCCTTACCCGACTGACAACTAGCGCCATCTGCCAGCTTCATTTTGAAGCGTAAGTAACGTATTGCTCGATCATAAGTTTTCGCTATCCGGAGCGTTCGCCTTTTCGGCCTATCGATATTTGAAGGTTGTTATAGGGTTTAGCCGTCGGGGGTGAAGAACGAGGGCCCTATGCTTATGCACGGAGCCGATTGACTGTTACCAACTAATAACTTCCAAATAATCTTCATATTAAACGTGCGTTTTCCAACTATTTTTCTACATCTATTTGTAAAAATAAGCATTTGTCCACATTCGATGATTAAATTAAGTGTTTTCATCACTTTGTATAATTATTATCTATAACTTTTTCTCGCTCAATTAACGCGAAACGAATTGGCAACGTCGTAAATCGTGGTATGTCATAATGCCCAGGTTGGCAGAAGTGTCGCGAAGTTGGAGACATTATGCGCACCGTTCGTAACCTCAGTATCGGCCCAAGGAGCTGTCAAAAATGAATATCGGTCCGAGTAAAAAAAAATGTCGCTGTAAAGAAAAAGTGTGTACCAAAAATGTCTATAATCTCGAAGAAATCAAAAACTTTAATAGTTTTACGATATTTAAAAAAAATGTATGAATGAAAAAAAAATCGTGTTATTTTGTCTTTGCCCAAAAATGTCTAGAAATATGTCATTTCTGAACATAGTTATCAAATTAATATTCAGCAACTATTACTAATTAAGGGAACAAGTACCAATAATATTCGTTGTTAATTATCCTGACCGAGTAGTTTGAGGTTCCCGGGCATAATTACCGACGTTGCCATGATTGCACAGTCTAATATTTTGTGTGCTTGATTATCGCACAAATTCGCTATCAAAAACATTAATAATTTTATAACGGTACTGTGAATCCTCATTTTCACGGCACCACGGGTTAGTCCGATAATTAGTCGAACCGTACCTATTTTTTCAGCTCCGTGGTAACATTCATTTAGCAGATATTAATAATGTACTGAAAAATGATCGGAGTTTTCCGTAAGCGTAAGGTAATTAGCCCACGAAATACGTCGAGTTGCCGAGTTTGTTTCTAAAAAACGGTACTGTGGATCGTATTCAAACTGCACAGGATGATCAGCAAAGAGATTAAAAAGATCCAGAAAAAAATTCAGCTCGGTGGTAACATGTTGACTTAACCCCATAACAACCTTAAGGGTTAGCCACAGTAGAATTTTCAAAAAATCGATTTTTTCGCTAAAACGGTGCTTTATCATCATAAGAATAAGTTACTCTTCGATTTAAGGAAGAAATTTTCTTTTTCGCTGACTTTGAGCGTATAACGTAAGCCCATCTCTGGCACGGCCATAGAGTACCTAGAACTTTGAACGCGTTTTTCTCGAAACAGCTTTTGTCCAATTGGCGTGACAAATAACTTCAACAATTTTCACTCGATTTACTTTAAATTTAAAAGTTATGTTCCTAATTGCATTTCGCAGAGGAGTACGTGCGGAATTTCTGATTAATCGAAAACTTTTCATTGTTTGAGCAGTTTTATACGAAATTTTTCACTGAAAATTCATTCAAATACCTACAACTTTTAAATAAAACAATATTTTTTAAATTCCATACGTACTTCTCTCAGTATTCTAATGTAGATTGACGAGAATTTTTGTTTTTTGTTCTAGGTAAAAAATTGTGGATGCTAAATGTCACGCCGCGGAGCGGTTAAAAAAAGAAACCAAAATAAAATATTAGTAGTCGGTCATTTTGTATATCGAAAAAAAAAATTCTAACAGCTTTATATTCATACTAAATAGATGTCATTAATTTTGAGTGAATGACTTTTTCGTAGGAAAAATAATTGTTAAATTCGCACATGATTTTATACTCGTGTGGCCTAACTCCTTAAGTGTCAACATTCCTCGTCCGATGGCTCTTGAACTGGAATTTTTGAGACCCTGTGCGTGTTGGTGACGCGTGATTTTTCTCACCCCTAGATTTTGGGATCACGACGATATGGCCTCTACAATGGGGCACGCGATCCGTACAATCGTCAGGCATAAAAAAGTCATTCCACAATGTCGTCACGCATTTGTACAGTTTTCGAATGAGGGTATAGCGTGTCGGGGTGTCGTTCGACAGGGGCTTTCCGGAGGTTAACGTTCCCCGGAAGTGAATACGGACGTTTTCCTTCGAGCTCCCTTGGACCGAGACTTTACGAGGCTCCGCGAATCATAAAGTTCACAGCCAATTCGTGTTTCTCGTTCCGGGGAGGCTGGCTGGATCACGAGGGTACCTCGTCTTTACTACCCACAATTTGTTCGAGTGCACTTCGATAATTTCGGATATCCTCGAGTGCATCCTCGTGAATGTAATTGGCCGAGAGAATCTTCGATGGTGACTTTATTTCCGTCGTTTCGATGACTTTTACGTCGCTTTACGAGGCCTGTCTGGCCCTCGTGAAACGCACGAGTTTTTGTGTTACTGGGGAGAGGGGATCGATCGTGAGAAACGCGGCCAAATTTTGTCTGTTCTCGCGTGCGTATTCGCGATGGGAGTGTATAATTTGACCGCTGGTTCGCGGCCGGCGAGAGTTCTCTCGGTAATCACCGGGGGGTGGAAACGCGCGAAACCCTGAAATTAAGTGTGCTCGGATATTGTGCGCGCGGATCGTACGATTTCGCCTGTGGATCATTTGTTTGGCGGAGAGATCGCGAGAGCGATGCTCTATTTTTATTTATTTATTTATTTATTTTTTTCGTTTCGCCACTTTTGCATTGCCATGGAAATCGCGCGACTGACAAGGAACATCCTTCAATTTTGTTGAAATATGGATATGTTATAAAGCACCGAAAAGTAAGCGATACGTATTTTTTTTTATCGGAGGAAAAACGGTATTAGGGGGTTACCCCGACTTGCGATTTTGAAATTTTTTTTTTTTTTTTATTGCATTTTTTTGAAGTATAAGTATCTGAGAATATGTCCTGAAAATTTCAAGTCGATCCGAACAAAATTGACTGAGATATGAGCGTTGAAAGAGAAGAATCCGTTGTGTAAACGACCGGAACTTGAAACTTTAAACGCGTTTTTCTCAAAATGGCATTTCTGAAGTCGGTGACCAAGATTACTCGAACACTAATGAACCGATTTTCTTGAAATTATGCAGGCTTATTTAATACATAAAAATGTAGTCTTTAATCGTTCGAATTTTTTTTCGAAAAAAATGGCCGTTTTATAGCCAAAAAACGGCCGTTTGTTTCCGTTAAAATCGAACCATTAGCTTTGACTGTCCGCCATTTTGTGAAAAATGAATATTTTTTAAAATCCTTCGATTAAAGACTAGTTTATACTTATATTTGACTAAATCCATCCGCATTTTTTTTTCAGATGATCCACTTCGCCGCAATGTTGGTCACCGCAAACCGTGTATACAAAAACATTATTTCATTGACGGCCATTTGCCACTAAACAATGTAATATTTTTCAATAAAAAAATTACTGAAAGTTCTTCAAGATGTGTTCTTTAAGATGTTATATTGATCGATTAAAAAAGTTTTGTAGTTTTCTTTTAAAAAATTCATGAAAAAGGCCTTTTTTGCGCTACAAGTGGGGGTAACGCCTTAATGGGTGAAACGAACACTCAAAAATATTGGGGGTTTTTCGTTTTTCATCGATAACGTTATCGTTCTCATCTCCAATGTATAGTGCACAAAAAATAAATATTGTTGCAATTTGAATTTCTTTAATATCTCGCACCCTTAAAACGTTATCGACGAAAAAGGAAAAACATCCCCATTTTTAGGGTGCGTTTCAGCCCTTAAAACCGTTTTTTTCGCCGATAAAAAAATACGTACCGCTTACTTTTCGGCGCTTTATAACATATCCAAATTTCAACAAAATCGAAGGGTGTCACCTGAGGGATGTTCATTGTGAATAAAGCAACCTAAACGGTAGTTTGAGGGCGTTTTTACAATTCAATTTGAAGAGAAATTGAAAGAAAATGGAATTTAAAAAAACGAATTATTAGTTGGATATGGGAGAATTGAAAAGTATGGGTAAAAGTGACTTCCGATAACTCAATTGCAACTTAGGTGAGGTAAAAAATAAATTTTTTTTTTTTTTTAAATAGACCAAAAAATATTTCGAAGGAATTTCGATAATTCAAAATTTTCCAGTAAACAATTGCTATATACATTATAAAAATAATCCAATAAATAAAAATCAACAATATAATATGTGAAAAATATTGCGTAATGAAAAAATATTTCAATCGGGATTGAAAATGATTTTTTTTTTCATTGCAAACATCATGTGCGGTTTTTGAAGCAAAGTATTTTTCTTTTTCTTTCAACAATTAACAACGATATAGCACATTGAAATTGCTCTTTGTGTAAATACAACGGAAAGTGCCCCTAATAAGGTATTTTTGAATGTACGACAAGACTCACAACGTCGAAATCTGTGGTTCGATACAGCACGACGTGTCAACCCGAAATCATCGTCCACTTATTTTTGCGGCGGAGACCACTTTGATGTAAGTGTAAACGTGTTATAACATAAGCTGTAGTGAAATATTTCTTTACAATTACGTCTTTCTCAATGTGGTTATGATTGGTAGCGACAATAACTGATACAATTTATCAAACCTCTCCTAACCTAAAATCGTTGCTCAGAAACTCTGTCACCATAAAAATATCCACGCTCGGCAAATTACTCGAATTTGCTTTCACAAATCCACGTTCACACATCGATGCACGAAAATTTAACTAGTTTTCGATTTTTTGAGACTGCTCGAGATGTTTTCAGATATAAAATGACACCAATTTCACATTTATGTGCACTCACGTGTAAGTCGTATACATAGCCTATAATTCGATCGCGTAGAAAGCGGTGACGTCACATGTGCCAGCGCCGATAGCGTGGCATTTCGCGCCAACATGTATGTACAATTTGAATTATCGTCGCCCAAAAACAATGAATAATTATCTTTACAATTATTTAAAAGAAAAACCTTTTTGACATTCTGTTTTATTATCACAAATAATCAATTCTAGAAAAAAATTGATCATTTTTTTTACAACTTAATTAATAATCCGAAACATATTTCGAAGGAATTTTTATAACCAATTCAAAATTTTGCCGTCGACAATTGCTATATAGTATTATGAAAATAATTCATTAAATAAAAATCAACAAGATAATGGGTGAAAAATATTTAGTAATACAAAAATATTCCTGTTAAAAAATGGTCCAAAAATATTTCGAAGGAATTTGTAAAATTCGAAATTTTGCAGTAAACATACGATATGTAGATTATGAAAATAATTTAATAAATAAAACATAACATTACAGTATGCAAAAATATTCAGTAATGAAAAAAATATTCCAGTTAAAAAATAGTCTGAAAAACATTTTGATAGTATTTTGAGAAATACTTCATAATTTTCCAGTAAACAGTTACCAGGAAATAATCCAACAAAAAAAAATCAGTAACAAAATATCTCAAACATATTCCAATAAGATATTTTAAATGATATTCATCCCAATCAATAAATCGAAACTTTACCACTAGATGTTTCTAAATTCTGTAGAACCAAAAAAATTCGAAAAAACCTGAACCACTTTATCTTCGTTATATAACAATTATCAGAAATACGAATTATCTTACCACGTTTAGATCCTTCCAAAACTCTCCACCTTTTACTTCCGTTACGCATGTCCAAGTCTATCAACAATTATTTGCTTCGCTAATAATACATTATTTGACTAAACTTTAATAAATTATCCATTTGCTACTCCAACAAATGGTTCATCTACTCCTAAACTATTATAAAGCTTTCAACTAAAATAATCACATTGTCATTTTTTTATTTCCTCATCCGCGTTATTCGTTTCTCACTTGAGAGAGGGGAATTTCTTTCGGAAATTCCGGCAAGACG
The DNA here is from genome assembly GCA_964007375.1 of Ophion obscuratus. Lineage (NCBI taxonomy): Eukaryota > Metazoa > Arthropoda > Insecta > Hymenoptera > Ichneumonidae > Ophion > Ophion obscuratus. The sequence goes on from OZ023318.1 coordinate 49,396,553, forward strand.
TAACGAAAATCTATAGGTGGGTATGTATACATATATCACGTAAAAATGATGTCTAGCTTATATAAATACTTCTATACATGTATATGTACATCCCCATTTATGTACCAGTCGTCACTTTCTACGGTATTGATCTGTAGGCCACGCCCTAACTAAAGGGACTTAGGTTACAACTCTTATCTGGATGCAAATTATCCGTAGTTCCATTTGAATTTCTTAATCATCGTAATAAAAAAAAATTGAACTTTATCACTAATTATTCTACAAAATTTGGTATACTTTGGATGGACACACGTATACATATGCCAAATGTTGAATATAAATTATTTAAGGGCTTCCACCCAGTTGAGATTTTTGAAAATATCGATTTATGGTTTTCGACGGATTCTCACAGTGTGACATTTAAAAATATATTATATTCTTTATAAATATAATATAATATTTATAAGTATAATATCATATTCTGAGAGAATTGCAAGTCAATCTGTTCAATCTTGAGTTATGGGTCAATTATCAACCGACGAGCTTTAAACGCGTTTTTATGAAAATGACTTTTTTGAATCGGCGACCACAACTTCTCAAAAATCACTGGACCGATCAACTGTAAATTTTACAAGCTTCTTTTACCTATCAAAAAGCAGTGCTTGAACGAAGATTTTTTTTTGATGGATACTTTTTTTTATTCACGAAAATAAAGCGTTTTTTTTATAAAAAATCGATACTTTCACTTTGGACTGGGCCCATTTTTTCGAAAATCAATATTTTATTAAATCCTTCGTCCAAGCACTAGATAATGTTATGCAAAAACTTAAGGTAAAGGTACCAATGCTCGGACGGTTAAGAGCATCCTTAGATTACAGGGTTTTTTTTATTCATTTATGGACTGTTTAACACAAAAATGACTGGAACTAACGTGAAGCTCGTAATTTCTAGTTTTCAAAACACATACAATAACTACCGGAAAGTTTAATGTTTTTATTTTTATACATTTAAATGTTCAATAGTAGCAAATGTACCAATTTTTGGACAGCTGTTAGTGTTACGTACCTATGTTCGGACACTATCATGTCCCAATTATGGGACACGTCCCTATAACCACATAACCACAAACTTTGTTTGCTCCGCGACTAGTTACGTTACCTATTATATTATCTAAATATAGGACAGATGGACTTACCAATTGATTTCATCTTTGTCTTTACTTCTTTTATCAAAATCACAAACTAAGCTCAATAAATCATTTATCGGGAGGTACACAGCGAAACGAACTGTCAACGCTTTGCGTCCGGCGATTCGGTCTCTGCGGCTACGTTCTCTCGTACCAGCAATCGGACATAAGATTCGACCGTGGTACATGCGTGGGATAGATGTCCCAATGAATGAGACGCTGAATTTATTATATAAAACCTTATACAAACCAAAACGTAACGACGGTGTCGAAAAGTCGGTTCGATTCGCTTTCGATTGATCATAAGTCTAGTCTAGAAATCGATAAAAAAATAGACCGCTATTACTATCACAAATTATCGTAACTCCTTAGCTCTTCGATCTAGAAAAGTGCATTCATGACATGACTAACGCGGGCTCGTTATCATAACTCGTTAATTTTGCGACTAAAATTCATTATTAGCGTACAATTTTCCCATAATCAATTAACAATTGAAAGCTGAATAGAATGCAAGCGCCACTTTTCGTTACCTATCAATTAGATAGCTGATATAGTGAAATATTCGAACTACTGTCCGAACAGTGGAACCCGTCCGAGCATTGGTACCGTTACCTTAATGCGTTTGGTTGTTTTTTCGGGTGATTTGTTTCCGAGGAGCAGTGGTCACCGTGCAGGACATTTTTCAAAGACTGCTCTGCTCAAAGCATTGTATCTACCACATTTATAAATATTTTTCAATAAAATTATTGAAAATCGTTCTTAAAACCATACTCTTTAAGGTAGAACGAGCGCGCCCTTGATTTCTATAGATTTTGTTCAAATTTTAACTCGACATTGTTCATATCATGCTGCATGATTGAGTGAAATTTCAGAACAGTCGACTATTTAGATTGGGAGATAATGGGTTTTAAAATTACAATTGTTAACACTGCAGGGTCTGCATTGACTGAAATTCAGGTCACATAATTCGTCGTACCATTCTATAGTGTTTATAAAAAAAAAATATATGTTTAGATGGCAAACTAGTTAGGAACAGAGTAAAAGAAGTTTGGATTGTCTTTACTATTCAGTTTTCCTAAAAACTTTCAGTAAAAACGGAATAATTCTCCGTAAGAAAATATTTGTCCCCTATAATAAGAAGACATGGCAACACCGCAGAACAGTATTGTCCAATATTTCGAGAAAAAAAAAGTATCGTGTTCCTAAAGTTAAAAACTTTTATCATAAAAAAATAATATTTGCGTTACCAATATTAAAATTTCATATTGTTTATGTCATCTTCATTAACAAATAAAAGGGTCGGTTAATTCGTAACTAATTAAAAACTTTGTTCGATAAAAATTGCTTCCAAATGAAAATTTGTGTTGCAGTATTATTTTAAATATGCCGCGCAAACTTACATAATTGGATACGTGGGACGATGCGGTGTTGCCATATGTCTTCTTATTATAGGGGACGAATATTTCTTACGGAAAATGATCCTATCTAAATTTCAATGCAGTCCCTGCAGTGTTGAAAGTTGCAATTTTATAACCCATTATCTCCCAATCTAAATAGTCAACTGTTCTTAAATTGCACTCAACCATGCATAATGACATGAACAATGCCTGGTTAAAATTTGAACAAAATTTATAGAAATGAAGAGCGCGCGTTCTACCTTAAGGTAAAAAAAAATACAAAACGTGGACACGTTTTCTTTGAATTAAAAAATAATCCTCTTTTTTCCTGCCCCGAGCTTGGTGTAACCCGTTAAAATAGCCGATAATGTTCGCAGAGGCTCATATCGGAAGTGGAGCGTTCAATCGACATTTGCTATGGTAGAATTATTAGCTAAAAATATATATGTAGAACGGTGTAGATACTGGAAGAGCTAAGCCTGCTAGAGTGCATATATATATATATATATATATATATATATATATATATATATATATATATATATATATATATATATATATACATCGAGCAGCAACTTCAATTTGCACTCCATAACTGCATTAACCCTCCCCTAGAGTATCCTCCCTCTTCACACACTCAGGTCTCTTCGAGCTCATATCGCTCGTGTTCCCTTTTCGTATTTAATGATTTTACGTTCTGACCTAATTCATATTTACCCGGGAATGTTGGTTAGGTTTAATGTGCAGAAAAGGTCGGTGACACGGGCCGGAAACTTTAATTCCCAAAGAAGGGAAAAAAGGAGTTCAGAGTACGTTGGAATAACTTTGAGGCGGGAGCTCAAGGGGACGAGAAATAAACTGGTTTTTTCCGCGCTGAAGTACACTCTGTTACGGGAATTGTTATTTCTTTCGTATATCCGTAGGGATCCGAGACCTAGTAACACTAGTCTCATGACTCAGAGCAAATGTCTTGGATTCTGAATGTTCCAATATTCGTCAAACCTCGATTTTTGATTATCAAGAATACGCATTTATTTTCTTCAAGCCCTGGAATAAATTTATCAATTATGTTTTATTGATTAAATACTGCAATGGTGAAAAAATTCGAGTGCAAAATTGTAGTGGCCGAAAAAAATCAATTTTTTGGCATTTTCTTAATGTATACATATTCAAAAATATGTGAAAAAAAATCAAGTTAAAATATTGAAAATTGACCAAGTTACATACGATTTAGTGAGAGCGGGTAGCGCAACGACTATAACGTATACTGAAACTTCAATGAAATTTTTCTCGAAACAACTTTTCTCGATCTGGCTGGAATCTCAATTATATATCTATAATTGTCCGATTTTTAATTTAACTAAACCAAAATTTCCGTAATTGCAGTAGCTATCTTTGTTTTATTTGAAATTTAGTATTTTTTAGCCCCCCAATATAAGTAAAAATTCGCCAAAGTTAAACTTTTTTTTCTGGACAACCGCCGTTTTGTACACTTTTTATTTTTTCGAAACATGACCACATACAACGAAAACTAAATTTATAGGGATTATAAAAAGAAAATTATTTTCATTTTTCAGACCAACCATTGTGAACTCATCGATCCGGCCGGACTAAATTTTTTATACAGAGGCTCCATTATACCTTAACAACGATATTATTTTTTTATTCTTTAAATAAACATTTACACAAAATAAGTTCAATGTATTATTAATAACATACCTTTTTACCAAATCCCAAATAAATAATCTAGAGTATAAAAATCGGAAAAACGATCTTTTTCGACTCGTCACAGTGGTGTCCTCCCTTCAGTTTTACAATTTTTTTGTAAAACTGAACTTTTTGTAATATTGAAGTATTGATCTTTGAAGCACCATAAAAATCGTTATTTATTTATTAATTTCTTTAATTTTATTACTAATCAAAATCTTTTTCCGCGGATTTAGGTTAAAGATCTCTCGAAAGTATGCACAAAAAAGGTTGGGTCGAAGCCCTAAACCCTCAAAAAAAAAATTTGATGATATTAATGTTTGCAACGTTCGACTGCAACGAAAATTCTTCTTCATCTGTCAATTTCCTCATTTTCATCATGCTACAAAATATTTTTTTTGCACATTCCGATAGATTTCAAGATAAGCAATTTTTTAAATTGTTGAGGGATTTCGGCAGCAGTGATATGCCAAAAGAATTTGATAAAAAATAATGATTTTCATTACAGTCTACGATGCAAACTATATTATATATATTATCTATATATATATATATATATATATATATATATCAGGGTGGTTCGTTTCAGGGCAACTTTTTTTTTCACCCATCGTGCCCGAAAACCTTTAGTTGGTACCCAAAAACGAACTTTCGTGAAAGGGGGGTATTGTCAAAAAATATTTAGAGGTCGCGAATCAAAATTGAAGGTTTCCCATTTGATGAATATTGAAAAAAATGTTTTTCTCATTATTAGTGTTACCATTCCGCGAATTTTGATATCGCGATATTTTCCAAGTGGGTTCTCATAGGAAATATGACACTTTACAATAAAGTTCATTGAGCCATGTCCGTAAATTCAACCGTTTCAGCGGTATCATTATTTCAAGTGAATATTGTATGAAAATATCGATTCAAACGGCTGTAACGCCTAAGCTATTAGATATATCGACCAAATTCAAATGAGAACTATGTAGAGAACGTAATTTGCTACAAAAAAGTCTTATAAGCCGAGCCCGTAAATTCAACTCTTTCTCAGCTATAGGTGGACGAAGTAAAATGAAGTGGATGAAGTAAAATTTACTTCATCCACCTATAGCTGGATGAAGTAAAATGAAGGTGGATGAAGTAAAATGAATAGATTTTTTTTAAACAAAAAAATCTATTTATTTTACTTCATCCACCTATAGCTGAGAAAGAGTTGAATTTTCGGGCTCGGCTTATAAGACTTTTTTGGACAAAATTACTTTCTCTGCAAAGTTCTCATCTGAATTTTTTTCGATATATCTAATAGCTTAGGCGTTACAGCCGTTTGAATAGATATTTTGCACAATATTCACTTGAAATAATGATGCCGCTGAAACGGTTTAATTTACGGCCATGGCTCAATGAACTTTATTGTGGAGTATCATATTTCCTATGAGAACCCACTTGGAAAATATCGCGATATCAAAATTCGCGGAATGGTAACACTAATAATGAGAAAAACATTTTTTTCAATGTTAATCAAATGGGAAACCTTCAATTTTGATTCGCGACCTCTAAATATTTTTTGACAACACCCCCCTTTCACGAAAGTTCGTTTTTGGGTACCAACTAAAGATTTTCGGGCACGATGGGTAAAAAAAAGTTGCCCTGAAACTCATCACCCTAATATATATATATATATATATATATATATATATATATATATATATATATATATATATATATATATATATATATATATATATATATATTAACGATGCAAACTATATTATATATTATATATTCAGAAGAAAAGTAATATTCGTCGCGTTCCAATGATGCAAACGTCAACGCAATTTTTTTCTTCTCCCCAAGATAATTAAGCTGCATTCGCATTTTGTCTGATTGTCAAAAGGTTCGCGCGACGAGCAAACACGAGGGTTTTCTGCGCAATATTGATTTTCTCGTGCAAGAGCCCACCTCGATTATGCAAAGTGGAAAACACATTGGGGTTTTTCCGGGAGAAGAGACGAAGCAAGGAATTTCATGGTTTGCAGAGTTTCTTGAATGAGACGAAGAGTTTCGCGGACGGTAAGTAAATTTCGCTCCGCGTCGGGGACCAAGGCGTGCATCGGACAAGAGAGATAACCGCGGCTGTAGGCGAAATTTCAGGACGTCCCTCGCAGACGGCGTCGAAACGTCTACACCCTACGATCAATGCCCACCCCCGTGCCCTTCTTCGGATGGTACTGCGCCCACCGTGAAACTTTTTTTTTCCTCGGCCTCTTCGCTAGCTGGTACGATTCGTCTTTTATTCGATCTCCGTAATTGCCGATTTGCCAATTTAATTGCAACTTGGGTGGCTACTAAATTGCCCACGTATGAAAATACGTGAGCCAATTTGCCCGGAATTGATTCTATTATTATCCGCGCAGTATTTACGTTTTTTTTTCCTTACAAAATTTGAGGCGGGATAACACTGTGACCAAAAACCGATGTTTTGGATATTTCTCAAAGTATTCAAGAATATGTGAAAAAAACATTCCAGTAGAAGTATTAAAAATTGGGCAAGTTTCGGACGATTTAGTGAGAGCAGGTAGCTCAACGATTTACGTATAGTAAAACTTTCAATGGCGTTTTCCTTGAAATGACTTTTCTCGACCTGGCCGCAATCATAAATCTGTAAGTATCCGATTTTCAATTTTGAAAAATTGAAATTTTCGTAATTGCAGTATCTATCATTGCTCGTAGCCGTTTTTTCTTTTTTAGTATTTTTTGAGCCCGCGAGGATAAGTACATTTTTTTCCAAAATTACCGTTTTTTTAACACCCGCTATTTTGTGAAACTTTTTTTTTTTCGTTAAACGGCTACTCAACACGTGAAATACATTTTTTCTTAATTTTGACACTAATGACTGTCAAGTTATCGATCCGGCTGGTGGACCATATTTTTTATACAGAGGCTCATACCTCAAAAGCCTCTGTATAAAAGCTGTATAACCTTTCATACCGAGGTTATACCTCGATATGGTTGTTAATTTTTTATTTCTTTTAATAAAAATTTACTCGAAATAATAAATATCAATGTATGCTTAACATAAATCAATGTATGCTTAATAACATACCTTTTTTTTTTCAAATCCCAACTAAGTAATCTAGTAGACAAAAAAATCTACAAAAAGACAAGATGGATGTTTTTTGTGGCAACTATTTTTTAAATTTTCGTACTCGTGACGACTAAACGTCGAAGTCCTTACTTTTTATTTTCAATAAATGCGATGTGGTTTTTTTAAGTGAGAATAATTTTTTTGAACTTCATTCTCAGTTGAATAGCGAAGGGGATAATTTTTTTTGACACTCTATCAGAAGAATTCGGCATTCTTCGTGGGACTAAAAAAAACTTTGTAGATTGCGAAAAAAAAAACTAACGGATTAGAGAAAATTTGTGTTCTATTTCAGAAATTAAAATGAGAAAACATTTTCTCAATTTTCTAAATTCCAATCTGACACTCACGAACATGTACCAAGGAGGAAGCAAAAAAAGACAGTGGCCATGGCTGGGTCGTTGTATCTTGGAGTATCTCACACTTATCTCTGTCGCAAAAGGGGAAAGTCATTTATCACTTTACGATTGTCCGACCATATCTCCGTTCCAATGGCCAATCGTTAGGAAAACATTTATTCTCACATGCTTTCCACGGAAATTTGTATGTTTTGAGACAAATACCCAACACAATATACAATAATCTCTAATCTTGCTCATTTTCCCGAGCTATAACGTATTTAAACGTAAAAATAAATACATTAAGAAGATAAATAAATAACCAAGTTATATTTCTCGACATCCATATTTTGAATACCAATTAATCGTACAATTTTTTCACAACTGTATTTTTTCAAATAAACAAAAAGTAGGACGATCGATTCTGCACATTCATTCCTATTATTCGAAACCAGTTGCAACATTTTATTTATTTCTTCCGGAAACACCTCGAGAAAAAAATATGGCACCCCAAAAATCCACGTTTTGTGCATTTTTCATATTTCTCCCCGCACATAAAAATAAACGAAGAATTTGACAGAAAAATTGCTTTCTCTCGATTCCACGCTGTGAAAGTTGCCAGTGAAACTTTCGAGCTGCGATAACCTGCCTATTCAAATGCGTACAGCATTACCGGGTTAATTAGCTAATTGGATGAGGTGCGTTCCACCTCAAGTAGGTTACCGCCGCTTCCATATGTTCCGAGCCTTCATCGGTTTAAAAAAAATCGCCGACAATATGCCCCAACAAAACGAGTCGACAAAAAAATGAAATTAATAAAAAAATTTTACTATAATCAAGAAACCAACAATTTCGAAAAAAAATCTCCATAATCCGTCTCTTCGACGTAAATATATACGAGACTGAGAAAAACTCGTGTGACTGAAAAAAAAGCTCGTCTCTTCTCCCACCCCTGAACATTAATCTCTTGGCTTCCCATTTATTTTTCTTGTGCCTCTTTTTTCGTCCCGTATCCGTTGGACGATGAAGAACGGGCATTCCCCGCGCTTCCGATAATTAAGTTGTTGCCGTTGGTCGACCTGAATTGGCGTAGAAAAGCTTTGGGCTCCGTTTCGGAAAGGTTGGGAAAGTCTTTTGTTCGCCTTGTCGATCGAGAGGTATTTTCAGTGATATACGTATATATATCTCCGTCGCCGAGCTATATTGTACGAAATCGGACTGTGAAATGTATTTGCAAGCTCGATTATTCGCACAGAGTATCGGTTTTCGATCGCAGTGACTGCATCCGAACTTTACTCATTTGAAAACTTAATTATCAGCTCCAGATTTGTATTTTTGTCAATAAACGTCATCTTTTGTGAAGAAGCCAATATTTATAACTGAGTTTATTGTGCAAGCGTGTGTGTATATATATATATATATGTATGTATATATGTATATAGGTAATCGACCATGCTTCATTAAATTTCCATGCATAGTGACATGGGCTCCAGACATCGTGGTTTCCCGTATCTGTTGAACCCTCGCGTCATTCAGCTACGTTTCCGGATAATTTCTCCCAACCACGGAAAAAAACGTTACACATTTTTACGTGCCGTTACTACGTGTTATTAAAAAAAAAAAATAATGACGGTGCTTGGAAATATCAAAAATTAATTTGCAATTAATAATTAAGATACTTATTATGATCAATTACAGATCATCGTTCAATGAATGCAGCGGACTTTAGTTTCGTGAAAATGAATTTTAATCGACATGGACGTAATTCAGGTAATAAGACGAATTTCATTCGTAATTATAATTGTTTCATATGTATATATAGATCGAATAAAGAACGTAACAATTGAGAGATTCTCGCTCTAGGACAGGGTCTAAAAAACACTGGAGAGAAGTCGATGAAACTTTTAATTAAATTTACCCCGAGCTCTCTCGGGAGAAATTATATATCTCGAATATATATATATATATATATATATATATATATATATATATATATATATATATATATATATATATCTCGAATATATACAGACTTCGAACGAATACTTCGCATCGTTAATGTCAACGGATTTGGTCCGCCTGAAAACGGGTAGATTTCGTAGACGAAACAAAAGGGCTGCTTAAACTGGATCAGCTCTCAACGAGAGATACTACCGGGTTACGGATTATACGCTTTGCATTTACGTATCTGGCCTGAAATCCCTCTTCGATGCTCTAAAAACGTACGACGGAAAAGCTCTGTGTCTTCATCTATCTATCTACCTCTCTGTCTCTACCCCTTTCTTGTCGTGTAGACAAAAGCAGCTTTACGACTGACTAGAACATATTGCAACTTTTTTCTTGTACATCACGTTCATCGTAATCCCAAGCTGAAACAAGTCGTAACGGCGGGAAGAAAGGACGTATTGCGAAAAACTGCGGGAGATAGAAGTAAAATATATATACACACATACATACATATTTACATCTATATATATATATATATATATATATATATGGTGAGGCACTAACTGTTGCCACCATGATTATCTCTGTAATAATCGACGTCACAAAAAAATGTTTGAAACAAAAGTTGTACCGTACGAAAGGGGTCATCAAAGGCGACCATTTTATTTTATCTCACTGGAGGCGCTGTCGCACAGTAAAGGTCACCTCCACTTTTTTTAAATGGGCGGTACATTTTTTTTCAACTATCTTGTAGAGCAGCGAAAACTGCATACAAAACAGTTAGGGGTCAAAGCCGTTCAAGGTCTCTTAAGATCAAAAAGTGACATGGACTTTATTTTTATGTGAAATTACCTTTATTCACAGTAGATGTTCAAAGTATATATATATATATATATATATATATCAACCAGGGTGTTCCATACTAGAGGAATACCTCAGGCATGGTTAGTAAATGAGGGCGCCAAGGTTAAATGCAGGTCACCTTCAGTTTTTCAAAGACATTTTTTTATTTTTCATAACAATAGCAGCTGAGTTGCCGAAAATTTCAGCAAAAAACTGTTCATCTCCAGGATCTTCTCAATGTTATTGTTTGCTGAGCTCCAACGTATTCCTTTGAGGCATTTTACATAGGGGAACTCGGGGCAAGGAGAATACGCAGGGTAAGATGAATCATGTGCCTAGCCACTAAACAGTGGGTGCGAGAACAGTGCTTCCGTTGGAGTTTGGAGGGGCGGCGGTGAGATGAAAGAGACTGTGAAAGTATCAACTGTGGCGGAAGCACGCGTCTCGAGTGAGACAACAATATCGATTTTTTGACCAAATGATGTCATTTTTGGTAAAGTTTAACATAGTTTCAGTTTATTTGAGTTGCTGATATTGATTAGAGACAGGTAGGTAAACACAATGAAAGTACTAATTATTGATATAATAAGAACGGTTTGTCAGAAATTTTCAAGGTTATTGCGTGGTTTTTTGTTAATTCGTTAACCGTCTAATGGGGCAAGATGAATACAAGCTATCGAAAACCCGGAATATTTTACAACGTACCACTATTTACGTTTGAAAGGGTGAAATGGAAAGCATTTGGTTCCTTTTCAACCGGTGATTCTACCAGGGGAAGAAAAAGATCTTACAAATGATCAAAATGATATCGAAGCAAGATTATTCGGATTAATCCTACAGAACTCAGACGATTGGCTTATCAAATTGATGGTATTGAGAATGAAACCACTTTTACATGCGAAAGATGCCAATAATTCGTGTCCCATCATTATCCCAGCGCTGTTCCATCTTACCCCGCATACGGGGTAAGATGGGAAAAATGAAGGTTTAAATAAAAAATATATATTGTATGGTACAAATCAGAAAGACTGATTTTTTTCGTTCAAAAATTGAAAGATTAATCAAAGTTGACTAGTTTAAAAAATAATTAAAGTTGACTTACTCATATATGTATTGTTTTATTTGAACATGACTTTAGCGTTATCATCTTGCCCCGACTTCCCCTACTACCTTCCCCAATTGAACCGTTTTCTATCATGCCCTAACCGCACTTCGCCAATCCAACCTAACTTCCGTTGCGTCTAGAGCCGTCTTCAACGAGATTATACCGCATTGACCGTGGGTACGGGGAAACTGTGGAAAACCCGAATCGGTATAAACGGCCCTATATTCTCTCCTTAGAATTTGAGTATTGTCTACTTCATATCTATTAAAACATTGCCAAAGTTATGACACTCCAAAGCCGTCACAACTGCAGTCCATTTAGTGTATATAATCTTGGTGACGTGAATTGGCCGAAGATCAAGATTCGGCGCAGCCCACTCCCAGATCTCCGCGTGCAAGAAGTGCGTCGTTGATTATAGCTCGGCAAAATGTGCCAAATCTAGCACTTCTTCGGGGAGAATTAGATTATTTTGAAGTTTTGCTGTTTGCACGTCAACCTCGAACTTTCAAATAGTTTTTGTGCCCTTATTTTCAAAGATAGGGAGTTGGACGTCAGCTGTCTTATTTTATTATTCAAAAGAACTTTTGTTTGAAAAAATTTTTAATCGGGATATTAGTTATCGAGATATACCGATTTTTATACTTTCAACCCCCACTTTCCAGGGTTCAGGAGGGTTGAGGAACAAAATTGAAGTTGGGTTGCTTTTAGTATCCAACCATCTAACTTTGTTAAATAATTCTAGCTCTCGCTGAAAAAATGGTGGGTTTTGGCACATTTTACTAGGCTATTATGTGCAGGTCTTGGCAAAAGGATGTTGTAGGTTGGTAGGGTGGAAAAAATATTGTGGGGTACGGTGTGGCTTTTGGATTCGCGGTGAGAATTGCGGCTCGACCGCGGACAACAAACGGATACACCGTAACGCGTTTTACTTCATCATGATTGTATCGGACAGAAAGAGAGCACGAGAGACAGAGAGAGAGGTATAGAAAGGAAGAGTGAGAGAGCAAACGAAGGAGAAAGAAAAGTAAAACCACCATCCAGGGAAACTCGACACTCGATTCCCCCACAGACACTCGATATCCGACGTGATCGCGGCTCGTCTTTTTAGCGATCTATTATAAATCCGAGAAGCTTGGTTCGTAGATTTTTTTTCGAAATTCCCGAGTACTCAACCACGGGAATTTTTGCCCTCTTTTTTTTTCAACGATTGTTGCAAGTGTTTTTTGCCGAAGATCGCTAGGACAGAATCAAATATCGCTGAGGAATCAGAAACTAAGTTTTTGCTTAAGGGGTTAGATCACTCTAGAGGCCGAAAGAATAGGCTTTTTGGGGATTTTTTTTCAGGAAAACTATAAAATAAATCGAGATTAAAAAAGGGTGTTTATCATACATATCAGTGACTGTATACAAAAATTTTTTTTGCAGCGATTAATTTCAAAATAGCGGCTGTACAGTGTTTATCTCAAAATTGCATTTTTTAAGTTGGCCGGAAACATAACTCAGACAATGTTCAACCGATTCACTTGAAATTTTGAATATATCTTGAAAAATACATTGTCTATGGAAGTACGTAGGATTTTTTTTATATTGCATAGTTTATTTGTTATTAACAATCATCTGACGATTTTTTAGGCAAATTTTTCACTTTCCTAACATTTTTGTTAAAAAATCGTTAATAACAAATGAATTATGCAATATTTAAAAAAAATCCTATGTACTTCCATAGACAATGTATTTTTCAATATATATTTAACATTTCAAGTGGATCGGTTAAAAATTGTCTGAGTTGTGTTTCCGGCCAACTTAAAAAGTGCAGTTTTGAGATAAACGCTGCACAGCCACCATTTTGAAATTAATCGCTTCAAAAAAATTATTGCATACAGTCACTGATATGTATGATAAACACCCTTTTTTGTAATCCCGATTTATTTTGCAGTTTTTTTTAAAAAAATCCCCAAAAAGCCTATTTTTTCGGCCTCTAGAGTGGCCTAAGGCTTTAATAACGGATCTGAAGTTCCTGTACTTTGAATTGCTACCCCGTTGAAGTTCCCATTCGTGAAGTGGAACAAAAAATTGAATTTCTTCAATTGCCCACCGTTTGTTTCGGCAATTCAAGTCTGGGAAAGTGACCCCCGTGTTTAGGCTCTTCATCGTAGTTCTCCAAACTAAATCTGCAAAAAAACGATTTTGGATAACAATGACTACAGAGCAATTTTTTTACACGACTTTCCGCTGCAGTTTATGATGGAAATGTCGACAAATTGTTATCCCCGGGAAATTAGACATAAAACATGACCGACGGGAAGATGAAAGACTGTACTTCCATTTCACGGCTTCCGACTACACGCGGCTAAGCTTTGCAGTATAAATTTTCTCATCTCCCAGTTTCCTCTCGTCGCCTCTCGAGCCTCCGTAACGCCTCATCGGCGACAACTAAAACGCATTACGCGTGATGAACTTTTAACGAGTTCGCACATGTGGATCCCCGTCATCTTCTCATTTTATTACACTTTCGAATATGCAAGCATACGTACGCCTGATAACAGGTATCATGCTCCAATCACGTGTCAGACGAGAAGGAAAAACAAGAACAAACGAAAAATCAGAAAAAAGCACTTTCCATAACGTCATCGGCGGTTCATGGACGATGCAATTCAGATGTTGGAACGGGTACAATACCTTGACCGCCCATGCATGAGCGCGAGTGCTCAACTTCCAGCGGCTCGTCGCCCAAAGGCGGATGCAACATCCGGTGCGACGGCCAAAGTCTGCTGCAGACTTTGAAGTCTCTTCGGGCTACCCTACTACGATCCACCGTCAGCCTCCACACAAACCACGACATCAACATACACGCTGATACAATGTTGGACTGGCAGATCCGATCTCTTGCGAAAATTGACTGGGTAATCTTGCCTGGCGATGGTGATCAATGACGCGAGAGAAATGTTCCGGGATATTCGATTTCTGCGGTTCAGGTGACCGCGTGACGTGAAGAGTGCGTGTACGTGCATCGACGATGAAAAATGGATTTTTGTATGCAGGGACTACGGATACTTTGTTCATACGCTACTTTTACCACTCGCGCCGGCACAGTCACCAGTCGCCCACGACGTCAACTCTGCACGAGTACTTTACAGGGTTTTTGCGTAGCGCAGAATTGAGCATCGCCATTCGATCCTGGAAATGGTCGTGATGACGTCGTGGGTAAAAAGTAACGAGGGTTCGATCAGTTTGTCTTTTTTGAACACTCTCAGGAGAACTGACAGATAAAATGTGGAGAATAGCAGGCATGGCTGTCAAGAATGGCGGACATGTTAGTCAAGAATGGCAGACATGTCTGTCCAAAATAGCAGACATGTCGCTTACGAATGGCAGGCATGGCTGTCAAAAATGGCAGACATGTCTGTCCAGAATGGCAAACATGTCTGTCATTAATTCCTGACAGACATGTTCTTGACAGACATGTCCGTCAGGAATGGCAGACTTGTCTGTCAAGAATGGCAATTATGTCGGTCAAGAACAGCAGACATGTCGGTCAAGAATAACAGCCGTGTCGGTTAAGAATGGCAGACATGACGGTCAAGAATGGCAGACGTTTCGGTTAAGAATGGCAGACATGTCGGTCAAGAATGACAGGCATGTCTGTCCAGAATAGCAGACATGTCGCTTACGAATGGCAGGCATGGCTGTCGATAATGGCAGACACGTTCGTCCAGAATGGCAAACATGTCTGTCAAGAATGGCAAGCATATCGATCATGAATGACAGGCATGTCGGTGAAGAATAACAGTCGTGTCGGTTAAGAATGGCAGACATGTCGGTCAAGCATGGCAGACGTGTGGGTTAAGAATGGCAGACATGTCGGTCAAGAATGACAGGCTTGTCTGTCCAGAATAGCAGACATGTCGCTCACGAACGGCAGGCATGGCTGTCGATAATGGCAGACATTTCTGTCGATAATGGCAGACATGCCTGTCAATAATGGGAGGCATGTCTGTCGATAATGGCAGACAGTCTGTCCAGAATGGCAAACATGTCTGTCAAGAATCGCAGACATGTCTGTGAAGAATGGCAGACATGTCGGTCAAGAATGGTAAACATGTCTGTCAATAATGTCCCCAAGTTGATGATTTTATCAACGCCATGAGGGCAGTTGTCTAAAAACGCCTGACGGAAATGTGAGGTGTGAATGACACACCTTTCGTGTCAAACTCAATTTTCGTAATCAAGGCCTTCCTCAATAAATGGTGCACCGTATGCGCGGCAGCCGGAATTTCGTGTGGTTGCACATTCCACAGTGTATTCTCGTTTATTATTTAGTCTCGGTCCCCAACAACCTCGTGCTCCGCTCTGCCTTAATGATCTCTAATTATACTTTATCTGGGCGTTAATTGCTCGGTCGGTGGACACACGCCGGAAGTGAACCTCGTGTGTGTGTGTGTGTCTCGTCGATTCAGTTTGGTCGAAACTGGAACCGAATTCACAGGAAATTCAAGTTCTTCTATGTACTTGAATTCAACTTGAATTCAAAGTACCAGCATGCGGATGCGGAATTCTTCATACTAAATAGGACGGAGTTCCAAATTTATTTCATTTCAACGAACCATTGTTCTCGATGTGTGGCTCAAAAAACAAATAGCAAAAAAGCTAAACCTGAAAACGTCCATTGAGTCACTGTGATTTGCCTTTGCGCCATTGCTGAACTGCGCAGTTGCTCGTTAACAAATGGTCGATAATTCCGCGACCCGAAGACATTCTCGTGACTCGGTAGATAAAAAAGTGTTCGCACCAGTCGCCCGAGTGCACACGTAACAAGAGGTTTCTTTCATCCGACGAGCTGTTTTTTCTTGCGCCGTAATGACGAAGGTACCATCGCAAATTATCCGTTCGAACAAATGTTTCTCGAGCGTTTTTCTCTCCAGGATTTAAATTCAAATTCTAGAGGGATCAAAGTGCCAGGTTATTCCTCTTCTCGAGACAATTTGGAATGAGTGAATGGCGTTGACGTTTGCATCGTTGGAAGGCAACGATATTTTTTTTTCTCTATTTTGATAATTATATAAAGCCTTTTTTCGCAAATTGAGATTGTGAATCTATAATGAGAATACGTAGAAACGTTTAAGGTATTAAAAAAAAATTTTTGCACTCCGACGTTCAAACTGCAATGTCATAACAGCGAATCATTTCCGGATAGCCTTGCACCTAAAAACTTGAAGACCCTGCTTCGGTTTATTCCCCAGGGCCTGATACTCTCCTTGCTCCCTCGATGTCAGTGGCTTTCGAGAATTGTCAGTCCTGAAGTGACTTCTCTATCTCGCGCTCGATAGTCACGAGGAATATGTCCAAACTTTCCTGAATGTCTTCAACTTTTCCGATCGCAGACGTTCCTACTTTCAGTTGAAACTCACGGAAAGTTTTTTTTTTCAAACTTTTTAGGGCTGTCATGTTATTCGTGGGGCGTACGTTTTCTGATAAAGAAATCTCCATTATACAACAGTCGTGCGAGATATTCAAACGAATCCGTGTGAAAGATTCCAGACCATTGAATTTCCAGGGCTTCCCGGGAACATTGTTCGGTCCCTGTGCGAGTATGCTCGAGTGTATCGTCGTTTAAGGGGCTGTACCAGTGTGACACTTTAAAAAAATCGATTTTTCTTTGCCTTTTTCGACAGATTATACTTTCAAGAATATCCTGTAAACATTTCAAGGCCGTATCTCTAATCATTTTATCTTGCAAAAATCGATAGTTAAATCTTCAAACGTGTTTTTCTCGAAATGAGATTTTTC
Organism: Ophion obscuratus; assembly: GCA_964007375.1. Classification (NCBI taxonomy): domain Eukaryota; kingdom Metazoa; phylum Arthropoda; class Insecta; order Hymenoptera; family Ichneumonidae; genus Ophion; species Ophion obscuratus. Next base: position 49,413,969 of record OZ023318.1, read on the forward strand.
AAATTTGCTGACATTGTAACTCAAAGAGCAATTATCCGATTGACTTGAAATTTGACCTGAATGCTCTTGAATATATTTACTCTACAATGACGTAGGACATTTTTGATTGGATAAAAATTGACGATTTGGCATTGAAAAAAACGACCATTTTATAGGCAAGAAAACAGACTTTTTTCATAACTACGCCATTTTGTTAGATTTTGATATTTTTCGAAAATCCTACGTCATTGTACAGGAAACCTTCCAGTTTAACGACATTTTTTCCTTTCTCGGTTTCAGCCACTCAAGCGGCCGGAATCATGTCAGCAGAGGAGGAACTTTTTTTTTGGCCTTCGAAGGCAGCGCATAGTTCGCTTGGATCTCGATATTTTTCTATGAAAAAATTATGCAATATAGGTCAAATATAGCCAAATATATTCTTAATTTTCCGAAACATTTAATTGAGTATTCTTCTTCCAAAAAAATCCCGAAAATCACCCAAATCTTTAGCGTTCACATTGGTATAGCCCCTTAACGTTCAGATTGAGCATGAGAGCTCGCTTCAATCCCGGAACGCCCAGAGTGGGCTTCCGTCACAGACGGTCTTCAAAGAAGTTTCGTCCATTTCCACGTTGTTGAAGTTTGCATCGTCGAAGTTGAATATAAATAAATTTTGACAGATTTAGGCCACCGGAAATTTTCAAACGATTTTTAGGCTCATCATTAGAGATCGGCAACTAAAATCGGCGGAAAAATATATGAAACGACACTAAAAAAGAGGCAATAAAATTTCAGCATTTTCTGCTGTTTCTACGCGGACTTTATCATCAACTGAAATTCAGGAAAACGAAGTCTTCCCTTCGTTCCTCAAAACTGCAGTGATTAAGTTGTGCCTAGTTGTAAAAGTCGAAAAATCATTTTTTTCAAAACCAATATATTTTGACAGTATATCAATGTTCCCTAAATTTTTTGAACGTGATTGGATCATACAGATTTATAGGCTATTATGTCGACGCCCGTCGAAACGCTCAAAACGTCGATCAAAACTTCAAACGCTTTTTTTCTCTCGAAAGTACGTTTTCAAAGTCGGTTAGCAAAACATCTCAAAAACTACAGCATCGATTTTTCTGAAATTGTTAGGGCTTTCTCTAGGTGTAAAAATATTGTGTAAGTATTTGATCGACGGATTTTTGTTTCCGATGTACGTTTTCGATGTGATGAACGAAAAATGCCTATTTTTCTTCGCAAAAATCAGGAACACGCGGCATTTTTTTAAATTCAATATTTCGATAAATATCGATTTCGATAGATTTTGTATCAGCTGTAAATCGATTACAATTGAATATTTTCACACCAAAAATTACAGAGTGTTCTTCAGCTGATACTTTTTCAAGTACCCAATTTTCTTAGAAATCCATCATCACAATGTTCTATAAAAAAAAAAACAACCAAAAACCACCTTTTCCGACTGTTACAACTAGGCATAGCTCGTAAATGAACTCGGCGGTGCCCTTACCCCTCGAGAATGTAGTTTACGAACAGAGCAAGCCCGGAGTGGATATTCGCCCCTAAAATCGAAAGGCAAAAAATGGTCCGGGAGTTTAACGGTTGACGACACCGCCGAGAGCGTTAAACTTCTGGCAGCAAAAGTGTCCGGAAGGAGGATCGTCTCATACCAGTCGCGTCTCATCCACACCGGACAACTCGTTAGAACGATTACGCTAGTTGGGCCAAGCTCTCGGGCGAGATTCGATCTATGAAGGCAAGGAAGCGACGACACTTCTCCGCCCCGCCTGTACCAACATGCCCGTGTATAATCGTCGTTATACCATGGCAAAGGGGAGATCTTCAATTTGGGTCACGTCTTTGGACGGCCCGTCGCAGCCAAATTGGGCAATCCAGTGCGCCCATCACGTCTAGCCCTCGTTTCTCGTCTCTATCCTCTCCAAAGTTTTCTTTCCTCCTGTTGCGATTTCACAAAATCGGTCGAGACGCCATTTTTCTTTTTTTTCCTTCTCGCAATATCGGGAGTTTGGACGAGAACTGGTTTGGACGGCACGATCTCTGAGGATTTTTTTTTCAGGTGCGCGCTCGTCTCGCTGTGAGAAAGCGTCGCGGCGGCATCACGAGCGAGGCCGTTGCAAAGTGCGTCTCGTAATTCAATACAACGTCGTTGAGTTTACACGCACGTTAATAGGACGTGTGTGCGTGTGCGTGTGTGTGCGCGTGGGGATGTGTGTGTGTGTGTGTGTGTGTGTGTGTGTGTGTGTGTGTGTGTGTGTGTGTGTGTGTGTGTGTGTGTGTGTGTGTGTGTGTGTGAGTGAGTGTGTGTGGATGTGTGTGTGGATATGTGAGTGGGTATGTGGGTGTGTGTGCGCGCTTTAACCCATTACTCTTGATCGGTGTCCTCGGGCTTGAGGGAGGACGCGAGCGTGTCACGTATCACGGGACACGATCGACCTCGTTGCGAGACTCTGATCGAGCTCTTCCAAAGCACAGACCACCAAGTTTCGCAAGTCTCCTCGTAGTCTGTACTGGAGCCGCTGACGGGACCGATAAAAAAGGGGGACTAAGGCTGCCTTCCTTCGTCAAGGAGATGCCCTTACGCCGAAGGACGCCGGGACGATCGATAAACGAGTCCCGACGAAATTCGCAGGACTAACGTCCTCGCTAATGTTGGAGCTTGCATTGTTGGAATGCAATGGAAATTAATTTTTTTCGCGCAGGACAAAGATGCGGATATCACTCGATGGGATTATTATTTTTTAAGACCCTTATGAGAAAAAGGAATAAAAAAATTATTGAGGAATTGTTAAACCCAAACGAATTTTTTTAGATCCACAATCTGGCGAGGATCTTAAGATAAACGTTTGAGTAATCTTTGCTAAGTTGATACAAATGTTTTTTTGAGATCCTTAATCTTATAAGGATCGTAGGAAACGTTTGAGTTATTTTTGTTAAACCCAACAAATGGTTTTTAAGATCCTCATTCTGATAAGGATCTTGAAATAAACGTAGGAGTAGTTTTTGATAAATTTGGAAAAAGGTTTTTTAAGACTTTCATGGTGATAAGGAGATACAAAAATGGTTCAGTAATTTTTGCTAAACACAAAAAAATTATTTTGCAAGACCCTCATTTTGATAAGGATCTCAACATAAAATATTCGAGTAATTTTTGCCAAATTCAAAGAAATGTTTTTTAAGACCCTCGTTTTGATGAGGAGTTGAGAAAAAAAACGCTTGATAAATGTTTGCTAACCCCAAACTAATGTGTTTTAAGACCCTCATTCTGATGAGGATCCTAAAATGAACGTTTGAATAATTTTTGCCATACCCAAACAAATGTGTTTTAAGACGCTTATTCTGATGAAGACCTTAAAATAAACGTTTGAGTATTTGTTGGTATACCCGAACAAAAGTTTATCACCATCCTCATGCTCATACGGATTTAAAAAGAAAACGTTTGAGCAGTTTCTGCCGAATTCAAACGAATGTTTTTTATGGTCCTAACTCTAAAAAAGGATCCTAAAAATGTTTTATTAATTTTCGCTGAACCCAAGCACACTATTGGTAAGATCTTCATTCTAATGTCTTAAGGTAGAACGAGCGCGTACTCTTGGTTTCTATAGATTTTGTTGAAATTTTAACCAGAAATTATCCATATTATTATGCATGTTTGAGTGGAATTTCAGAACAGTCGACTATTTAGATTGGGCGATAATGGGTTTTTAAATGGCAACTTTTAACACTGCAGGGTCTGTATTAACCAAAAGTCAGGTCACATAATACGTCGTACCATTCTATTGTGTTTATAAATTTTGAAAAAAAATTATGTTTAGATAGAAAACTAGTTAGGGAAAGAGTGAAAAAAGTTTGGTTTCCCTTTACTATTCAGTTTTGTTAAATACGTTCAGTAAAGACAGAATAATTCTTCGTAAGATAATATTTGTCCCCTATAATAAGAAGACACATGGTAACACCGCAGAACAGTATTGTTCAATATTTCGAGAAAAAAAATGATCGTTTTCCTAACGTTAAAAAAATGTATCATAAAAATACATATTTGCGTTATAAATGTTAATATTTTATATTTTTTATGTTATCTTCATTAAGGGGCCAATCCACTTTGGAAAATTCAAAAAATCGAAAGCAAGCAAGACTTGAAGAAATCGACGATGATGAGCAATCAGAAGGGATTTTGTACGGTGCAGGAATTGCCGATTGAGTTTAGGTGAGAGTTTTTCATAGTATAAACTTCAAACGCGTTTTTCTCGAAACAACATTTTCAAAATCTAGCTCCATCGTATCTCTAGAACTAATAACGCGATTCTGTTGAAATTTGAACGACATATTGTAACCATGATTCGCAACGAGATGACCCTTGAGGGTTTTAAAATTTTCATTTTTGCTCTTTTTTTTTGCGAAAATACTTTTTCTTTTTGCGAAAAGACTTTTTTTCGTTTTTCATCCGCCATTTTTTTTATTTTTTGATAAAACTTTATATCCGAGGGCAATTTTGAAGCTGGTGGCATACTGAATCTAATCGACTTTGATTTTTTTTGGTTCAGACAAGCCGTTGCCGAGTTGTGATGAAGTTACCTAGCCCACCTATTTTTGAGGCGTTACGTTAAACTATAGTTTTTTTACTTAAACATGAATAAAAATGAATTAAATTTCTCTAAATGTATTTCAAGACATTACTTATCAAGCCCAACAACTTTTATATTCATCATCTTTTATAAAATCCTCAAAAAAAAAAAATCGCGGAAATAGCCTTTTTTCGTGGCTTCAAAGTGGACTGGCCCCTTAACAAATTAAAGTGTTGGTTGATTCATAACTAATGAAAAACTTTGTTCGATTAAAAATTGCTTAAAATAAAAATTTGTATTGCAATATTATTTCAAATATGCCGCGCAAACACACGTCATTGGGTGCGGGGAACGATGCGGTGTTGCCATATGTCTTCTTATTGTAATGGCGAAATATTTTTACGGAAAATTATTCTGTCTACATTTCAATGCAGACCCTGCAGTGTTGAAAGTTGCAATTTTAAAACCGATTATCTCCCAATTTAAATAGTCGACTGTTCGGAAATTTCACTTAAACATGCGTAATTATATGAACGATGTCTGGCTAAAATTTGAACAAAATCTATAGAAATCAAGAGCGCGCGCTCGTTCTCCCTTAAAGGCCAGTTTTTTCTTTTTCATTTCCTCCTTGACGAGCAGAATACATCTTTGGATAGCACTACGATCGGTTGTTTTCGAGTGGCAATCAACGGCAATATATATGAAGCATGATCGTAATTGTACGGTACAAAAGGCTCGGATTTGGGGGGGGGGGGGTGAATAATCAAGAAACTAGTCACTATGTAAATCACTACGACGTAAGAACAACCTCTCCTTATCAACGGGTTCTGCATTCTCTAGCGGAAAGTAAACAAGTAAATAACAAAACAACGAACTTTCTAACAGCTCTCAATCTTCTTGAGTGTACAACAAAGAAGTAAGTACTCCACGACCCTTATCGTCCGTTTCCTCCTCACTCTTCCTCGTGATTTCTCATTAGGATAAAATGGAACTTACCCCAGCAGAGCGGATTCCTCGGCAGTTGCGGCTGTCGGCATCTTGTTTCTCTCCCTAAAACAAAATGGCTGCGAATAATCACACGACCTGCCCTAGCGGCTTCGCTAACTATCCAGCCGACATCCCATGCCGACGACCACCCCATGTGTACGAAGCTTTCCCGTGCTCGTAACGTTAGTAATTTAGCTGTCACCGAAAGCCATTACAAAGCTGCCGATTCGCGCTTTTCGATTCGTTCCTTCGAAAACATTGAGTTGTCAAAAAAAAAAAAAAAAAGAAAAAAAAAAAGACGGAACGTCATGAAGTTGCGAATTAAAGGAGGATTCTCTAATCCATCAGGTTTGCACATAATTGTGATATTCAGTCGAATGTAAAATACTTTTAAAATAATTACGAATTAATCCATCGTCCATTAAAATTAAGCGAATCAATCCGTCGTTCTTAAAAATTTGGAGAATTAATCCGTCGTCCAGTCCCTCTCTGATAACTACCGGTAATTGTCAACATTAAACGTGGCAAATTTTTCGAACGGTGTTGAAAAGCAGGTCTTGATGAAATTGAAACTTTTTTTAATCTTTTTTTTTTTGGAATGCTGATTATTTTACACAAGCGGCAACAATTTCAGTTAAAAGTTCTTAGCAAGTGCTACTCTCACGAATTATTTCAGATTTTTAAACCAAAGGACTGAAAAAATAGGGGCGAATAGATCGGAGTGGAATTGGATACTTTTTTTTTTTTTTTTTTTTACAAAACCTATTATTTTACAGGAGCGATAATAATTTCAGTCGAAAGTTCTCGGTAATCGCTACTCTCATGAATTATTTCAGATTTTCTAACCAAAGGATTAAGGAGTTTTGGAACATCTGATGAAATTTTACCATTTAATTCAAATTTATAAAGTAAATTCTTTGTGATATACTGAAAGCACCCTCCAAATTTAAAATCGACCGTCTGCACCGTCTATATCAAACGTACAATTGAAAAAATACTTTTCAACATAGGGAGATGCCCAACATTTACGCACGAAATAGTGTGAAAAATGTTAAAAATGCTATAAAAAAGAGTGTCAAATCACTCAGTACATTATCAGTTAAAAAGTATTTATTCAATTATAAATGTGATGGAAACGGTGTAGACCATTGATTAAAAATTTGGAAGGTAGATTAGGTATATAACAAAGAATTTCCTGTGTAAATTGGAATGAAATGGTAACATTTCGTCTATTGTCCCAAAACTCCTTAAGGGGTCTTTTCACTTTAGACGCTAAAAAAGGCTATTCTCGTCATTTTCTTTGATAGGGTTATATGATAGATATTGATATAAAAGTTGTTACACTTAATAAGTATACTTTCGAAATACATTTTTAAAAAATGTATTCATTTAAGTCACTATTTATAGACGGAAATAGTAGTTAAAAAAGTCCTAAAAATTGTAGGTCTGTGCTGTTGATGAAATCTCGTAGATGGATCAGCCGAAATGAAAAATCAAACGGTTTTAGATTCAGTATGTTAATGGCGCATATCATACGATTTTTTATATATGTATAAATAACAAAATGACGGCCATTTTTCGAAAAAAAAACAACACAAAAACCAGTTTTTTTCACCATTTCACATTTTTGGCAAACAAAAAATAGTTAATATCAAAATTTAAAAAAATCCTTGATATGCGATATAGTTAATTTTTTCAAATGTATTTATCAAGTGTAACAACTTTTATATCAATATCTATAATATAAACCTATCAAAAAATGCATGAAAATAGCCTTTTTTAACGTCTAAAGTGAGAAGACCCCTTAAAAGAATATAGTGGAAAGCAATTATTGCCGTGACGGACAGACGGACCTGACGAAATAACGAGGGTTCCTAGTGACTACGGAAGCCCGGAAGGGTAGCCAACGTGAATTTCCCATTTGTCATCAGTATCCCAGTCTCAATGATCGACAAAACTACGATCATTTTTCTATTATTTTTTTTTCACTGCACCGTCTCTTTTCTCACTTTTCGCGGCGTATTCGTTTCGAGCCATTTGGTAATCTCCATCCTCGATGAAAAGCGCACACGCTCAGCGCTGTATACATGAATATTCCTCGGGAACGAAACGGGAAGCGCGAGTCGGTCTGTCGCAAGATTGAGCTTCCGGTGTGCGTCACGTCCCACGCAGTGACGTAACGAGAATGCGAATGACGAAGTTACAGTCGAAGAGACTGACTCCAGCCGCTACATTTATATTTAGGCACACATATACATCTACGTGCATGATACGAATAATTAACAAAAGCCATGCGCGTAAAGCGATATAAAAATCGAGCTTGGAAAGAGATCGGGTCGCATGCAGCTTACCTCGTTGGCGCCCGTTCCACCTAGGCCGCGATCGATAGTCGCAACGTCAGTTTCCGGTCATGGCTCATACTTCTTCGATTCTAACCACTATCATCAATGTTATCATCGATGATAAACCGCGACGTTAGCTCGCTTCACCCGTTACCCGCCACCCCCAAAAAAACTTTCCACGGACTTTCCACCGACGAGTGTTACACCCCCAAAGTCACCAACATCCGGTCCAACTCTATCGCGTAACGTGATTCGAAGAGGCCCCCGTAACGAGATGAGGAAGAAACGCGAAAGAGAATCAGGAGGTTGTCCGTTACCCAAACGGAACAGTCAACGGTATTGGGATCGTCGTCACGAACCACCACCAAACGTGACGAAGTAAGGGCGTGGTGGACTCGAACGATGTTTCAATGATCGGTATGCGAATGTACGGAATGAGGACGTAAGACGGAAATATCTCGTGAGAGGGTTTCGAGGTCGCCGTGGGTAGGCGTCGAGATGGATGATGCTGCAACCACGAAGGAAGCTCGAAGTAAGGCCCTGCGCTTGTATCCGTTCCACAGGCTGTCCCGGTTTCAAACGGAATCGTGAAGTATCTCGAGAACGTCACCGAACAAGTGCGGTACAGTGGAGAATTTGCTAATTGGAGAATGGACAGCAGTTACAAGGGTTTTGAAGTGTCACCAGCATGCAAATCTTCAAGCTGGAGACAGGGTTCCATTTTCGGTTGGACTTGTCTTCAGACTACAATTGGGTGTCGTCAAGAGCATAGGGTCGCTTTTGAGAAAGTGGAAGCATTTGGTACGTGTCTTATTCCGGATCCTACAACTTTGAAAAATTTATCGACCGAGGCTACATTTCATGGCATATTTGAGCGTTCCGTTTGAAATGGGACAGCCTGTACCATCCAAATGTATATAGAGCCCACCACCGCCACCACCGTTAACATACTTCGTTCTTTTCGTTAGTTCCCTTGGATGATTCGTGCTTGGGACACCTACCTGGATACTATCGAGACACTCTCTCGTCTGTCCTCGATCAATGGGTCCTTCTTCCTCAACTCGACCTTGGGCGATGCGAAGCTGAAAGCCTTTTTCACGCTCTCGAGGACGCTCTGTCCGGTCGTCTGGGTCTGATCGACGATAGTCGTACTTTTGTAGACGTCTTCGCCCAGGTCTCCGAGCGACCTGTACGAAGCGCCAATACCTGCCGGCATGGCGATATTTCCGGTCACCTCCTCCTCGTCCTCCTCCACACGAGGCCTGTCGCTCTTCCGACTGGCGTCTTTGAAATTCTTGTTATCAGCCCCCCTGGAAAGTACACGATGTTTCGCTGTACGGTGATGAATCCTCTAGAGCGTCGGATGTGATGATCCTCGTCGTTGCTGCTGTTGCTGACGGCTGTCGACGATCGACCGTTCTACCCGGTCAGCAGCGACCTCGAGGTCACGAGGAACGCGCTGACTTATAACGCCCCAGACTTCTGCTTGTCCACGTAGGCGTGCCAGAAGCCGAATTTCATCGCCAAATTCGTACGTCAATCAACGCAAGCGAACGGGGGGAGAAAACGGAAATAATAAAACAATGAAAGACTATGAAGGGTGAGTGGACAAAAGTTCCTTCAGAGCTCGAGCACTCCTCGGCCCCGTGACATTGGCTGGCTCCACGTTCATCGTGGTACGCAGGCTCGCGTTATCATCACTAGTTACCTCATCGCTTCAACATCATCTTTGGTGGATCGGCAACTTCCAGCAAGTCTCTTTCGTGTGATGTTTGCGCTGGTTCGAGATAAGGTCGATTGCCCAACTCGTCGTGTTAAATGGCAACTTTACTTTGCGGTTGTTTCAACCCTGATGAGGCAAAACCTCGCAAATCCCTTTGGCTTTACCTCTCATTTTCCCCAAGTGATGTTAACTCTCCCAATCAACCCCTACCATCGATCAAATAACCTAATCCCTTCATCAGTCATACCTCGAAGCTGACCTTAAGGCTGCACGCCAAACCTCAAACTTTCACCCCCTACGTACACACCCCAATGACAAACGTCAAAAACGTTTAGCCCCCGGTCCCGCCAATGACACGAGGCTCCGGTCGTGCTCTTCGGCTCTTCTGGAATGCTCGCGTGTCTTCAAGCAATGTGATCATGCAGTTCGGTATAATCGATCGAAATTGCGTTAACATTCATGCGTGGCTGGCGACATGCCAATTGCGGTGTGAGTGTACGTTATCGTGAGTGCGTATGTGTACGGTTGCGTTTTTTTTTCTTTTACGAATGAACGGTTGGAGTATTTGCAACGAGTCTTCGATGATTTTATCATTTGTACAAAGAATCATCATTTCGGCAATGTGTTGGCCCACATTATGCGGGCACAACCGTGGTGGAGTTTCTCGATCGCATACGTCGAAGAAAACATCCGGGACTGGAGAATGCAATGAAAAATCGATCGATGACGTGCATTGTGCATACTCCTTGCTGCTGTCGGCCAAACTATCACACAATGTGCCTTTACAACCTAGTCCATATATAAATACATACATACATACATATATATATATATGTATTTACTTATTTATGTTTATACGAACATGTAAGATATAAGCTAGTACACATGCAAGAAAAATCGATATAGTCGTTGGTCGATTGGGTTATACACGGAATCGAGTCAGATGTTCGTCGTTTATTGATTTCCATGGAAGCGCCCAGCACTTGCGACTGCATGTGCGCGCTGTGTGCTTTTCTGTCTTTCGTTCCCACCTCTACATACCACCGCCCCATCGGATATTATTGTTAAATTACCAATATATCGACATAAAATTCATATGATCAACTTCTTGAACTAACAATGAAAATGGAACGATCACCCGGATGAACATTGTCTGTGGGCAATTTGACAATTGAATGGAATTTCAACGTTGGGCGAACAATGTTTAACACGAGAAGGCTTGCAATTCGTATGTCCCATGATCGCGTATGACAGCTACGTCTGTCGCTCTGACTCTCTCTCTCTCTCTCTCCCCCTCTCTCCCTCCCTCTCCCTCCCGCTCGGGCCCCTCATGATAATCATATCGCTGAGCAAATAAATTACGTGCTTGGCTGCGGTTGCCGACGATTAATCAATAATTGAATCATAGTCGGTGTCAAGGTCAGAAAGATTCGAATTCACGAAAAGAGGAAGTGCTTCCATGATAAGCGCGTATGATAAATTTTGATCGCGCAGTAGTTGGCTAGCCGGAGCAGCACGTAAAGGTTTATCGATTTATCCAGGCGCTGGAAAATGTGCAATTTTCGAGACCGTTCTTTATCTTACATGAATATATATCCTCGGTAATTGCATGTGAGAAACGAGAAGCGGTAAAGAGGGAACGAGAGAAGAAATGGCAGAAAGAGAGGCAGAGAGAGAGAGGGAGAGAGAGAGAGAGAGAGCGGAGTCGCGTCTAGTTACACTCGGAAGGGTAGGGTGTTAGTGTATTGATTTTCCGTATAAACCAGTGGAATTGGGGTTAACCCGAGGCTGCCACCGACAAATCTAGACCGAGAGTTTCCTCGTTCAATTCGTATCACGTATTCGGCAGGTCGATCGATTAATATTTTTTTCTTCTCTGTCTTCATATGCCTCTACATTCGTATAACGTTCCTCGGCAGGATTTTTTTTACCGCGCTAAAACGGTCGATCGTCGTACAAAAGAAGCGCGGGGGCGGCCATCCAGGGATCGAAGATCCCGGGAAAAAGTCACCCTGATTCCCGTATCGATGGAGAATCCGACACGTCAGACGTAGTTGCTGGACAGTTCCGAGGGGAAATCTTTGCTTTTTCTTTAGTTGGTTATATACGGCACAATGTTACACAGAGTCAAAGCACGCATGTACGTCAAACGTCATCGCGAAGAACATTTCGGGAGGGAGGAGGTCGTAGGTCGTCAGGAGCAACCCTCGGGGTCGCGTATATCGAAAGCAGCAGAGACAGACAAAGAAAAATTCGTGTACAGAGCGCGCGCTCACGATAAACCCGCCCACATTGAGCAACGAAAACTCGTCTGCAACCGCGACAATCACACGGGGGGGCGAAAAAGTGACGAGGAAAAATGATCGGTGCTTCGACTTACCTCGTCTTCGTCGGCTTGGAAACTCGCGCCGAATTGGTGGATCGCTGAAGACCCGTGGAGCCGAAGAACAGTTGCAGCTTAACGCAGTTGACGTAAGAAACGCGCTGCTATGGCTCTAGTTAGTCGAAGGGGGAGGGAGAAACGCTCACGGTGTATGCCGCGATCAATGTGATTCCCGCTCGTGATGCGACGATATCACGATGATACTTATTATGATTGTTATTGTAATCTGTCAATAGTTATACCAGGTGGGATTTCAATGTGACGAGGGTATGACGTCGCCTCGAGTATGAGGGGGCACTCAGCGGTGTGATAGGAGAACGAATTTTCTGCATTCAACGCACACGCAGCACTCGACGAACTGGTCACTGAGCTCTTGTCGAAGCTGTCCTTTGTGAATTGGGGAGAGGGGCGCGCTCGGACTACTTCTGTTCGGTCAATGGGACTGCGCAGACCTTCCTGCGCACGGCCCTTACCGGATCGAACCGGTTCATTTAGCCGGGTGTCGACATCTGTACTAACCGCTCGAATCCCCGCTCATTGGGGAACACAATGCGTTCTTTCTACCCTACCGACCGCTGTCTCGGTCACCATCCGCCTGGGGTAGTACCGAGCAGCTTGACGCCAAGGGAGCGATTCTATCGACTATAGGTAATCGAGGAGAGTGTCTTCAACGCCGAAAGGTAAGGAGAAACCCGGTTGATCATCTACCCTGTGAGCAGTGACCCGAATAATACCGATACCTACCGAAGGTCAAAGCTCGTCGGATAAGATGCCGAAAAATTGGCGCAGGCTCCTAAACTAGAGCCCTTGTCCAGGTTCGCATTACCCATCACACACTGTACCCATTGAAGATCAGCTGTCGCAAAATAATTATCAAGTATCCCTAAGCTAGGTCCCTCATGTTTCTAGGATCACACGACAGGTTGTCCTGGAAAGAGCGTTGAAAGACATCGATCATAGTCGCCAATAGACTGGTCCTGACATTTTGCACCAAAGCATGGCATCCCTGATAGACATTGAAGGATCCAAGAATCGACCAAGAGTGCGGCGTTTGTCTGCCGAATAGCGGCGAAACGCCACCATCTTGAAGACGCAGAGCTGCCTACGTAGCAGAATCAGCATACGTATACACGTAGTCAGCTGGTGCGTACACCCCATGAGAATTACCTGGTCGAAACCGGGACCCTTATTTATGACCGGTTAAAAGGATTTTAATACACGTCGAGCATGCGCCGCCCGCGATAATTCACAGGGACAGCTACCGTATTTTCTACCAGCCATCCTCGCAAACTTCGTTCCTTTTTATTCCCAAGAAAACGAAGAGGAAGCGGCCGGTGAAAAGGTAAGGCGCGGTAAGTAGCCGTAATAGCAAAGCAGTATCCGTCATAAAAATCGACCGCGCCACCTAGACATGACTTGCTTTAAGGTTAAGGCAGCAAGACGTCAATGGAAAAAGCAACTTCGGCCTCTCCTGATCGTCTTTTCTTTCTTTATTTTCCTAAAAAAGACAACAACGATCGATACCGCGATGGTGGAATGGTAAACGTGCTTTTATCCACAAAGCAAACACCAGGCGTATTTTCGCGGCCTTGTTTTGGAAATGACCATGCAGCTAACGATTCGGACTAGCCCCACTGATCCAGCGAGTCCTCCTTAAATCACGAAACCGAGTCCATTCGTTTTACGTATACAGGGTCTGGTTTTTATCACCAGCTGTTTTTGATTTGGTGCTCGTCTCCCTCTCTCGCTTCCCGAAATCACGACCTTAACTCATCTTCCGGAAGTGCTGCTGCAGCGGTAGCAGTAGCCAAGGCCGACTGCGAGTTGGATGGGGTTCCAACGTTGGCTGGGCCGTCAGCGATCGTAATGCGAAGCCAAGTGGAAAGGGAAGATGGAAATCCGCCTCCCGGGAATTTAATACCAGCACGTCGAGGGATCTCAACTGCAAATCTTCCTTCGTCCTCCATATCGGTATCCCCATTTACCTGTTACGTATATAGAGACACATTGCGCACATGGAAGGCTTCCCGCGAATCCAAGTCATCATTGCACTTTGGGCTTAAGCCTTGGAGGTGCCTTGCCAGAGCCGCCAGCCTCAAGCAAGTACGTTCAGTTAGCAGCAGATTGTGAATACGAAGCGCGAATTGCAACGCCACAAAGACTTGTCGTCAGCGGCTAGTTCCAAAGTTCCAAGCTTCTTCTCGACGTTTAAATGAATCTTTGGATTCACGGGAGACCTGACACCTTTCACCTTTCTTGAGGAAGGTAAGCGAGTGTCAGGTATAATACAGCGCGCTCAGCATACAGCTCAGCATGTTATTCGCGAGGAAAAAAAGTTATAGCCCATATAGCATTTCCGCCGAGCGTAGAAAATTTATTGTTACGAGAGAAGCGCTGCTGGGCTTTTCCAGCGCTGCTTCGGACTTATGAGAGAACGTACGTGTTTTATAATGCCGTATAACGGTGGCTCGGTGTCTCGCCCTCTACTTTTCGCTTCCCACGTATATAAATTACACGTACGTCTATATAATCTCGGTTGGTAAGTACGAAAAGAATTTTCGCCGAGAACTACGCTTCGTAAAAGCCCGTTGGACGACGATATTTAGACTGTCTGGTCGTATGACGGATCACGGTGAACGGATTACGGTGAGGCGCTCAGTGGCCTCGTTCTTTTCTTCAGGGAATATTCCTCCGGGCACAAATTTAGCACCTCCATCACATATGCACTTCCCGTACACCCTGTTGCTCGGATATCGCATGATACAGTGCAGATGAGTTGTAGGCAGCAACTCAGCACGTGTGTCAAACATCTCCATACGCATAAAGTGGTCGGCCCAGTAGTCGTCAGGGTTTAGTGGTCGTCATGTTTACACATTAAATAAGTAGTTTAAGAAAACTATCAGTCGTTCGTGCAGATCCGTGATATATTGGCGCCCAGGAGGTGTTTACTATGATTGGGGTAGAATATCCGTAATTCGAATATCCATAAGTCGAATATCCATAAGTGAGTATAGAGTAGAAATGAGTACCAGAAATGGCGGGAGGTAGAGAAAAATGGGTATAGAGGGAAGCCAAAAAAAACCAAAGATAAACCCAAACAAAAACGAACAAACCCAAACAAACTCACTTATCTCTACCTCCCGCCATTTCTGGCACTCATTTCTACTCTATATTCACTTATGGATATTCGATTTATGGACATTCATACTTATGGATATTCGATTTATGGATATTCACTTATGGATATTCGACGACAGTGATTTACTATGTTGTATTACATTGTCACTTTCGTAAGTATACGTATTTGAGAATAATCAGATGAAATATAGTTATATTAAGTTATATAATATAACTAATTATATAACGAATAATAATTAATAACTATTGAATAATTTATATAATTAGATCAAATATATTCAGCTACGGCGCCTTTTTCTGCGATTTCGGCTGAATCCTTCATTTGGACGTTAAAGTGAACCGTGTCACATCTCGGGTGATTTGAAAGTGCCTGGGGACTTGAGTAAGGTAAGTTTATTTTCAAGGTCTACATAACAATATTAGTTTTGCGTTCAGCATAACAAATTATAGTTTTAGGGTAATTTCAACGAGTTTTCATATATGGCGATTACTGGTTCAGCAATGTCAACACTCCGCCAATTAATCGCCACGGCTGTCGATAACTGGAACGAGATTGGCAAAGAAGAATCTTATATATCGAATATTAAATTATAGAAAATCGGAAAAGAAATATTGGGCCTGTAATTAGCCTTGTCTGAAAAATCCACGGACCAGGAATCATCGTATACATATTCGTTACAGTGAAAAGATCTGCATATAAATAAACGTTGTCGGTTACTGGGTCGTGACCATGTCGAAAACTGGGCACGTCTCGAACACAGGTGAACACCACTTGATCGAAAAGATATTAAAAATTATTTTATGATAAAATAGTTGTCTACATTTATTGAAAATGAAAAAAAGTATAATTCCCGCGTAATAATGGTAATACTTTTTTTTTAATTCATAAAGTTGTATATCAGAGACTTTTATGTCTTAAACTGTTTGTCAAACGTTTTAATAAAAAGCAATAAGGTTGTGACTGAGTGACTAATAATTATTTTGCAGTCCTAATGCAAACACAATCGGGTCGACAAAAGGCTACAGACCTTTGCATTATTAGTTGAAGCAGTTTGAACGTATGTGGTAGTTAATGGGACGTTCACATGGCGATGACTAGACCAACCGCCACGGCGCCATGACGATGACCGTACTTCGTCATGGCTTCTTATAGCCTTTACGAAATATTTCCTCGAAAACTGCACCAGACAGGAGAATTTCACACTGTTCTTCGTAATAAAAACCCCATTAAAAATGACTTAAAATAACCTCTACTCACTTTGCAAGTGGAGCTAAACAAAATTTGCAAAGTCGAGCGATGCGCTCAAAGTGGAGATCACTGGGCCAACTACCTTATATCACAATGGACAATTGTTTGCAAGCTGCTCATTTTTTCAACCACTGCTTATAAAATCCAGCTTATAAAGTAGCCCGAGTCTGTCTTTAAGCATCAATTTACTGTATGTCAATCCAAATTGACTGTATATCAATCCAAAGTGTAATTGCGTTAAAGTGGAACCCAAAGTGTCAGATGGTCTGATTCCGCAAGCTAAGTATAGAGTGCAAATAGGTACTTGTACTACTTGTCTACCAAAGTCAAAAGACGTGCCGGCAAATAAATAATAAATATCGACAGAACCAAGTCACTAAGAGAAACGTCTTCAGGTACCTTCCCTTTTTGGCAACGAAAACTGCCCACTGATCTGGTAATCTAGGTTGCAGTAGAACATGGCCGCGAAAGCGTTGAACCTTGCAAATTCATCCCGAGCGAGGAAAATACACTGCACCAAAATGGTAGCCCCGAATTAGCATCGATTCTCCTTTAGGGTGCGAATTCTCGGCATTTCCACGGGCCCCGCGAGAAGCTCGGTATACGTAGGCAGGGTACCGTTATGCAGATTAGGATTGAGGAGACATTAAGTAGATTCGAGCGAGAAGCTATTGAAGGGTGAAAACCACCCCTAAACTTCCGTCGGTCGTTTTATCGTTCTCGATAAGAAGCGCGAGGCGCAGTTTCACGAAACACTATATACATGTACATACTTATGCATACATATATATATGGCAGATATACCTGGCCTATCGCCGGCAGGAGGAAAGCGAGACCCGGAGACATTGAAACTTTGGATTTACCCATGCAAATGGAAAACGGTTCTTCCGCGGCAAGTTTTAATTCAACGTTTCGTCGCGCCCGAGATTGTCTTGACTCCGGTGGGCGACGCGTATACGGTTTCTCGTGAGTGAAGTTGGTCAGGACTTTGCACGTTCGGCTCGGTACCACTCCGTTGCGGAGTTTCTTTCCCTCTTCGCCCTCTCACTCCAATCGAGCGAATCGCGTCTTCGTCTCTCGCTTTCTCCCCCGGCCAGGTAAAAGAGATCTCGAGGAACCACTCAAAATGGTAATACGAAAGTTCAAAGACACCACCGTCTCACGGTTTGTACCGTGAGAATTTCAACTTTCTGCTCTTCCGCGCTTAGTTATGGTCCTCATATTTATGCGTGTACGTATCTCTTTGCGGATTTTTCATCTCGTCATCAGCACCAACATACAAATGCGTAAATCCATATAGACATAGATAGTATATAATTTCGCGCCTCCCATGGGTCATGCACAATTTTTCCCTTGCAAATATTGCCTCACACCCTGGATCAAATTTATACGGCAACTCGTGCAATTTGGCCCTCACCTCATCCGCTCGACGACTTAGATTCGTACGAAGATCCGCTGAGGCAAGTGCTGCTACGGGACAAAAGCAGGGCACGTAATCGGCACTCGTACTTGAACGGCGCCCCGCCTCTCTGTTCTCTTTTCCCCGGCATCTGCGTTCGAATGAATAATAAATTGGAGACGACACATAGGAAAACGTTGTTGCGGGGCGGCTTGGCGAGACGTAGAACCAAATTGTGTATTAATATTAAATTCAGGGTGTCTACAGCCGTGTCTAGCCCCTGAGGTCACCGATCCCGTTGCCGAGTCACCAGTGCCCCCTTTCTCCGTGTGTCACACGATCGCTTGATGCACACCAAGAAACGGTTGCGGCATGCAGGTGCTTGTCTATAGATCCGCGGCTGCCGTACATCCACAAAGAGACATAGCTGGTAACCGCCCCTAGCCTCGTTAGAATCACCGACGAGCACTGAATCCCGAATGATTCGGTTCTTTCCCAAATTGCGCGTCAAAGAATATCGCTTCAAACCGGCTACAGCAATCGTCATCAATTGGGGAGGCAGAGCCGAAATTGGCCAGCGTTGATTCACGGGGAAAATTGTCCGAAAGAAAAGGCCCCCGTGGACGTGTCTTCCCTCTTCGTGAAAACGTTGAACGATACGAGCGGCAATATAGCGGCGTAATCCACCGGAGACCGTGGAATAAAAATAAATCGAGTGCTTTACCCGCGCTCTCGGGGGCGGACAAAAAGGCCTGGCTAACCCCGTGTTTGCCGTATCATCAGCGGTTTTCCTCCACTACCCGTGGAGGCTGGTCGATGAAACGGAACTCGGGGTGTTTAAGTAACGCGGGAGCTTAAGTAAGGCAGAGATCGTACAGCGGCGGCGAACACCCTTAACGATAAATTCGTGGACGCATATTGGACTCTTGGGAGTGGCAACAACCCCAATGTACGGTAGATCGACCAAAGAGGGTCGGCTTACTCGCTACACACCTGTTCCACAATTGCCCAACTCCCATGGGTACCGATCCAGACTCGATCGTCGTGTCGAAGAAGACCAGCGGAGAGAAAAGTCTCCTCCGTGTCTCGTCGCGACCGAAAAGACCTTGTAGGACAAGTGAGAAAAGAATGTGACGGCCCAATGGGAATGCTGGAGAGAACTTCAAATTTAAAAAGTTCCCGCGTAGTTTTGGCCCTGGGTAAACTACGTTGTGGGTTTTAGCGCGTTTTCCCGCAAACGCAACGAACCCTGGGTCTGAATGTCTAATGTATCCGGGCGAGAAGACTTAGCGGGAGCGATGCCCGTAGCTCGTTTTTGCAATTTGTTCCACAAGGACGTGATGGAAGTAGCCTGCTGGCTGTATAAAGTATTCAGTTGATCCGGTCTAGATAGGTGGGCAGCAGCGGCAGAGCCAGTTGGTCGTGTTCCTGATCAAAGTGCCAAGCAGCCAACCAACGCCGGAAAGAGAAAGGAACTGGAGAGCGAGAGAGGATGAGAGGAGGTCTGTAATCGAGACAAACACCTATGACACGAACTTTCTTCGTGCACAGGTGATTTCGGGCTCATACCAGCATGAGACGAATATTTTACGCATTTATCGCAACCGCAAAACAAAGAATGATCTTGTGCATTCTGGATCCGGAAATTGGAGGACAAAAAAGCTGACGCCTGAACAAGAACAGACAGAACACCTTCAATATTTTAGATCTTGGACGACGTTTCAAGCTATTTCATGCTGATCTTGATGACCATTGATCATTCATGCTATCCGGTTGCAGTGGGTTGTCTATCGAAGACAATCCACATCGAACCTGCTACTCCTTCTCAATCATTGTCTTTTACGGCTTGGTATTCGATCACCCCGTGCAATAAGCCCTAGAACAAAGTTACCCATCTTTTATGACCTTATGGTTTGTGGTATCCCTTGGTATTCAGCGCAATTGTACGAGTGGAAAAGCTATGGAGTTGCTATCAGGCTGCGTGCAACGATGGATTAAGCTGAAATTTAAAACGAAGTTATATGAATAATTCATGTGTCATTTGAAACCAGTGAAAGAAGTTGATGCAACAGGGGCACCACAAAATGCAGGAAAGTAGTACATTGAGCAGACTACAGCTCTCAACATACTAAAGAATCCTGTTGGTTTTAAATCTGTACTCGCAATTATGTAAATTCGGTGAATTAATTATGCCACGTAAATTCGTAAAAGCGTGTAGCAACGCTAATGCAATTGTGGCGCGAAAAGAACTGTGATGAGAGACGTACGCGCGCAGCTGATGTCTTTCAACGAAATCTTGATAAATTGCTAACTGAGGCTTGCCAGCAGGCCAACTTTTTATTCACGTACTCTCGATCGTTTAGTGTCTTCCCCTTTTGAAGGTCGGCATTTTCCCTTATGAATGATTGATGAAACATCGGAAGGTCTTCCGCGCCAGCCATCAATATTTATTCGCCATTTGGTGCTTCGAAGCTTCGTTGCCCAACCAAGATTACCCAGTTAATATTTAATCCTTCACTCGTTAACCGTGGCGGTAAACCTTGCGGTGACATAATCAGCCGTCTTTCCCGGTCCAAAGTTCGTCTGGTCTCGAGTGCAAAGTTTCGCGAGAGTACACGAGAAATACATTTTATCGGATGATGCTTCTTGTCGTTTGACTGAAGCGTTCCCCGTGATGGGAAGGGGTCATGCAGTCTGGACGTCTGTCCCTTCCGCGGTCTACAAAGGATACCACTTTTTCCAGTTGGTGGAGCAATTTCCTCGAAAGTCAAACTGGCGGGGAAAGGCAGAGGACGTATACGTAACGTACGTGCAGCACACATAGTCCGCGTGTGTAGGAAGCTAGCTACCTACCTAACCGCGGTGAATGGGCGAGAGGGTGCATGAGGGCGCAAAGAAAGCTTTCTTTAAAATTTATGGCCTGCGGGGCTTGAGTGGATAGAGCCAGTGGTGGGACCCCTTGGCTGCCGGTTTCCCGGCACAAGACGGGCGGAATAACTCGCTGGCTGCTTTCATCAAAACGCCAATAAATTTAACCGCGGAAGCCAACTGGGTCGGTGTATCAAAAGATCTAGAAAGACTCCTGGTTCGTCCGAGCTCAAGAGATACATATATGGAGAATGGCGCTGGTGTCTCAATACATGTATCTTCGCACAGCGATAGACTTCAAGCAGTTTCCGCTCCGAGCTTTACGTTTGACCAAAAATGAATCGATGTTGCGGTCTGCGTCTTGAGTCTAAAAACTCCGCAGCTCCACCAATGGCGTTCTGTCCGATGCAAAGGAGCTTCGGTGATCGATGTTGCATCGCGAAGTCATCAAATATGCAATACCGATGGGATTCGAGAAGCCGCCAGTTCTTGGCTCACGAAATGAGAGACTCTCCAACTCTGAGGGAACCCTATCAACCTTTGGAAGTTATTTTCCCCAATTGGGCAAGAGGTTCAACCTCAATTGTAGCAGTCTGATGATATTCCAGCGCACACTTGCACTTTGATACTTTGAGTTGTTCCAAGCTACAAATTAGACTCTTGCACTGCTGATAAACTTTGCACTAACTTGATGCACGGTGAAACGTTGTCTTCTCAAAATACATCATTGTTTTTCCACGACTCTTCATTCCTTCCGTTCCTCTGTTTTTCCATCCTCATCACCCAGAGCGTTTTTCCACATTTCAGTGCGACCGTTTTCCTCGCCAGCTTGGAAACTGCTTCTCTCCAAAATCTTCGCTGCCCGACCATCCTTCTCGATTGCAGCTTCTTCGTTCCACACGAAGAACTTCGCCAAGAATACAGCTGCTGAAAATCAGAGAGCCACGAAGATTCGTCCTGCCTGGGCAGGATAGAGATAAGGAAACATTGACGTCGAGGCGGTGAGTCCAGGGTTCTGTTCTGCGTACATTTTGTGTTCGAACGGAGGCAGGCTCTTTCGGGAAAGTTGTTGCAGTCGATTTCCGGACGCCTCTGGTTTATCGTGCACTGGTGTTGAGAGTGGAGCTTGGCGTGGAAACGTCCGCCATGCTGACCATCGCTGGATACTCGGGTATTTCTGTATAGATGGAATAGTATAGTTGCTGGTTGTTCTCCGTCACTTCGAGGGTGGTTTGCGCGAGGAGGTACGCACTCTCGGACGGAGGAGGGAGGAAGGGCTTGTCCCGTCTAGTCTTCGTTACGTATTTATAACCAGGGAATCCGCTCGGCCATTGACCACCGGAGGAAGAGCGAGAGTGGAATGGCCACGTCTCGATGAAGGAGGAAGTACGATCTCCATCTCAATCCTGTACCTACGACCGGAGGGAAGGCAGCAAGAAGGGTAGTAAAGGGCGAGGGGATGCACCTCTTACTCAGCGTACGTGGGAACGCTGGCACATCGTCGAAGTCGTCGTTTGTCGAGTTCAGGAGATATCTCCTGTCTTTTGCTACTGGGATACACTTATCCCTGGCTTTTTTCTCTAGTGTATTTTTCTTCTTCTTCGTTCTCTGCCCAAAAGTTCACCTTCGTATTCTCACGAATCACGTTTCTCGTAAGAGAACGCGGAAAGAGAGAGAGAGAGAGAGAGAGAGAGAGAGAGAGAGAGAGAGAGGATGGGTGATCACGTAAAACTGAGAATAAAGATCGCCAGCGTGTGCTTACCCGGGTACTTTCCCATACCCATATCTTTCTCCCAGCCGCGAACACCATCTTTCCGGTACCTGTACGCTCACTCTCTCTCCCTCTTTTACCCTTTTCCCTTACGTATGTCGTCCTTCTTAGATGCTCTGCAGCTTCTTCCACCACAAAATAAATGGAATCCACGTGCGCCAACTGGAGCCCGTCGAGACGAGGGCAGGAGTAACTTGACAAATTCGCGGAAAGTGACAAAATTTTCGAATTAATGTAGCCCTGCATATATGTGTATATATACAGATATATATATATATATATATATATATATATATATATATATATATAATACGAGTAGTCGACCTAGATTCCCCCCAATATTGTTCGTAACCACTGTTCTCCGTCCTACCATTAACAATGCGGATACACGGCAGCTTAAGGGGGAGATCCCATTGTAAGGTAAATGAGAGCTTACGGCCATAAATGAACTGTACGGGGAAGCTGAGGACTTTGTGGCCCCAGAATTCCAGATTAATCGGTAGGGCATTTGGTCACAAAATTGTTGGGTCTTGAAATTTTATACGCGTTTTCCTGAAATAAACTTTTTTGTGAACTTCGTGCAAGATAACTCGAAAATTATCTGATCAATCTTTTTGGAATTTTGGTCACTTTTAGATAATATAATTACTGTCTATGTGAACCTTAAGTTTGCCGAATATTATTTTTTTAAACGACTATTCCATTAACATTTACAAAAGTAAAAATTGCATGATAAATAAAACATTTTTTTCAAGCGCATATCCTTTTTCGAATTTTCACTTTTCTTTGGATTTTTAAGGTTCACATAGAGCACGAGGGTCTGAGAAATCTAAAACTTTTCGGCTCTGATGTTGCAGATCAGTACACTAGACGCTAAGTTGTACGGAACAACTCAGGCGGCAAGCGTCTCTGAAGCAAGTGTACAGCCGCGATTTTTAAATATAAAAAATATTGGGAAATGAAAGGATGTCATAATATGTACATGCAATTTTGATTATGTAGAATAAATTGCTTCTCCGATAAAATTCGCTTTTTCGGCTGCCCAAATGGATCTTCTCCTTTAATTGTGGCTTACGGATATTGATCATCTCTTACGACATCAAAATGGCCACACGTACTCGCGGTTATTAAACGTCGAAACGTATTTGTACCCTATCGATTACCTCGCCCTCCTTCGCCCTTCGTTATTTTTCCTACTCGTATCGTTCTGCAATAACTGCTGTTAATTAAAAAAAACAATTTCCCCACCCCTTCCGCCCGGATGATGTTTCCCGCAGCCAACGCAGCGATATTTTTTTCCGCCCTTTTCGCCTCGTTATTGTTTGTATTTTCAAGAGATCAAACTAGTCGGGTAGTTATGCAGCGTGGGCAAAGCGGAGCGTCGATGATTTATTTTCAATTTTCTCCATCCAGTCGAACTCAATTTGCAAATAAAACGTGTACTGGCCATCCTGCGAAATGGTATATTTTTTCCCCCCTTTTTCATTGCATGCACTCCGAAGGATGGTGATGATTAATTCGTTGCCCCGTATAATCGGCTTTTCGATTCTTTGTCGTTTATTTTTGAAACTTTTTGCCCTGTTGACTTTTTCATCCCGGAAAACGCGACGAAAATTCGTTTTTGTTATAATCGAAAAGCTGTTTTCTTTTTTTTTTCGGGCGATTTAGATCGCGGGTCTCCAACGAGGAGGGGAAAAAATGTTCGGGCGATTTTCCTAGCCTGAGTAGGTGGAACATTTGGGCAATTTAAGGGGTCTTTTCACTTTAGATGCTAAAACAAGGCTATTTTCATGAATTTTTTGATAGGTTTATATTATAGATATTGATGTAAAAGTCGTTACACTTCATAAACAGACTTTCGAAATACGTAAAAAATATATTTTTTTATTTATTTAAGTCACTATTTATAGACGAAAATGGCAGTTAAAAAAATGCTCTAAAAAATTGTTGATCTGCGCTGTTGGTGAAATCTCGGAGGTGGATCAGTCGAAACAAAAAATCAAACGGTTTTAGATTCAGTATGTTAATGGCTATAGCGCATAAAATACTATTTTTTGATATTTGCAAAAATAACAAAATGGCGGACATTTTTCGAAAAAACGAGATAACGTGTTTTTACACCGTTTTTAGAAAAAAATATAGTAAATATCAAAATTCTAAAAATCCTTGATATGCGCTATAGCTATTGTTGTAAAGAATGTGAGGTTGAAATTTCATAAGGGTCAGTTCAGTAGTTTCGAAAATTTTATCAACAAGCCATCGAAAAACGTTGTTTCGAGAAGAACGCGTTTAAAGTTTGTTTGGGTTACATAAATACACACAAATTTTTTTAATGTATTTCTAAAGTGTATCTATTAAGTGTAATAACTTTTATATCAATATCTATAATGTAAAGCTATCAAAAAAAAATCATGAAAATAGCCTTCTTCAACATCTAAAGTGAGAATACCTTGTTCATCAAAGAAAAAATTGTTTTTTCTTTGATCACAATTCATTTTACAAGGCAATACATGGTCTAGATTTTATCAAAAACCATTTTGTTTTGCATACAACTCTACCTAAAATTCGAATTTCAACTTTTTGAAAAATCCTTCGTTCAATCACGAGCTAACTCATCTATTATCAGAAATTATTTGGTTTTTTGAATTACAGTTCAGAATTTTCCAACCTTTGAATGAAAATTTTCTAAAATATTGTTCAAATGTTGTACTTTTATATGCTTAAAGATTGAATAAAATCATTATTTTATTACATTTAAAAAAAGAGAGAAAATATTTTTTTGTTCGCCAAAGCCCGAGTAACCCGATAAAGCGCCGTATAAATGCGACGATTTTTAGTCGTAATTTTTCGTTAAAAGTTCGATAACTTCGCTGGAAATTTTACCAATATACTAAGATGTATTTTCACTTGATTATAGGCAAAGATGATTTAATTGTTAAATATTCGGGTTCGTGAAAGTAATAATAATAATAATAATAATAATAATAATAATAATAATAATAATAATTCAGTTTCACCACGAAATCGCGAGTTTTCGGTAGCTGGAAAGAGAAGACAAAAAGAGAGATATGGGTGCCAAGTACCTCCGACTGGTGGACTTCGAGGCCAAAGTAGATTTTTCCGCAGCGAACCTCTGCGTTTTCGCTTTTGGTGTCCCGTGGTTGTCAAAGTGAAAGGGTACTTCCTTCCCCGACTGGTGTACACCCGAAGCCCGAGAAGTCGAAATCCCATCATTTTTACCTAGTCCGTCGTACTCCTGGAGCAAGGACCACACTTTCACTCTGGAGTTGGCCAGCATGCGTGCCAGAAGTGAACTGACCAAAAAAAAAAAAAACGTCTCCTGAGTCTCAAAGGACAAGTTTTGAGGACCGTTCCGCAGGCTCGCGAGCCACCGACTAATTTTTTCCCCGTGTCGAGATTTCGATTGAATGCCTCGACAAAAGCGTGACACTCGTAAATGGCAAAACATCTGATGACAGAGGAAGCATCGGGGCGATCCCGATATAATTATTTCGTCACGGTGTACCGATCTCAAACGGTCAACCCGCTCACACACACACACGCACTCTGTCTCTCTCTCTCTCTCTCTCTCTCTCTCTCTCACACACACACACACACACACACACACACACACACACACACACACACACACACACACACACACACACACACATATGCGCGCCCACACACACAGACACACATTTTCATTCGCATTGTCACTCATCGTGTTACGAGCTCGAATCTCTTACTCGTCATTCACGTAACAGCTGAGCGACCCTAGAGGAGCGCCAGCACGTCACAATCAATTGCCTTGGTGCGCAATTTCTGCGGGTTTTTTTTTTCACGAATAAGCTAAAACAAAATTTAATGCGGGATATACATTTACAACGATCAAAAAATCGATTTCTTTTTTTTTATTTAAGGGGAGATATACACCTAGGAGCCGGAAAATCGGTCATTTTTGTGATTTTTTTCAAGGAAAACCATTTGAAATTTCGGATTGGGGTTTTAATTATCTAAAAGTATGTACATTCAAAAATATGTTTAATTTTCTTTATTTAAAAATATCAAAAATATACAAGGATATTGTATGATCCTTGGAGCGTCGTAAAAAAATCTGCGTATACGGTACCCACTTACGTTTCTTC
Organism: Ophion obscuratus; assembly: GCA_964007375.1. Taxonomy (NCBI): domain Eukaryota; kingdom Metazoa; phylum Arthropoda; class Insecta; order Hymenoptera; family Ichneumonidae; genus Ophion; species Ophion obscuratus. The sequence continues at coordinate 49,440,545 of OZ023318.1, forward strand.
AAAAATCATCTGAAAAAAAAAACCAAAAAGATTATTAAATAAGATACTATAATCTAGTACTTGTCATAGCCGATTTCGAAAATACCGATTTATGAAAAAATTGCGGACGTTTGAACATAAGTAGTGATTTTTGGGCCAAAAATTAGTTATTATTTTGCCTATAAAACAAAAACTAAGTAACGGAAAAAAAAATCCTATGACAAGTACTAGATAATGGTGTATAGAATAACCGCAAAAAACCTCAAGGCAATCGGTTCATTGGTTTTCGCGAAATTCTGTGTACCGATTTGAAAAACGTGGTTTTGAGAAAAACGCGTTTGAAAATTTGGAAATGAATAAATCATGAAACTTGTCAACTTACATGGAATCTTCGATACCAGGCCCATAGTGTAGGTCTTCTACGGTCGACGGAAAGTTCATAGCTTCAAAATCCTCGACCTCGACCATCTAGGTGTATATCTCTCCTTAAACGATAGAACTAAACATGTAGAATATTTTCCTGAAGTTTCAAAGCGAAATTCGAAAAACTTCAAACGGTACAGCCCGTCAGCGCTGTGCTTCATCGCTCGGATTCGGAGCGGGCGTCAACTTCGAACGCGTTTTTCTCAAATCTGCACTATCGAAATTGGCGTGCAGGATTACTCAAAAACTATTAAGGGAGACTTTGTCCTTTGTGCCCAGCGGGAGATGTTAGCGGCTCAACATGAGCAGATAGAAGAACAGGAGGGATGCCTCTATGGACCAGATATTGCCGATTAGCGGTAATTATAAACACATTTGTGTAAACACATTACAAAACTTTAAACGCGTTTTTCTCGAAAACACGTTTTTAAAAATGGCTGACATTCGCCTGACCGCTGTAATTAACATATCGACCTGAAATTTGCAGAGCATACTCAGAAAATATGTCTTCACGGAATGACGGATCGTTTTTTCGATAGATACATTTTTGCATTTATTATTTATCTTTTTATGTGAAAAAAACGCGAAAATTCGATTTTTTTTAAATTGCCGCCATTTTCCGAAATTTGTACGAAACGAAAAACACGTCCGTCATTCCATGACCAAAGGGTCACAGATTGATAATATGCTTTGAATTTGTGTTTCGGATCAACAAAGAGTGATCTGAAACACAAATTCAGACGTTTGTCCTTTGTGCCCTGCGGGAGGTAAACGCGGGAGTAAAATCGCGTTTACCTCCCGTGATTTGAGGACCTGTTCTCGCGGAGCTGCAACGGCCGCTATTTTGTTTTTTTTTTTTTTTTTTTCAAAAAAAAATTTGTTAACGTTCTGTATATCATGAATAAAAGCAAGAAAAAACCGTACTCAAAAAGCTTTACTCGTTTCCTTTAAAAAAAATAAAATGTAAACACCTGAAATATGGCACTCCAAGGACAAAGTCTCCCTCAAGCCGATTGAGTCGAAACTTGGTGGAAATATTGATAATATTGGTACCTTCTACTTGACGAGAACTGTTTTTTGAAAAATTGGAAAAAAACTACTTTTTTAGTCCACATTTTTCAGAAATGTTGCGTGAAATGTGTTTTTTTTGTAATTGCTTGCCATTTTATTGAATTTGCATTTTCTTCATTTTAATTACCGTCACATAGAAACTATACATGCTCTAACAGAAAAAATGTTTGAACTTTTTTGCGAATCAAAGTCTACGGGAAGATGGACTGCATGCCGATGCGCAACTCCCGCGGCGACGTTGGTACAACACTCTACCACAGCTCCATCATTTTGATGATGAATTAATAAAAAATAATTGTTTTGTATACTTAAATATACTTTTAAAGTATACCTAAAGTTTGATACTTGTAGAATAATTATTTCTTAGTTTTAAAAATCCCTTAATATTGCTTATTTTTTTCCTGTCTAACTGTTTATCCCGTCTTAAAGTCGTAACATCGTGATTTACCGAGACACATGCCGTCACGTTCACAAGTTTATCAGCGGAAAAAGGCACCCACTGCGGACACCGTATGCATATAATCTGCAACGAATGCAAATCGAGAGTACCAACCCGGAAACCACGAACCTGTATACACGTCGATGAAAAACCTCTGGAAATAGCTGATTATATGCGCGCGCACGCACACACCTACACACAGGTGCGTTTTGCTGGATGAAATAAAGTGCATTGCTTGGTGCACTCGGGTTCGAGAGGCCGCTGGGTGAAATGCTTCGAATTTCGAAAGCTCGTACGAGCACACTCAATTTATTTCATCTTCTCAAACTTCTCCTTCGTATGTATATAAATCCTTTCCATGAAATATCGTTTATATATATATATATATATATATATATATATAGCTATATGGGGTACTCCAGCTCAACTAAGGCTACTATTTCCCTCACCATCGTTGATTATAGATTTCCATAGTGGAAAACCTCACTTCTGGTGGCAAAAGAACACGTAATTTGAAAAAAATCTCCCCGGCCCCTTTCTGCGGCTGCAAAAATCGAACCGACCTCTTGGACCGTTTTTAAAATGCTGAAAAAATGTTGATACGTTTTGGATCTGTTTTGTGCATTTTTCACCAAATCTAAACTTGTGCCTCCGATATTAACTAAACTTTTTTGTGGAATCGATTTTGTTTGTTGAAATCGAGGTGTTTTTTTGACACCAGGAGTGAAGTTTTACACTAGGGAAATTTATAATCAACAATGCTAAGCGAAATAGTTGTCTGAGTTGAGCTGGAATACCCCATATATGTACACCTGAGCGTGTACAAAAGGATATTTGATGCTGTTATGCCTAAGTAATGTTGGCTATCAGGAGATTCGGTTTTTTCGAGGACGGTCCTTGAACTTCGAAAATCTTTGAAATCACGTTTCCTCGCGCGCGCGCGCGCGTGGGTGTGTGTGTGTGTGTGTGTGTACGCGCGCGCGCGTGTGTGTGTGTATTTATAGTTAGATAGAGAGAGAGAGAGAGAGAGAGAGAGGGAGAGAGAGAAAGAGAGAGAGGGAGAGAGAGAAAGATACAGCTAAATATTATTCATTCCCCTTTAGACTCCAGTTTTCTGTACAGACACACCCGCTCACAATATTATATATGGATACATGGTATCCATATATATATATATAAAGTGTGACAATTATAAGGTGGCCATGTATTTTTCAAGGGTCTTGCGCGGAGATTTCGCGGACGAAGACACCATAATTTTCAATTTTTTTTTCAAGTCTTCTTCGAAAAAAAATACAGCGTATTTTTACGATAAGCAATATTTTCCAGAGAAAACAGACAATTCTGAAAGAAAAAAATGGAATGCCATTTTGAGTACAGCAGAGCGAAAATCATTGAATTCCGAATACGAAGCATTCCTGAAAAACGTTTACTGTGTATCCCGTCATTGAGACACAAACGACCGTAAATGTATTTCCAAATTGGATACATGAATTCTATGTGATTAAATAAAAAAATTCTCAAGTGTTTCGCATTCCGAATTTAATTATTTTAATTCTGCCCTACTTAAAATAGAATTTCAATTTTTTTCTTCAGAATCCCCTTTTTTTCTGCCAAATACATCTCACCACAAAAATACCCTATATTTTTTTTCGAAGCGTACTTAAGAAACCAATAGATATATTTTTTCTTGGTCGCGCAATCTTCGTGCTGGAACCTTAAAAACATATGGCGATCTTATAATTGTCACCCTGTATATGGAGTCCGTACAGACGAGGTTGCACGCATCTGATCTCCAGTACATACCGAATATAGTTTACACTTTATACCTACACACTATAAATACAAGTGTGTGTGCGTGCGTGTGCGTGTGTGTGTGTGTGTGTGTGTGTGTGTGTGTGTGTGTGTGTGTGTGTGTGTGTGTGTGTGTGTGTGTGTGTGTGTGTGTGTGTGTGTGTGTGTGTGTGTGTGTGTGTGTGTGTGTGTGTGTGTGCCCATATACCCAGATATAATCTATAAATGTATATACATATATAGATTGTATCTCGGTATCTTTTCACGTTCGGAAAGGGGAGAAAGCGAATGTGAGAATGAGAAAAAAGAAAAAAAAACAGCGAGAGAGAGAGAGAGAAGTCTGCTGCTCATCTCTCGGCGTCCGTGGAAAATTGCAAATTCTCAGGGGATCGTTGCGTGTGCCCCGCACCACAAGTACATCCACCCACGTCTACCTGCACGTGTATGTATAACGTTCACAGGAAACAGAAAAGCCCGGATAACCAATTGCAGTTCTCTGTATGCTGCCAGCAATGCCACGGCCTGAACTTCGCCTTAGTACATACATATATACATAGGAGCCATGGGCTTGTATCTCGGGGGTAGGCATAAAGTAGCTACCCGATGATGTACGCCCCGTAGATGCGTATTTATTTTACACGTTGTCTTTGCAACGCGCAAGTGCGGCGAGATACGTGAGAGGGGCCTGTTCGAGGGGATATTTGTTGGTCGGTATCCGCGGACATGCACGAAGGGCCGTGTGAAATAACGGTGCACGAGGGACGATATAGACGAACGGCTCGCTTACAAAATTTAGTCCGGGTTCTCAAGTCGCTGGCAACCCAAATTCGTCTTCCCTTCCGCCGTATATTAGGGCCGTTCCGGTGTGGGAACTCGTTGCGGCTATTGCCTCTTTGATACTTTAAGGGTTCTTCTCACTTGAAATGCTAAAAAATGCTTTCATGAATTTTCTGATAGGTTTGTATTATAGAAATTGATATAAAAGTTGTAACACTTAATAAATACACTTTGGAAATTCGTTAAAAAAAATTTGTTTGTATTTATGTGACCCAAATAAACTTTAAACGCGTTTTTCTCGAAACAACGTTTTTCGACGGCACGTTGATAAAATGATCGAAACTACTGAACCGATCCTTATAAAATTTTAACCACCTATTCTTTACAACTATAACTATAGCGCATATTAAGGATTTTTTAAATTTTGATATTTACTATTTTTTTTGCCAAAAAGGGTGAAAAAAGCACTTTTTTGTTTTTTTCCGAAAGATGACCGCCATTTGACTATTTTTGCATATATAAAAAATCGTATGATATGCATTAAGATACTGAATCTAAAACCGTTTGATTTTTTTGTTTCGGATGATCCATCTCACATTTTCTTAACTAACATTTTCGTATATAAATAGTGCCTTGAAAAATAATTTTTTTTAAAATGTATTTCGAAAGTGTGGAGGTTAGAGCGTTAGCCACGATCCAACGTTAAATTTAATAAAAAATACATGTTATTGTTTAGACTATACTGAGTGTTTACGAATTTCTTCAACTTTTTCGCCACCGAACACTAGACATAAAAGATAGTTTGCAGTACAACTAGAGACTGCTAGACATAAAAGAATGTATGTAATTTAACGTGCGGTTACATGGGCATGGCTTTCACACTAAAGGTTATGTAATTTTTTTTGTTATTTTACACTAAGATAAACCATTTCTAACAACGAATTAACGCAAACTGAACGTTTGTAAACACTTAGAAAAAAAAAATACTCATCTTGCTCATCGTAAACCATGGGCCAATAATCTCGTGACGTAACTATGAATAGGCATAATTATAAATTACTCAAAATTTCATTGTAAATTGTATAAAACATTTGTTGTTAGTTTGTTCATAATAATCATCGATATAATGTTATACTTTTTCAAGTTGGTAGTAACACAAAAGTTTTTCTAATTTACGTAATAAAAATATTAAAATGCATCATTTTGCCCTTTAATTATATATTAGAAGTACAACTTTGCAGTGACCGTTTTACTTACAGAGCCACTGCGGCCGAAGTAGTGGCCCTAGCTCAATAAAAAAAAGTGGCATTCTAAACTAGAGGCTCTGCCAATGTAAACAATTTAAAAATGCTAACGGATACGTGTATGCATTATAAAGTTATTGGCACTCAAACATGGCAACCTACGAGCCGAATTCTCAGCATTTGCGGGAATTGCTCCAAAGACAACAAAGGAAGGGATTTTTGCACCGGATTGTGACTGGAGATGAAAAGTGGGTTTACTACGATAATCCTAAACGCCGAAAATCATGGGGACTGCCTGGTCATATTCCGTCATCGACGCCCAAACCGAATATTCACGGATCCAAAGTGATGCTGTGTATCTGGTGGGACCAGCTGGGCGTTGTGTACTATGAGCTGCTCAAACCATCCGAAACCATCACAGGGGAACTCTACCGACGTCAGTTGATGCGCTTGAGTAAGGCACTCAAAGAGAAACGGCCACAATTCAACGAAAGACATGACAAGGTGATACTGCAGCATGACAATGCCCGACCCCATGTTGCAAATGTCGTGAAAAAGTACTTGGAAACGCTGAAATGGGAGTTTTTATCCCACCCGCCGTACTCTCCAGACATTGCCCCTTCTGACTATCATTTGTTCCGGTCAATGGCACACGATTTGGCTGACCAGCACTTCGGTACTTACGAAGAAGTCAAAAATTGGGTCGATTCCTGGATTGCCTCCAAGGACCAAGACTTTTATCGACGCGGGATTCGAATGTTACCTGAAAGATGGGCCGAGGTCGTAGCTAGCGACGGGCAGTACTTTGATTAAAAAATATGTAGCCACTTTTTTATAATAAAGCCTTAAACTTTTGAAAAAAACGGTCACTGCAAAGTTGTACTCCCAATATTAAAAAAAAATTAGCATATACAGAATAACTCTGTACCTCGTATGCATTTTTTTGAGGTTCATTGAAGAAAAAAAATGAATAAACCGTCATTTGACTCAACTGAATCGCTCCAACCTCCGTAAGGGACATTTCTGCCTTGTTGGGCCAAAAAATGGTCGATTTTTCACCAATTTTTCATGCGAAATGTATTAAATATAGAATGTTCATATTTGGTATGTTGACTAAGCGTTCTTTATTGAGCATCAAAATATTTTCTAAAGTTTGACAAAACATGGCGGTGGGAGTCGAAGGAGCCACGGATGTCGGCGCGCGGGCGATGACATTCTTCGCTTACGGAAGTCCTAAGACCCGGACAGGTAATCTGAAGCAAAAAAAAATCAAACATATTTTTACTTTTTAAAATATTGTGTATAAGATGATCTAGAATTAAGAAAAAAAATTAAAATAAACAATTAGTGAGCGATCGGAAGGAAGTTTGTTTTTTTTTTCTCAAAAATGTTCGCAGTTTTTTGCTCACTATTTTTTTTCAACTTTTGTTCTTGATTCTAGGTCAACTTATACACAATATTGTACAAAGTAAAAATATGTTTGATTTGTTTGCTTCAGATCACCTGTCCGGGACTTAGGACTTCCGCAAGCGAAGAATGTCATCGCCCGCGTACCGACATACGTGGCTCCTCCCACTCCCACCACCATGTTTTATCAAAGTCTTAAAAATATTTTCATGTTCAATGAAGACCGCTTAGTCAACATACCAAATATCAACATCCTATATTTAATACTTTTCGCATAAAAAATTGGTGAAAAATCGACCATTTTTGGCCCAACAAGGCAGATCCTTCCCGTAAGGAGGTTGGAGCGATTCAGTTGAGTCAAATGACGGTTTATTCATTTTTTCAATGAACCTCAAAAAAATATATACGAAGTACAGATTCATTCTGTATATGCCAATTTTTTTTAAATATACAATAAAGGGCAAAATGATGCATTTTAATATTTTTATTACGTAAATTAGAAAAACTTTTGTGTTACTACCAACTTGAAAAAGTATGACATTAACGATGATTATTTTTAAAAAAATACGATAACGAATGTTTTATACAATTCACAATGAAATTTTGAATAATTTATAATTATGCCTCTTCATATTTACGTCACGAGATTATTGGCCTATGGTTTACGATGGGCAAGATGAGGATTAAAAAAAAATGTTTTCAAATGTTGATGCATTTTTAGTATGCATTATCCATTTCTAGAAATGGTTTATCGTGGTGCTAAATAACAAAAAAAATTACATAACCATTAGTCTGAAAGTCTTGCCCAACTAACCGCACGTTAAATTACACACATTAAACTTTTTTTTTATCTCTGGTGCTTGGTGGTGAAAAAATTTCAAAAAATTCGTGAAGACTCAGTATACTCGAAACAATAAAATGTATTTTTTTAAATTAAATTTAACCTTGGATTGTGGCTACCGCTCCAGCCGCCTTAAGTGTAACAACTTTTATATCAATATCTATAATGTGAACCTATGAAAAAAAATTCATGAAAATAGCCTTTTTTAGCGACTAAAGTGAGAAAACCCCGTAATCCACATACACAGACGCCTGTCTATTTCCTATCAATGCAGGTATCGCCTGAGCACGCGATTCCACGCGGGCACTCTCGTAAATTTGGAAGACCTGAAAAATCATTCAGACCGCTGAGTTACAGCGTGTCGGAGGGTGTTTTCAATCGAGACGAGTCGAGCTCGAGAGAATTTCAATGGCGCTGCTTTCAGAGGCTAACGAGGTTCCTTCAAAGCTGGCGATGACGTACGAGGTCGATATAAACTCTGCTTTACGAGCCAGCTCGCTTTAATTCTTATCACGTGAAGGCCCACCTAGGACAGCTATCTGTTTTACTATGAGCCTCCAAATCGGATAACGAGGAAGACACTGGCTGGTTATCACCACAACTTTTATGTAGCAGGATGAGAAAGAAGGAAAAACTGAGAGAGTGAGAGGACAGAGGCAGAAAACGGTAAAACACGTCAGGAGCAGGCGTTCGGACAAATTTTCCCTCGCGTTTACGAGAGCGTATAACAAGAGGAGCCGCGAGAGTGCGCTGCACCTCGTGTCTAGTTTGCACGGAAACCAAGATTCGTAAAGTCCCTCCCCCGCACCGTGTATATAGCCGTTCGGTGAGTGTGCCACTCGCGTGTGGCTGCGCGAGAGAAGAAAGTTCCTGAAGGATCCCAGTAATGGAGGTTTATTCGCGTTGGGGTGCGCTCACATGCGCGCGGAGATGAGAAGTGTGGGGTTTATACCTGAGACACGTGAGCCCCCAACGCGAGTTATGCCGTAGCATGGTTTAACGATTGCGTTGAAGGATGAGAAACGGGTGAAGGGAGCGCGCACGAGAGGCATCTCTGAAATTCATGAGTTCTCGGCTGGAGAACTCGTGGAACGTTCGAGCTCCATGGGGCTCCGAAGTTTCGGTGAGACTGCTAGACGCTGTGTCTCTCGCCACCCCGCGATAGCGGCCAACGGAAGCCACCGTCGTAATTTCACGTTGCGCGAGTCTCTCGTGATACGTGATTTGGTATCACGGAGTTTAGGTTCGAAAGTGCACGGAGAAAAAAAATCATTGATCCAATATCATTGGTGTCGTTGAATGAGATTTTGTTGATTCGATTGTAAAATTGTTGATGTAAATAATCGGATTTGTCAGTCGAAACAAAACGCTATTGACTTTGATGACATGATAAAATTAAAAGTTTTTGTTTTCATTCAAAAGATATATTGTTAGCCGAGAACAATATGTTATTGAAACTATCTAAAAAATCATCGCGAACAAATTATATAGTTTTGAATGCATTTTCTGCAACGAACAAAAAAGGGTTTTAATTCATAACACGAATGTTGTCGATTCGAGTATACAAGGAGAATTGAATTTCGCTCGTTTGATTCAGATAAAATTTCTATTGAGTAAATTTGTTATTTTATTTTTATTGAAAAATATTAAGCTAATGTCTGAAATGGTGAAAAAATGATGCTAAAATAAAAATTGTTTCTTGCGCATTTGGTTTAAAAAATTCAAGCAAATTATGGCCGAGCGCCACCGAAATTATAGGTGTAAGGAAACCCGTAGTTCTCGGAGTAACCGCTAGAAGCCGCACGCGCGCTCTTTTCTCGTAAGCGTAGCGTGAACCGAAGATCGACTTAAACGCCGGAGCGACTCTAAAGAGTATCGCTTCTTGGCCTGTGGCTAAGATCAAAGTGTAGTATCTGTTCTTATCAGTTGAATGTCTGATATTCTCTCCATGGATATTCCATTGGACATCCAATATTCTCTCCACTATTATCGTGGATGATCATTCTAATACTCACTTTTTATTTAAGATTTAAAACATATTGAAAAACTTACGTCCCATGGCATATTCGTTTCGTTGCAGTAACGAAATAATTAATTCTATTGGATATATTTTTGTACGAAATAAAAAATGTTGTAGCAACCGCTTAATTATTTCATCCATACATCTGCGGATTGTATATTGAATGATTTCAATAGAATATCATTTTATTTGAAGGATAATGTAAATATTCAGAGTATAGAAGAGCTTTTTCAAATAAAATAATATGTTATTAAAGTTAATCACATTTTCTAATATTTTATAGTATTGGAACAATCTCATATATCGGTGGCACTCCGCAATAGCATATTTTTTTGGATCAACCAATATATTTTTTTGATTCAACTGGTTTTTCCCTCACTGTGACAACGGATTCTTTGTGATGGCGAAGAGTTTTGGAAAATCTGTGAAATCAAGAGTCCATTCATGTTCAACTCCAATCGCAATCATCATACCGATTTCCATGAAGATCGTTGCAGCGTAACGTTTGGCGAAGGTTCGTGAATCGTCGTGAAACTTTTCACCGTGAGAAGCATCAAAGGACGTCAACACGGATCAATGCGCGGCTGCCTCTCTTAGAAATGTCATACCAAGCTGAACGTCTGCTTTAAGGCTTGCTTTTCGGAGCGCGCAACATTGCCGGGAAGCACTTGCAACTTGAAGGTTCGTCTGGGGCAAAGACCAAAAGCTCGTTGGTGTTCACGGCTATTGAGACTCTCGCTAATGACGTTGCCAACCATTCAAAATGGGGCGACATAGAAAGTGATGACGTTTCGCTGTACAGAGCAAGTTCGCAGCGCAAGTGGCGCCAGGTGATTCAAAAGAACGGAGCTTTGCGTGAAACTCTACGTCTGGCATTTGGCGCATTGAAGTTTCGTCAAAGGAGGAAATGATGCGCGTGCTGCGCTGATCTATTTGCACTGCGTCCACCGGAAACTGACTCGCCAAGGAACAGTTGCAAGGTCGATCTCTCCGATTTCGATGAAATTTGTCATGCTTGTAGAATGGGTAAAAATAGGCGACACGTATTTTTTTATATCTGCGGGACCCAATTTTTAAGGGTTGAAACGCACCCTCGAAAATTGGGGTGTTTTTCGTCGATAACGTTTTAACGGTAGCAGATATGAAAAAAAATCATATCGCAACAATGTTTATTTGTTCGTGTACTATACATTGAAATGTATAGTACATGAAAAAATAAACATTGCAATTTAACATGTTTTCATATCTTTTCATATCGTGTACTATGCATTCCAATGAATAGTACACGAAAAAATAAACATTTTTGCAATTTGAATTTTTTCATATCTCGTACCGTTAAAACGTTATCGACGAAAAAGAAAAAAACCCCATATTTTCGAGGATGCGTTTCAACCCTTAAAAATCGGGTTCTGCAGATATAAAAAAAATACGTGTCGCCAATTTTTCCTCTTTCTACAAGCATGCCAATTTTCATCAAAATCGGAGAATCGACCTCGCAACCTTTCATTTTTCTTTTATCGACGAAAAACACCCCTATTTTCGAGGGTGCGTTTCACCCCGTAAAAATCGGGTTCCGCGGATATAAAAAAAATACGTGTCGCCTATTTTTACCCATTCTACAAGCATGCAAAATTTCATTTACCCATCTCCAGATGAGGACGATAAAGTTATCGACGAAAAACACCCATATTTGCGAGGATGCGTTTCACTTCTTAAAAATCGGGTTCCGCAAATATAAAAAAAATACGTGTCGCTTATTTTTACCCATTCTACAGGTGTGCCAAATTTCATCGAAATCAGAGAGATCGACCTCGCAACCTATCTTGTTCCTTTATCATCCTCATTTTCAGATGAGGACGATAAAGTTATCGACGGAAAACGTAACCCTCATTTTCAAGGGTGCGTTTCACCCCTTAAAAATCAGGTTCCGCAGATATAAAAAAATACGTGTCGCCTATTTTTACCCATTCTACAAGCATGGCAAATTTCATCCAAATCGGAGAGATCGATCTCGCAACCTTTCCGTGTCATTGCTGATGTCCCTGGAGGTTCCGGGTTCACGATGGGCGTTGTGTCAGAGGGGTTCGAAGACTAGTGTTTCCACGGGGCTAAGTTGGCAATACGCGATGTATCCCGATACGCCGGTTGTTCGGTTGATCCTGAAAAAGATAGAGCCGTCATCCTGGTTGGCATGATCGTTTATGCTGCTAACTTCCGGGATTCCGCCGCATACGAGGTCATTGGTGTGTTGGCTGCTTTCCTGCCAGGCCCCATCCCCGTGCCGTTCCTCGTGCTCTCCTACAGTCGCAGCTTACCCGAAGCGACCGAGGAGTTATCGCTTAGGTAGTTGAATATCTGACGCCATTATAACTTGATCTAAGTTAGTCTCATCGCGTCTCCTGATCCCAGAGGCTCAGAGCCCGAGAGTTACTCCTTTCCTTGGCATTGCCGCCCTCCTTTTTGGGGTCTTGTCCCGACTACGCTTCTCCATTCCCACCATCCAAGTATCACTATTAATTAGAGCAAGGACCAACTTGGCTTGTCTCCATCCACCGACGGATCCACGAGACTCCCTAATTATAGCGAAGTTACATCACCGCTCCGACGTACATTACTCTCTCTCTCTCTCGCTTCGTCTTGTTCCCTCCTGCCCCACGTGTCTATACTTTGCATCTCTCGCTGCACCTGGTCGCTCCTGCCACTTCCTCGTACTCTCAATTATTAAGGTCATGAAACAGCCGACAGCTGGTGGGCTCGTTCGATGTAGCTAGACGCAAATATTTCAAAAGGTTGCGAAGCGTCCTTAAGGGATAATCCCTTAAGGACGCCTACTTGGAAAAGTCGAAAATAACTTTTTTCAAAATCGATCTGTTTTGACAGTATATCATCTTATGAATGTTCCATGAAAATTTCAAGGTGATCGGGTCAAAATTGACAGATTTATATGCTGTCATGTAGAGGCCCGTCGGAACGGTCGGAGCGTCGTTCGAAACTTTGAACGCATTTTTTTCTCGAAAGTACGTTTTCATGGTCAGCGAGCAAAATAACTGAAAAAAATGTTGCATCAATATTTTTGAAAATTTTAGGGCTGTTTCGAGATGCAAAAATATAGTATTTGATCGAAGGACTTTTGCCCAATGTTAACTTTCGATCAACGAAATATGCCGATTTTTTTCTCAAAAATCAAGACTCTGAACACGCACCATTTTTTTGAAATTTTATATTTTGAAATAAATTCCTACCATTAATCATAGGATAATGGAAAAAGACGTTCTCGAGAGGTACTTCCCGGATGTCGGCTGTAAATCGATTATACCTAAATATTGTTACACAAAAAAATTACAGAGTATTCTTCAGTTGATGCTTTGTCAAATACCTAATTTTTGTAGAAAATTGTCATCACGATTTTCTACAAAAAAAAACCAAAAATGAGCTGTTTTCGATTGTTGCAACTTGGCATAACCCTCGTTGTGCCTATTTTTACCCAAAAAGCCTATTTCTTCTGCCTCTAGAGTGGCCTAACCCCTTAAGGGGTCTGCTCACTTTAGACGCTAAAAAGGCTATTTTCATGAATTTTTTTGATAGGTTTATATTATAGATATTGATATGAAAGTTTTTACACTTAATAAATACACTTTCGAAATACAAAAAGAATTTTTCAATGTATTTATGTAACCCAAACAACTTTAAATGCGTTTTTCTCGAAACAACGTTTTTCGACGGCTTGTTGATCAAAGCTTCGGAACTACTGAACCGATCCTTATGAAATTTCAACCACATATTCTTTACAACCATAGCTATAGCGCATATTAAGGTTTTTTTTTAATTTTGATATTTACTATTTTTTTGCCAAAAACGATGAAAAAATACGTTTTTTTTTCTCGAAAAATGACCGCCATTTTGATATTTTTGCATGTATCAAAAATCGTATGATATGCGATATAGCCATTAACATGCTGAATCTGAAACCGTTTGATTTTTTTTGTTCCGTATGATTCATCTCCGAGATTTCATAAACAGCGCAGACCTACAATTTTTTTATGAAATTTTTTTATTTACCATTTTCGTCTATAAATAGTGACTTAAATAAATATATTTTTAAATGTATTTATTAAGTGTAACAACTTAATAGCCTTTTTTAGCGTCTAAAGTGAGAAAACCCCTTAAACGTTGGATCTGCATCCAATCTAAAACTATCTATTCGATAGTCTCAATCTAAGTCTCAATCTAAAACTATCTATTCGACTATCATTCGATCAGCCCTCATAGCTACGTTAAGCTTGTCACGTCTCTGGCGTAAGCTTCCTGTATATTTCCGGAATTACCAGCACCGGCAAGCGAACAGTTGATCAACCGATAATTCTACAATTCCAATTAGCCAAGCCATCCGCGAAGTCAATCGCCAGGACCGAAGCTGATGGCAATTCGACAGCAATGAAGCAGTCGCACAGTTACTTCTCGGTTCCCCTTTTCCCGCTACGTCGCAGTCCCCATGGCACTCAACCGACTTGATCCCGATATTTTTTTACGGTGCTCTCCTTTGCGCTATCATCGAATTTTACGAGCACCAGCGTATGCGTGACCGGTGGCGAGTGCGCGCTACCACCTCAATACGAAATACCCCCTCGATACGAAAAAGTACTTCATCCTCCCGGCAGACGAGTCTTCTCTTATTGATAGCTCGGTATACGTAAAACGAAATAAAAATAGATCGAAGTTGTCCGCAAGCTTGGCGGACAACAGACCGCGCTAAATAACGAAACCGGATGCTCCATAAAATAAGAAAATATCCCCGATATGTACGTAGATGCGAGTGAGCTCGGTATAAATATACGTATCAAATATTATCTCTCAAAGCTCGCGCGTAAATTGCATTACATTACGGCCGCCCCCTACAATTTTATGGAGACCGCATTATTTTATGCTCCACAACAAAAGACGAGAGGTAAGAGAGTCTTTGAAATTTCCGAGCTGGCTACGTGTACCAGGATTGTATTTGCACCCGCGTTTTATCCTCCCTGTTTTGCCTCCCTTTTATCTTCTTCCGCGTTTTATCCTCGGTCTCTATGGTTCTCTCGCCATTTTCTCCGGGCTCGGTCCGTGAGCTCTGGAGGATTCGCCGTTGGCTGTCGGCTGTTGAAAATAGGATAATCAACTTACCGAGGTCTGTGAAGGTCTGCCTGGTATACTTAACACTTACCACCCCCACACCTGTGGATACCATTATTCGTTGCTTCTGAAGCCAAAGACCTGGAAAAATTACATTTCGGGATGCTGTAGCTGGTTAGCCATTGTGAATTGTGAAATTAAGCACTGCGAACAATGGCGGAAAAGAGAAAGGATACATGTGTCGAAAGGCAGGTATACATCCCTGGATCGACATACATGCCTGGAATTGACTGGAGGAGTGAAACGCTTCAATTGCCTATCAGCAAGCAACAACGTATGAAAGATTCAGCCAGTTGTTTGCACTGCGGAAGGTTGGGTTGATGCTCTGCTAGTCGATTGGGGTCGTTGCCCCTGACCCTTCCGGTCATATGCATATATAACCGAGGTGATCGCGCAACTGCAATCACGCGGTATCAATCTATGTATATTGACGTAATTTATTATTGGTAGGAACACACGATGATTTCGGTGCCACTAACCCCCCGACCACGCAGTCACCCATCGTGCAATTGTCTCAAAGTTCCGGAAGTTCGTGTTCTTTATTATTTGGGTTTCCACCAGATCTTGGGTCCAAAAAAAATAAGCAATGTGAAGAATGTGAAGAAAGAAAAAAGAGAAACGGCCACGGCGCCATTGCAGTTGAGAATATTACGTTGTTCCTAACCATATGCATTATTTGCGGTACTTTATGTGGCTGGAATATCCAAGGGTTGCGGCTCGCTCGCTCCCCCAATGATTTCGTTGCCGCGGATATACATGAGCGGGGCGGAGGTTACTTGGGGGTGGAAAATGGAGCTCCGCGCGTCTACCCCCTCGGCGTATCATTATTCCAAAGTATACGAGCAGACCGTGGCAACGACCAGACTCGTGATGCGGCGGCAACATTAAAAATGCAATAATCTTCCACGAGTGCTCGCCCTCAATGGTTCAGTGCCAAGCTTTCAGAGGCCCACGCAGGAGGCCAAGTATCGTTAGCAATCAAGCTTTCGGTACACGTCAGCGAGAATCGTCCATGAAACATTGACGAGAATGTTCCATGGTGAAAATTACAATGTGTCGTTTCTACTCGCCGGCTCGTTCGGATGTACGACCCTTCAGATGGTCTCTCCGATGGTAGCAGCTACTTGTCATTACCAATCGACATTTCATGATGTGTTACCAACCAACCCTGGATATCCATTCCTAGTTACATGGAAACTGGCATCCAGTTGTTCTTTTCCAACTGAAAGTCTTCCACGTATTGAGATTCGCGAAGTCACTAGGCATGAACCGGTCCTGGGAGACTAACCTATTGCTGCTGGGGCATAGAGAGTGAGGGGCTGTAGGCACACCGATAGATCGATCCATATCGATGGCCTCTGTAAGAATCTACAGCTGCAATTGAACTGTACGTCAAGTGCGCGTCCAGGTTCGATCGTAAATTCTTGAACTCTGGGAAAGAGGACGCGAATGGGGGAAGTGTGACCCAGGTGGCTTTGCCACGCCACTAGCCGTTTTCCTGATGAATTAATACATAAATAAAAGCCCCTGGCACTAAGCTCGTAAAGCTCGGTATTCGCGCCCTCCGGCACTTCTACCGCGGATCGTTTCGCCCCAACCTCCATCTATTTCGTGAAGATCAAAGCGAACCTTCCGAAAAAACTAACACCTTCGTCACACTCGCAAGATATCTCGATAGCCCCAGTCAAATCGCCATCTGACAATGTCCATCCTAACGTTATCATCGAAAGCAAGGGGTCAAAAAAGGAAAGCGGTGTGCCGTATAGACGGCAGGGATCAGCGGGATCGAAGGCACGATATGGGTAGTGCGATCGAGGTATCCGAAAATCCAAGGAAGAACGGCGGAATAGCCACGTAGCCCCGGGATATCACGAGGTCATCTTCGAGGTCGGGTGCCATTGTCCCCGGACCTCGAGAGATTCAATCGGCCGTGATTGTTGCTCGTCCTCTGAGCTATCAGCACCAAAGCCTGTTCTCTCTATATACCTACGTAGCATGTATAAGTATACGGATCGAGTCGCTCGGCTCGATTGCGTTAACCCGACCGGAGGATCCTCCTGTCGACTTCCCCGCCTGCCGGATTCCGGAAGCCCAATGCTCGGCTCCTCGTTCACTTCGATGATCATCGAACCTCCCTGACGTCTAACGATGATTGCACCCGTGAACCACCCTCGCTTGCTCAATCGTCTAGGTCACGTTCGAAATTTCGCGAACGCATCTAATCCCATTCGCGTATCTGTGTACGTTCTCCATACTATTCCCGATATGTCTATTCCGTTTTCTCTTCTAACCCGAGTAGAAATTGGTCTAGCCTGTCCGAGTTATGACCTAGTAACTGGCTCGCCCAATTGAGCTCATACGAACTGACTAATGGTTGTCTCGCTATGAGCTAGTAATATTGTTAATATTCTGTTATCCAGCCCTTGTCTATTCACTGCACAGCTGATCTTGGTCACAAATGACAAAGTAAGGTTATGTGACTACGTGTAGTTCCATCGAGCGAATGACTCATGACTGGCTATCTAACTTGAGTTTTAGATGGCTTTGCGAAAGAACAAAATTCTCGAGTGGGCATGATGCAATGACATGGCCAACCCTAGGTAACTGCGGCTATGTGCCCCTTGACTAGTCACTGCCCAGCCGATTTTGGTCACAAATTGCAAAGTGCGGTTATGTGACTACATGTAGTCCGATCGAGCGATTGGCTCATGGCTGGCTAGCAACTTGAATTACAGATGGCGTTGCGAATGCAAACATTCTCAAGTAGGTATCTCGCCATGACCTAGCCAACTATGCGGCTGTGCACCCCTCGGCTATTCACTGCCCAGCTGATCTTGGTCACGAATGATGAAGTGTGGTTATGTTACTACGTGTAATTCTATCGAGAGATTGGCTCATGGCTGGCTAAGCAACTTGAGTTACAGATGACGTTGCGAATGCAAACATTCTCAAGTAGGTATCTCGCCATGACCTAGTCAGCTAACTGCGGCTGTGCACCCCTTGGCTAGTTACTGCCCAGCCGATCTTGGTCACAAATTGCAAAGTGCGGTTATGTGACTACGTGTAGTTCGATCGGGCGATTGGCTCATGGTTGATTAAGCAAATTGAGTTACAGGTGACGTTGCGAATGAATAAAATCCTCAAGTCGGTATCTCGCGATGACCTAGCCAACACTTCCCAACTGCGGCCGCACTAGCCGGAATAAATGATCGGACAAATACAATTTGAAGTTATGTAATTCTATGCGATTGTCGCTGTCAATGCGAACGCAATTGAGTCATTGATCCGATAATGTTATTTACATTTGTCAACCCACCCATTTTTCAATCATCTGATATTGTGTAGTGTAACAGATGTAGACGATAAGAAAATTCAGAAATGAAACAAGTCAAACTGGCTTAGTGGACAACGTCACAACTCATCACCCAGAGGTCCCGGGATCGAAACCACGTTACGGCGTAAGCGTTTGTCGGAGATAATTTAAAATTGAACCATTCATATATTCACAGCGCAAATATCGTAACCCTAATTAATGAACAACGAAGAATAGCGTAAAAGAGTCCAATTATGTAAATAATGTGCAACAAAAATTACGAAAATACAAATATCATATATAGCCGCAATTTTTTAAAATGTAATCGCCACCTAATTTTTTGTTCCCAGTCGCTAGCTGAAAAAACTAGGTCAGGAATATAACACAGTCGTGAGATATTTCTTTCTATCTAGTCACCATCTAATTTTTTGTATTCAGTCCCTAGAGGACCAAAGCGCTACAAGGTGGGTAGTCAATCTCCAAGACGGCTAGCCAATGGCGATTGGAAACATCACTTTACTAGCTTCTGGCTAGGCGGTGATGAGTTACGTTTTCTACTCGGGAACACGTATCCCTGTTTCTCGTTTCGAATACATTCGGCTGGGCATACAAAAACAGCACCACCGCGACAGCCGGGAATTGGCTGATCAGCGAAATGCTGATTCAACCGTGGCAGTTCTGAGCATGTGACAGATCTTGATAACTTTGTACGATAACACCGGAGGCACTATTGGAAGCCTATGGGAGCCGCGTCATTCGCGTCAAATAGAAACAGGCCAATTCGTCATTCGATCGAGATCGTCCGTCATCAACCTGAATTGGCAATTCGTGTACTCGTTCAATCTCCATCGCGACGTCATCGCATCCCAATGGAACTTTTCGAGCCTTCCAGCGCTACATTCGGACAATCGAACGAAGCGGGGATCAGCTCTTTCGCATGGTCCCCGGGTCGAAAATCAGGGTATACGGAATCCGAGTACGTAGCTGTAGAATGATCGATCGCACATTCGCGAGAACCAACGAGATTGTGTGTAGCGGCAGAGAAAAATGGCTGACGCGCATCACTGTTGCTGCTGATCAATGTTGCGAGAGATATTGCTATGGTGATCTACACTAGACAAATATCTATATATACATCTAGGGGAAAGTATATCTTGAGCCCGATGTACATACGTAATATTGGCCATCAGCATGGCTGGCTCTTTTAAGAACCTTTCTTAACATCTTTTGCAAACGAATCCTTGATTTTGGGAAACGGATGTTTCTTGTATTTACCTTTATATAAATCTGCTTACATCTATCCAAAGGCCTTTTGAAGAAGGCTTTATATAACGATCCCCGAATGTCTTCAAAATAACCTTTCCCTCCGTATACGTACCTATTTTCGTCAGCTGGTGCTATCAAGCCTTTTTGAAGGTATCTCTTTCGCAGCGGAACTGCAGCCCGGATTTATACAGGATATATATATCTGCTTCCAGATCCGAACGATATCACGATCGGAACGAAGATTAAAGAAGTTTTATCGCGACGATATCCAGCTTGGCAAGAGAGGGGAGAGGGGAAGGTGATTCTCGTAAAACTTTCGGGACATTCAAAATCTCTCTCTCTCTCTCTCTCTCTCTCTCTCTCTCTCTCTCTCTCTCTCCCTCTCACTATGTACAGGGCGATCCACTGGAAGTTAGTCCCTCGAAAATAACTATCAATATTGATTTTAGACAAAACGGTCAGAGACAAAGTTTAAAGGGTTCGTAAATGTCTACATTTTGGTAGCCTCCGATTTTTTCTCAAGTAGATTTGTCAACCTGACTTCAAGGTCACTCCACTTGTTTAGAGGAAAATCCCTTCTTTATTGGTACAAATGTAGGGCACAAGAAAAATAAAACCAATCACTGACAATATCATGACCTTGGGACCCCCTTGAAATATCAAAAACATTGCAAAACGGTAATTGAAGCAAGACAAGCAAGGCGGTGGTTTTAGACGCGAATGATGTTTTTGCTGTATGACCTGTTAAAAATATTGTCCATGAACCATGCATTTTACGATACGATTTCTGAATTATGCGTGAACTCTTTGCAACGTCTTGTTAGAAATCGCTCGACAAGCGTGGCTTATGCGTTCCTTTATATCTTCCTAAGTGGTTGGTACATCTCTGTAGCCTTCGCTTTTCAATGCACTCCACAAAACGTAGTCCAATGTTGTTAAATCGGGCAATCGAGGAGGCCAGGCAACTGGATCGTTTCTACTAATCCGCCGATTCGCATATGTTTCATTTAGTTCAAGGTCGTCCCAAGGTCATGCCATTGTGGGTCATTGATTTTTTTGTGCTTTACTTCTGTGGCCCATAAACAGTTTCCCTTTGAAAAATTTAAGGTGACCTTGAAGTCAGGTTGATACCTATACTTGAAAATACATCTAAGGATACTAAACTGTAGACATTGACAAACCATTCTAATTTTTTCTCTGACTCCATCTGCAATTAATCTCTATAGGTGTTTTCGGATGCCTAACTTCTAGTGGATCACCCTGTATGCATATTCGTGAATGTGTAGGTTTAGTGTCGTACATGAGTGATTGAAGTCTCCTACTCTCGTTACTATCGAGTACTCATAAGACTACGACGCTCTGTTATACGTAATCGTTCTCCAACTCCGTCATATTCTGGCAGGCTGCCGGAAAATCGTAACTTACCGGATAACTGCAAAGTTCTCCACACCCATACACTCGTATAGCAAAGCCTGGTCGCTGCTTCCGTATGACTTGCGAGAGAGACGCAATTGGAAAGGGGGAAGCGACGGGGATTGGGAGAGGGGGGGGCAGAGGAAGAAGATAGGGCGAGAACGAGGCCATGTAAACATAAGGGATTTGTTGCTCATGAAAGCATTCCGTTTTAACGGCGCACTCCAATTTCACGAGAACTTCGGTGTGTGCCCCTGCCATAGATCCCATTGATGCTCCGGAAATGCCAGCCCGCGGAAGCTTCAAATCTCTCGCGGTATAACGAGCAATAATCCGTGCAAAGTTCGGCGCTCGAGGGACGTGCGAGTATGAAAAGTTTGATCTGATATTCATCGGGGAAACTCGGGTAAGCGAAATATTCTCTATATTCGAGCAATTCGGGAGGATTTGTTGATCCGAACGGGAGGGGAGAAAAGGTGAGTCTGCTACAGCTCAATCGCGTTCAACCAACCACATGTTGTGGCCAGTTGGATATGGAGGAGCTGAGGCAACTGGTCCATCTGGGATATCGAACTTTCCGTTTGGATGATGACGTTTTAGGACCCTTATCACAGATGTACAAGCTAAATCTGTGAAGGGGTTGTCGATAATGATAAATAGGAAAAAATAGACAACGAACTGCATCCAACGATGCAAACTTCCACAATATACACTCGGATACTGGGCTCGGATAAAAATTGCCTAACTAGATACATGCTAGTTAGGCAAATCGACTCTGGCGACTGATAAGAGGACACAAAGATTCGTCACTCAACTGTTAGTTGTGGGAACCCATTGCTACGAATTCCCTGAGACAATGATAGTTGTAGTTGAGGTAATTCGTTGCTATGAGTTTCCTGAGGCTATGATAGCTGCAGTTGAGGCAATTCGTCGCGATGAGTTTCCGCAGCTAATCATAGCTTCTGTTCAGGCAATGACAGCTCAGCCGAGCAATCACTCGCTCACCATTGTAACAATGTAAAAATGACAAGCGAACACTACAAAATCCCCTTTCCAGCGGATCCAATCGTGATCCTTCAGTTCAATCAGGTGGTTGCAATTTTGATTCTCCAGCCCATTAGACTTGGCAACACTCTAATTGATGTAAAATCATCCGCTGATTGCGAATCTTACCATCCAAAGCCGATCGCAACAATACTTCTCGTCCACCACTTATTCTTCAGTTTAGCAATGTTTACCTACGCTACAAAAGTTATCACCTCGAGCTCACGAAGTGTTCAATGGATTAACTAACCTAAAAATTGAATACTATAACTCTTTTGTATCTTATAACGACCTACTCGTTTCCTCCGTTTGCCGTGGATGATAAAAACCTTCAGCGAACTTTCACACTCACCCAGCTTTTTCCTGCTCCTCATTTTCCGAGCTCAACGGACTCGCTTGATCCATTGCCATTTTGCAGCCTTCCCGTTTGCGCTGACCTGCCTGGAAAATCTGAAACGAAAAAACAATATTTCACACAGCGGTTTAACGTTGGAGTTACGGGCCAATGAATCCGGAAACAATGGAAAGGTTCAACTGGATCCTATTTTACAAGCGCGGCTATCGCATTTACCTGGGCAAATACGAAGAAAGAATCGCAACTCCATTTTCCGCGGACTCGAACACGCCTGTCGCAGTCGCGCATTATACTCATATAGGCAAAGTGCGCGTGCAGAGTGTTTTATATTTCCTCTCGTCGGCGCTCCTACGAATGCTTCAATTTTTCAATGCTCCGCAGGGACCATTGTGGGGATGGCGCGAAGGAGAGAGGAGAGTAGAGAAAGATGGGAAGAGAATGAAACCCGTACGCACGAAAGGATCGCCTATATGCACTTCCGGTTGCTTTAGCAAGTTTGCATCGTTGAATCGACATTGCTTGCAGCAGCATTTCGTTTCCTCACTGGGGAGCAAGTATAGATAACGCGGCAAGAGAGGGAGTGCACTAGTCGGCAGGATTTCATTTGCACCCTTTCTCGCTCGCTTTTTCCTGCTCTGGTTTGGGTGTGCCGGAAACACACGCATTTCTAACCGTCAGGATGTAAAGGGGAACGTTGTCCGGTTTTTTTTATCTACACCTTTTCTCTCTCTCTCTCTCTCTCTCTCACACACACACACACACACACACACACACACACACACACTCTGTCATCGTTTTACTGCCCCAACAACTGACCCGCTAATCACCCCTATTATCCAGTGGCATTGTTTCACCTTTTTCTATGCCCGGATTGTAAAAACGCGGCCAGAAAAAAATGTTACGTTCCACGGTTATTGCCCATTCGAGTTCTCGTAAAATCGGACCTGTTATCCCAGCGAAATGGAACGTGATAAAGACGACTTCGAGCCCGTTATCAGCGATGCCAATGATGCCTTGGTTTCGCTCCCGGAGGTTTTTTGTTTTGGGTGACTCCATTGACGCCGAACCCGGGTTGCGCGAATGCATGCGGTCGACAGATTTGCAAAATTGATGATACGTTCGTTGAACAATTAGTCGATATGATGCCTTTGTGGATGGTAATAAAACTGTTCTTTTGGAATAAAGTGTGTCGATTTTTTTCAAATATATGTCCATCGTATTAAACTACGTCTGAGAGCGGAATGTTCGCATTGTATTCGCCAGCTAATATATTAACGATGTCATCTAATCGATAGAACAGTTGATGACATCATCTGACCTATTGATAAGAAGTCATAAGTTGGCGTAATGATCGAGTGACGTCGTCTGCCTTAACGATAAAAAGACGTCATCTGGCATAATCATAAAATTATATCAACGAATGACATAATTTGTCTCAATGATAAAAAGACATCGTACAGCCTAATGATAAAAATACATAATGGTAAAAAGACATCATCTGGACTAATAACAAAAAGACATCTTTTGGCCTGATGATCGAATGACATCATCTGGTCTAATGGTAAAAAGCTATCATCTGGCATAATTGTAAGAAGACATCATTTGGCTCAATAGCAAAAAGACATCATTTGGCCCCATGGTAAGAAGACAATTTGCCCGATTGATAAGGCGACATCATTTGGTTCCATGATAAGAAGGCAAGTTTGCCCGATTGATAAGGCGACATCACCTGGCAAAAAAGTAATGAGACAGCATCTGGCCTAATGGAAAAAAGGAATCAATTGGCCTGATAATCGAATGACATCATCTGTCCTAATGGTGAAAACACATCACCTGGCCTAGGTAAAAAGGCATCATCTGACATAATTGTAAGACATGATGAGAACATGTCTGTAAGAAGACATGATAAAAATACATAATTTGGCCTATTGATAAGATGACATCATCTGGCCTACCGATGACATTAAGCGCGATCACGTGACATTCTGACTTCGCGTGGCGCTATCAAGGTCATTCTCATTAGAGGCAGCCATCGATACTAAACATTATCACGTGTTTACCCTGGAAGGCATGGCCGGACTGGAAACTCAGGCAAACTTTGAAGAATAAGGCTTTTTTCGATCCCCTGCATTTTTTTCTGGTCTCCAACAACTTTTTCACGACTTTCCTCATAAATTATGCACCACGTAAATACAGTGTGAAATAAAATAAAATAAGGGTATGCCTGATAAATTAACGCAAAAGGGCAAAATGGCGTGGCCGGAAAAAAACTGCGGAAGAACGCCGGTCGTTCTCGCTGAGCTAACGTTTAATCGCCATATTTGCGACTAATACCGGATACGAAGGGGATACAATGACAAATAAAAGGGATTCTACGCTGGCTGGGCGGATAAAGTCCAAAAGAGTTTCCGGTTCATTTCCTCCCGCGAACCCCGAGCTTTTGTCCTCTCTGTTTCTCCCACGTCCAAAGCACTTCGCCGCGAACGTTCTCGCGACCTCGGCTAACATTGAATCGAAACGCTCGCCAAGCTCACCCCCGAGCTTTGCCCGTTAACCACAGAGAAGTAAAAGGAACGCTAACGAGGCAACCTCGATTTGCGTTTTTTTTTAAATTCGTTTTTTCCGCGTTTTTTCATTTTACTTTCTTTCCTTTGTGGTACTTCTTATTAACGATAACCCGCCTTTATACTGCCTCTCGAGGCAGCCGTTTTCAATGCCGTTTCTTCCATTACCTCGTAAAATGTGCCACTTCGTTTTATTTTCAAAAAAGTTTCCGCATATTCGTACAGTTATTATTATTGTTGCTGTTTCTTTTTCCGCAGAACCCTCGATGAGAAAATCTGGTATTATGTGAAGAGGGTATTGAAAACCCTTTCGTCATTAAGGTTGGAAAAATCTTTGCGGAAACTCTTGCGAGGGGTCTTCTCATTTTGGACGCTAAAAAGGCTATTTTCATGAATTTTTTTGATAGGTTTATATTACAAACATTGATATAAAAGTTGTTCCAGTTAATCAAAACACTTTCGCACTACATAAAAAGAACATTTTTTAATTTATCTAAGTCACTATTTATAAACGAAAACGGCAGTTCAAAAAATGTCCTAAAAAAATTATAGGTCTACGCTGTTGATGATATCTCGGAGATGGATAATCCGAAACAAAAAAATCAAACGGTTTTAGATTCAGTATGTTAATGGCTAGGTATATCACATATCATACGATTTTGTATATATGCAAAAATAACAAATTGGCGGACATGTTTACAAAAAAACAAATCAAAAACTTTTTCACCGTTTTTGGCAACGAAAAAATAGTAAAAATCAAAATTTAAAAAAAGCTTGTTTGGGTTCCATAAATGCATTAAATTTTTTTTTAAATAATTTCGAAAGTGCATTTATTAAGTGTAACAACTTTTATATCAATGTCTACAATATAAACCTATCAAAAAATTCATGACGATAGCCTTTTTTAGCGTTTAAAGTGAGAAGACCCCTTAAAGGGTATGCCCTTAGGGGACCCTTAAGGGGATTAACCCCTTAACCCCTTAATCCCTTAAGACCCTTAAGGGGTTGTAAAGGTCGAAAAATCACTTTTTTCAAAACCAATATATTTTGATCGCATATCATCTTATAAATGATCCTTGAAATATTCAAGGTTATCGGATCAAAATTGACAGATTTATAGGCTGTTATGCTCGATGCCCGTCGGAACGCTCGGAGCGTCGTTCGAAACTTTAAACGCTTTTTTCTCAAAACTACGTTTTCAACGTTGGTAAGCAAAATATATAAAAAACTACTGCATTGATCGGTCTGAAATTTTTAGGGCTTTTTCGAGATGTAAAAATAAAGTATTTTATCGAAGGATTTTCTTTCCGATGGATACTTCCAATTTGATGCTTGAAAAATGCCAATTTTTTTCGCAAAAATCATGACCACGCGCGACATTTTTTAATTCGATATTTCGAAAATTGCTTCTTCTAATAATGGGATATCCGAAATTTGTTTGATTTTTTATATAAGATAACCCGGACATCAGCTGGAAATTGATTATAAGTTAGCTTTTTTTACACAAAAAATTACAGACTGCTCTTCTGATGATACTTTTTCAAATACCTAATTTTTGAAGAAATTGAGATAGCATCGCGATTTTCTAAATTAAAAAATCCCAAAAATGAGCTGTTTTCGATCGTTAGAAATAGGCGTAACCTGAATTCACGTACCTTGTCGAAATTTTCGCCTACTCTTTTTATTTCCCCTTTTCCTCCGGATGCCCTTGCTGGCATTGGCGGGTCCATTTCACTTTTAGCCCACACCTGTCACTTCACTATATTCTCGTCAGAATGTTGCCCACAGCTATTCGTTCCCGATGCACTTCCGTATCGCGTTTGCACGAGGGCACAGGGAAACTGGGGCGAACCCGAGTCGATACGGGCTATATTTTTACCGAATTTCACTTGTAAAATTTTGTAAAAATATAATTGCCTACTACGGTTAATCCCGTGTACGGTCACCTATCCCGGTAATGGCCTGCGCCAACGCTGCCAGCTAACGAAGTTGCCGCAGCCACTCCACAAACGCACGTCCACTACTGTCCGCTAATTCTATTCTAATGTGATCTTTGTCCTTCATTTAAACTTCGTTATCGCATTGCAGTTGTCATGCTAAAAATGACGTTTGTCTACGTATTGCATATTAGCTATCAGAGAACAAAGATTGCAATTAAATGAAAGACGCGCGTCGAAGCGACGGGACGTTCCTTTTCCATCTCGTCTTTACGCTTTAACCATCTGCTGTGCGGAGGATGCAAACAAAGCGGTCTCGATATCTCAGGGTCACTTTAACGTTCCGTCAACATTCCGATATGACAATGAAAAATAAAAATTGAACGATACATTGATAAGTAGCAATGGCAGTATACAGGGTGGACCATTTAAGGCCTTATATACGCGATTTCGCCGATTTTCAAAGGTACTTTTCTAGACGCGGTTAAAAAAAATGACGCATATATTCAACATTCTTTTTACAGATCATTTATGCACATGGTTTTTTACAGATCATTTATGCATATGCACAAGTATCTGTGAAAAAAAAACAGAAATATTAACAAATGGCGGAGATATAACATATTTCCACGATTCACTTTTTTGAACCTTGTGCAAGTATTAACTCTTGAAGGAAGGTTCAAATCGCTTTGAAATTCCAACAACATATTGTTAGTATTATCACTTATCGTGTGAACCACAGAAACAAAAATTTCAATGCCTCAAAAAAATATTTAAAAATTAAAATACCGACAGAAAATTGATTTAAAAAATGTTAAGTTTCGATTTTTTATTATAATAACTTTAAAAAATAATATTGTTGGTTCACACTGTAGATACATTCATTATGCAATAATGAATATGTGAATTCTTTTCAGATACCCGCATCGATGCTGAGAACTTTCACCATTAACGCGCGCGCAAAAAAATACATTGCTGTATTATGTTATACCTCCGCCATTTGTCAATATTTCTGATATTTTGCATATACTTAACCATGTGCATAAATGATCTGTAAAAAAAAATGTTGTCCATATATGTCATTTTTTTCAACCGCGTCTAAAAAAGTACCTTCGAAAATCGGCGAAATCGCGTATATCACGTAAAAAAAACATGTTCCATTTGAATAACTATTGATGACCTTGAGCTCGCAAAAACTATGACCTTGACAAAAATGAATTTTTCACCACTGTTTCAGCCCTTCGAAATCAATCAAATTACCTCCTGATATTTTTTCGTCACTCTTAAGGCAACGGAAATATTTGGGGTGGTCACGTTAAATGGTCCACCCTGTATATTTACAAATAATATATTCAAGCCGGTTCACTCTTGAGACTCGTGCACTGCTATGAGTCAATGCCGTTTCCAATTTTCTCAGCCGTTCTCAGTGGTATTTAGTTAGCCCCGAGGAAGTAAAACTTGTCTCTTTTCCGTGCACAAGATCGCAGAATTTCCATACCATGTTTCAACGTCTTTCGCTCCATTTGGTGGTACTTCGTATTTTGGCACTTTTTTGGTACTGTTCTCTTTGGTACTTTTTTCTTTATTTGGTACGGGTTTTTTGTCAGTGTTTTTGCTACGTCTTTTTTAGTAATGTTTTCTTTCATATTCCTTTATTTGGTATTGTTCCCGTTGACGTTTCTTTTTTGTACTGTTTTCTTCGGTACGTCTTATTTTGGTACTATTTTCTTTGGTACGATTTTCGTTGGCACATCTTTTTTTAGTACTGTTATTAGATATGAAAATGAAAATTGAACGGTACGTTGATAAGTAGCAATGACAAGTATATATTCACAAATAAGAAATTCAAGCCGGTTCACTCTCGAGACTCGTACACTGCTATGAGTCAATGCCGTTTCCAATTTTCTCAGCCGTTCTCAGTGGTATTTAGTTAGCCCTGAGGAAGTAAAGCTTGTCTCTTTTCCGTGAGCAAGATCACAGAATTTCCATACCATGTTTGAACTCCATTCGCTCCATTCCGTGGTACTTCGTATTTTGGCACTTTTTTGGTAATTCTTGCTTCATTTGGTACGTTTTTTTGGTACTTTTTCTTAATACGTCTTTTTTTGGTAATGTTTTCTTTCGTATTCCTTTTTTTGGTGTTGTTCCCGTCGACGTTTCTTTTTTGTACTATATTCTTTGGGACGTCTTTTTTGGTGATGTTTTCGTTGGCACGTCTTTATTTCGCACTGTTTCCTTTGATATTTATTTTTTGGTATTCTTTTCTTTGGTACGATTTTCGTTGGCAGATCTTTTTTTTGTACTGTTTTCTTTGCCACATCTTTTTTGGCGCTATTTTCGTTGGTACGTCTTTTTCTATACTGTTTTGTTCGGTACGTCTTTTTTATATTGTTTTCTTCGGTACGTATTTTTTTTTTCGTAATTTTTTTTTTTGATATTCCTGTTTGGTAAAGTATTATTTGGCGTTTCTTTCTGTAATGTTTTCTTTGGTACGTCTTTTTTGACACTATTTCCTTTCATATTGCTTTTTTTGGTACTTTTCTCTTTGATCTTGCTTTTTGGTACTTTCTTTTCTTTCGCTTTTGGCGCTTCAACGTACCCCTGTCTGTTTCGCACCACGTACCCTTGGGTCGAGAATAATCCATGTGAGTGGCGTAATAAGCCTTGGGTAGTGTTAACCCGCTCACGAGCGCGGTTCATGTGCGCCACGACTCGACCCAATGCGATATTAATGCATGCCGGAATGAATATAAACATTCCCTTATCCGCTTTCGGATGATATGCCGGTTCGTGCGGCAAATTTTCGAGGGGGAATCCGTGCGGGATTCCCACCTAAATACGAGACCAGACATTGTTTTGCACGTTTGCCCTTTTAAGCTGCGTAACGAGGGAAACAGACGGGGTTACGAAACGCCACTAATACCCCGCGCAAGTCCCGCAAGAAACGCTAAACCGCTCGATATATCGCCTACTACAAGCAACTCCCTAGTTCGCTGCACAGCCCTGTTTATTCTACGTTTTTCGCCACCAGACGATATCATCTGATGGCTGAGCTGCAATTAAGGGGGGAACCTCCTCCAGATATTAATTTTTTTTATTGCTTTCAAAATTCATTTAGTATCTGCAGAATATATTTCCAAAGTTTGAAGCCCAACAGAAAGTCCTAAAGGTCCCTAGGAAGTCACCGATAGGAAGTCCCTAGGTCCACCGGAAGTCCCTAGGAAGTTACCGAGGTAAACGAGAGCGCGCCGTTTGCGGCCTATACCTTTTAATTTCTTAGCCAAACAAGTTTGCTACTTTACTTTTCGAATAATAGATTATACGATTCAATATTGTACGATTAAATAATAGACTTCCGACGATTGTAACGAAAAATTCAGCCTGTGTAACCGTCGGTTTTTCTTTTCACACAAACAGTTCACACAAAAAGAAAAAATGCAGCCCAGATTGGTGATTTCCTAGACGAAGGCTTGCTTAATGGCCCTAGCATCGCAGATTAAACTTTGGTGATTATAAATCACTCTAAACTCTACTTTTCAAGAACGAAAACTTGAATCGAGTTTTTCTCGAAACGTGTTTTTTTCCGTGCCGTGGAATGTAACTCAAAAAGTAATGAACCAATCAACTTGACACTTTGTACAGATAATCTTTAACTTATCAGCCTTAGCACAAGCCGAAAATTTCGTATAAATTGTTATAATAAAGTTTGTTTTTAACGATTTGTTTATTTTTTTTAAAGTGTTTGTTTTTCTGTTTGTCCTCAAATTTTCAATTTTTTGCAATTTTGTTGCTAAACTTAGGTTCATGCAACTTATTTTAATGAAAAAAAAAAAATTGTTTCGTTCGTTTTAGTTAAGTACAAGGACCTCGGCGTTCCACGGCGTAAACTCTAGGAGCCAAGTTTGAGCACCTCTAGCGCCGCTATTTTGTTGTTTTTCACTCATGAAAAACAAATTTTTGCATTTATTTGAACGTCAATGTTATTATGTAATTTGATTAATTGCAATAAATGCTCTCAATTTTTTGTTAACAATTATTGAAATACCTGTTGTCTGGAAGAGGTTCCCCCCTTAAGGGGATACATTTAGGCGAGGAAAAAAATGGCTGATTATCACGTTTTTTTTAAGGCAAGATTTCTTAGCCATTTTTGAGACTTAGGGAATGTTTTATTACCACTTTTGGCTGTTCCATGGTATTTTTTGTATTCATCTTAAAAAATGGCGGAGGTATGGCACGGTCTTCTAAAGTGCATTTAAAAAACTGGCGTGACGAATAGCTAAAAAACTTATCAGCCGATTCTGATGAAATTTGGTACAAATCTTCCTAACCTGATTGTCTAAAACATGACAAGAAATGTTTTTGAAAATGAAAAAAAAAGTATTTTTCATTGCCAAATGTAGCCATTTTTTCGGACAATACAAGCTATTCGTTTGAAAGCGTGCCATCTCATCGATTTTCAACATTATTCATTTTTTCTTGGCTCATATTCTGCGTACGAGTGTTAATGAAAGGAGGATCATCATTTTTTTTTCAGATTAATCCCGCCGACGCTACGTGTCACGCCGTCTCACAACATCGGTCTCAACCCGTTTAGAAGACCGTGCCATGCCTCTGCCATTTTTAAAGATTTATCTTTGAAAACCACGTAACTGCCAAAGGTAGTAATAAAACATACACTAAGCCTCAAAACGGGCGAAGAAATATTTCCTCAAAAAAAAATCATAAAAAGCATCAATTTTTCCCTCGCTAAGGGCATCTCTCCCCTTAAATCAATTGATTGCGGATTACAGGTTATCGCGATCGGCAATATTCAAAACGATTTTTCGTATATTTATTAATTTTTTTTCTTTAACGAAAGTAATCGGATCGTGCGAAAAAGGGAAAAAAAATGGAGCTCAAAATTGTGCCACCCTAATGTGTGTGTGTGTGTGTGTGTGTATGTATGTATATATATATATATATATATATATATATATATATATATATATATATATATATATATATATATATAAATATATATATATATATATTTATAAATATATATTTCGGCAAAAAAATCAGAAATTTATTTTCCTCCGCATGCATAGCAAAAAACGTTAGTATTTAATTATAAAATATATACATTCTATAAAATTGTTTTTTCCCTCATATACACGTTATCTTATCATTGTGAGTGAACTGCCGAAAGTTCTCGCACGCACGAATTTCCTTTTTTTTCGGCTCGGCTTTACGGTGCGATCGAAAAGCGCGTAAGCGGGTGTAGGTCGGTGATTCGCCCGTTCAGAATGAAAATTTATCGCGCGAGTAACGACGACCACGTTGTACCGTTCTCTCTCTCTCTCTTTCTCTCATAACCCATGTTCCATAACCCCGCACCCGGTTGGCCTCGTTTGAGGGCTGCTCGTTTTCAACCCCCCAAAAACGTTTTCGCTCACGGTTTCCGCGCGAACTCTGGCAAAATACGAGAGCGGAAGCATTGTTGTTTTGGACGAGAGGGACAGAGTGACAGAGAAAGAGAGAGAGAGAGAGAGAGAGAGAGAGAGAGAGAGAGAGAGAGAGGGAGGGAGGAAGAGGGACAAGAATTTGGTGCTGGCGTTATTCCAACCCCTCGCACACATCACGAGGGTCAAACCGGTGAAAACACCCGAAGCCTACCCACCCGTGGCAGGGTTATGTATTCATTAATAGCAAAAATACTGCCCTCCTGTGTATAATCCACGCCACTGCTGATTCCTATTTTTTTCTCCCTGTTTGAATCCTTCCACATTGAAAGTATACGCGGGCTTGCAAAATTTTCCACTCTGCGATCAGCGAATTTCGGAAATCTTTGCTGCAATTTCACCTTTCACTACGCGTCAGTGCAGCTAATATTTGTGTGTCGAGGCCAGTGTCCAGAGTTGCTGATCGTCAATTGCGAAATATATCCGCCGGATATTTCATTTAGGCAATCTACTGTTTGTTGAATTCATTAAAAACTCATGACTTCGCGTATATATGTATTTTTTTATACAAACTATTTTTGCAACGTTTGATAAATTGGTTTAATTAATTAAGTGGTTGAGGGTTTTTTTTTAACATCATTATTGACTGACGAAAGAAAATTTATTGCGATGGAAATTTCATTGATGTAACTTTCTTCTTGTTAAATTCGTTTAAGATTAATAATTTCAGGTGTTTATGTATTTTTTTATAGCAAACTATATTTGCAACGGTAAGAAAATTGATTTAATCAAACAGGTGGCTAGGGTTTTTCTTTAAGGCCTTAGGCCACTCTAGAGGCCGAAAAAAGAGGCTTTTTGGGGATTTTTTTCAGAAAAACTACAAAATAAATCGAGATGACAAAAAAGCGTGTTTATCATACATATCAGTGACTGTATACAATAATGTTTTTGAAGCGATTAATTTTAAAATCGCGGCTGTGCTGCGTTTATCTCAAAACTGCATTTTTTGAGTTGACCGGAAACATAACTCAGACAATTTTCATCCGAT
This sequence comes from Ophion obscuratus, assembly GCA_964007375.1. NCBI lineage: Eukaryota > Metazoa > Arthropoda > Insecta > Hymenoptera > Ichneumonidae > Ophion > Ophion obscuratus. The sequence goes on from OZ023318.1 coordinate 49,474,087, forward strand.
TCACTTGAAATGTTGAATATATTTTGAAAAATACATTGTCTATGGAAGTACGTAGGATTTTTTTTTATACTACATAGTTCATTTGTTATGAACAATTATATGACGAAATTGTTCACTTTCTAAAAATTGTCATATAATTGTTAATAACAAATGAACTGTGCAATATAAAAAACATCCTACGTACTTCCATAGACAATGTATTTTGCAAGATATATTCAACATTTCAAGTGAATCGGTTGAAAATTGTCTGAGTTATGTTTCCGGCCAACTTAAAAAATGCAGTTTTGATATAAACGCGGCACAGCCACGAATTTGAAATGAATCGCTTAAAAAAAAATATTATATACAGTCACTGATATGTATGATAAACACCCTTTATTGTAATCACAATTTATTTTGTAGTTTTTCTGAAAACAGGTCCCCAAAAAGCCTATTTTTTCGGTCTCTAGAGTGGCCCTTAATTCCCTTAATCCCCTTAATTCAATTTTCTCTGACAAAACGAAAACGCCTTCGAAAACGGACCAATCGTTCCGGAGCTTCGTACATATGTGCAAACTCAAGTGATTAAAACTGGACACCACCGTGACGGGTAAAAAATCGATCTTTCGCATTCTTACAGTTTAAATATTCAAGAATATGTAAAAAGAGGTTCAAATGAAGATATTGAAAATTCATCAAGTTACAAGTGATTTAGTGAGAGCAGGTAGCACAACGATTTACATATAGGTACTAAAACATTAAATCGCGTTTTTCTCGAAACAAGTTTTCTCGACCTGGCCAGAATCATAACTCTAGCTATAATTGTCCAATCGAGAACCGTAAACCGGGGTAACTTTGGGACACTTTTTCAGATTTTTTATGACTCCTGTGAACATATATTAAGCTAGGTAACTGAGACTATGGTGTTATATGGAGTTAACCTTCTTCTTTCAAAACATGGACGTGATTTTACGCTACAACCAATGACACCCTTATAAAAATCCTTCATCTTTGTCCCATGAATTAGGGTCACTTTGGGACAGTACTTTTTGCATGGAAAAACTAGGGAAAAATTAATCTGTCCCAATGTCACTTGTGCTCTAAAAATTCTTCATCTTACACCATGAATTGAAGTAACTTTGGGACAGTAGTTTTTGCTTAGAAACACCAGGGAAAAATTAATTCGTCCCAATGTCACACAGAAGTATTTCAATAGAGACTTCAGGCAGTTTTAAAAACATTTGAAAATGGTTTTATATTAAATTCGTATTAAAATTTTACAAATTACAGTAATAGTTTTAAAATCATAGGATTTTTAATGACATCATTGGTTAGCGAGAATAGACAAATTTTTATAAGAAGGTAAGAAACATTTTAACATAAATTGATTACTCAAGTCAATTTGAAATTTGTTCGTAAACAGTGTTAATTCTTGAACTTTCAAAATTTCTCGTCGGCCAAGTAGAGTAGGCTGGTTGATTTTCGGGGTTGATGCGTGTGCAAGCGGAGTGGACACATTGCTGCGTCCTTGACTGGGTCAGTGGTGCTCGCGTATTTTTGTGCCGCTATTTTCAAAGATAGGGGATTGGACGTTAGATAACTTTATTCGTATTTTATTATTCCAAACAACTTTTGTTTGAAACATTTTTTGATCGGGCTATTAATTATCGAGATACGGCGATTTTTAAATTTTCAACCCCTATTTCTTAGGGTTGGGGCGAGTTGAGGGGTAACATTTTATTGGGGTTACTTTCAGTATGCAACCATCTATCTTCCGTAAAAAAATCATATTCTACGCTAAAAAGTACTGAGTTTTTGTCTCTTTTACTGGACTCTAAAGTTTGGGCCAGTCCCAATATTGCCCCACTCACAAGGAACATCCCCCAGGTGACGCCCTTCGATTTTGTTGAAATTTGGATATGTTATAAAGCACCAAAAAGGAAGCGATAAGTATTTTTTTTATCTTCAGAAAAACGGTTTAAGGGGTAAAACGCACCCTCAAAAATGGGGATGTTTTTCGTTTTTCGTCGATAACGTTTTGACGGTACGAGATATTAAAAAATTTCAAATTGCAACGATGTTTATTTTTTTGTGCACTATACATTGGAGATGAGAACGATAACGTTATCGACGAAACACGAAAAACACCCCTATTTTCGACGGTTCGTTTCACCCCTCAAAACCGTTTTTCCGCCGATAAAAAAAAATATGTATCGCTTACTTGTCGGTGCTTTATAACATATCCAAATTTCAACAAAATCGAAGGGTGTTACCTGAGGGTAATTCGTCCTTGTCACTGCTAAGAATTTACAACTTTCGTGTTATGAAATTAAACAGCAGTATTGGAGGTATAAATAACACTTGAAGTAAATGTCAAATAATGTACTTATAAATACACATGCCTGCTAGTAGTGAAATGTTTCCAGTTTTTCGAAAGGGAATGAAAGTGTTAACATTAATTAAAAACGCTACAACGAACGGTGAAAAACAGGATGGACTGCCGTCGGACGTCAGTACAACTACAGCTTCAAATATTTGCCGCGAGGTGGCAGCGCATATCAGCGTATGCAGTAGCGGTGATTGCGCGCCATTCCATGAGACATAGTGTTGGTGGGAAATTCAAAAGTCGAATATTACGCGATTTCCCAAAGTTGTACCTCCAGACTCAAAGTTACCCCAGTTTACGGAACTACATTTACATAGATTATACAACTTTTTTATTTTGTTTTTTTCAGACCGATCACTATCAAAATATTGATCCAGTCATTGGACGACATTCTTCATACAGAGGATATATTATACCTGAATAATATTCTTGGTTTTTTAATTTTTTTAAATGAATTCTTTTAATCTTCAAAAATGAAAATTAACATGGAAAAGGGTCAAAATATACTTGATAACATACTTTTCATTAAAATCCCAAATAAATAATCTAGTAGACAACAAAAATTCCGAAAACCGACCTTCTTTCAGCCCGTCACTGTGGTGTCATCCCTGAAGTATGACGTAGTGTATATGGGACACCCTGTATATATGCACGTATTTAGAACTCGTATTTACAAATACAGGGTGTCTCAAAATGACCAGACATTTAAATTTATTAATAAAACGTATTATTTACTTGAAAAGTATGAATATTTTTATTTAAATATATGGTAAAACGTGGAGGTTATGTGTGGAACACAATATCCGATAAACGGCCGCCTCGTCCCTGTTTGCAAACGTTCACTCTTTTGACGAAATTTTCAACAACATTTTGCCATAATCGCGGCCTAATTTCATTAATGGTATGTCCAATTGCTTCCTCGAGCTCCGGAATGGTATGTGGATCATTGGCATGCACTTTTCGTTGCAGAAAAACCCAAAGAAAGAAGTCCAATGGCGTCAAATCGTACGATCCAATAACTATGCAGTAACAATGCAGCAAAGAACAATTTCCATGCGTTGCTCGATCGCGTAATTCTCCATGACTAAACCTCGATACCTCCTTCTCTATAGTACTCTATGCTCGCCACAAAAAAATGGCACGCAATCTAAAATGTCAGGTCATTTTCAGACACCCTTTATTAAGGGTCGAAATAAATTATGTCAGCTTGATCCCAATCGGATAAATTGCGCTTGGCGTGTAATATTTATTTCGTAAAAAAGATAAAAGATGAACATATACATCGGATACGAGACCAGCATAGTTTCGTTAGACAAACACATTGTAACGAGAGATCCTGCACCGATGTCCTGATTACTGAAGTAGCCGATAACGTCGGGCGTTCTCTATATTTATTGTGTACCTTTTCGTACGTAAACTCACCTCGTCGTTGCACCGGCTCGGCCCAATGCACGACCAGCTCGTGCGATCAACCACAAACTCACGGCTATTCTAGGGGTTAGCATATATTTATATTATATATATATATACACACATGCACACATACACTAGAGCGGTCCTATAATTATCGGATGCTCTCGAAAGCACCCGCATTTCTGTTCCACTCTCGAAAACCGTTTAATTAATGAATGGTAAAATTGCAAACGTCGGGAGCCAGAGAGCGGAGGGCGAAGAGAGAGAGAGAGAGAGAGAGAGAGAGAGAGAGAGAGAGAGAGAGAGAGAGAGAGCTGGGAGAATATTTATTCGAGGAAATCGAAATAAATAACGGATATGAGCGGCTAACGTTAATTGAATATCCGTTGCAGGTAATGGCTCACTGAATTTTCATGAAACATAATCCTTTTTCTCTCATTCCCCGCCATAAAAATCCGCTCGTAAAAACGGCCCCAAACTTCCATATTTATTTGACAATCGCCTGCAAGTAACGTCGTGGGTCACCGAACAACGGAAATCCTTGAGATCAGTTACGAATTTGGAATAACCCTGGTGAAAGCAATGAAAAGTTTTTTTTTTCTAATCGCCAACAATTTTTTGCATATTCGGACTACAAAAATTACTGAAACAATATTTTAGGATCTTCCTTCTAGTATTTAAAAATTTTAAGATTATTTGTATAGGGTGCAATCATTTTTAGGGTCATCCATAGGGGGCTCAAAATTGTTTAGGAACATGCCTCTTGGATGCGACATTTTTTAGAATCATCCCTGTAGGATGACAACATTTTCGGGATTATCCCTCTGGGATTCGAACATTTTTAGGATCTTCCTTGTAGAATGTAAACGATTTTAGGATCATCTCTCTGGGGTACTATTTAAGTTCATCCCTTTACGATAACATTTCATTTTTTAAAGATCATCCCTTTACGATAATATTTGATTTTGGATCATCTCTCTAGGATTGAATTTTGTTAGGATCATCCCTCTGGTATTTGAATTTTTCGTGAATCATCCGTTTCGGTTTCCAAAATGTTTAGGATCATTCTTCTAGGATTCGAATTTTTTTAGGATCATTCTCCTGGGATGGAAAAAATTTTAGGATCAACTCTCCAGGATTAAAGTTTGTTTAGGACAATCTCTCAAACATTCAAACACGTTTAGAGTAATTCCTCGAAGATTAAACCATTTTTAGGATCTTTTTTTAGGGTTATCATGTTTTTTATGATCATCCCTGTAGGATTAAAAAATGATTAAGATCATCCCTCTTTATAGATTTAAATTTTTAAGATTTAATTTTTTTGGGGATTTTAAGTAAATCTATGCGAAAAATATTTCGGATGATGATCAAAACGTACAAGTGAAAATATATTTTCAGTTGCATTTCAATAGCAGAGTTACGTGAATGCGTAATTATGCTACACTTCAAATGCGGCGGAACTGTGTCGTTGAGCACGAAGAGGGCTAAAAGGAGGAACAACTTGAGGATCATCCCTCGGGCGTTCGACCATTTTTTAGAATCATCTCTGTACAATGAAAACATTTTTAGGATCATCTCTCTGTGATTCAAAGATTTTTAGGATCTACCTTGTCGAATGTAAACGTGTTTAGAATCATCCCTCCAGGGTGGGACATTTTTTAAGACCACCCCTTTAGAATTAAATTATTTTTAGGATCATCCCTCTAGGATTCAATTTTGTTAGGAACATCCCTCTGGTATTCGAATTTTTCAAGAATCATCCTTCTCGGTTTCCAAAATTTTTAGAATCATTCTTCTAGGATCCGAACATATTAAGGATTATCCTCGTAGGCTTAAAAAGTATTTAGGATCAATTCTCTAGGATTGAATTTTATTTTAGGACCATCCCTCAAAGATTCAATCACGTTTGGGGTCATCCCTCGAGGATTGAACAATTTGTAGGCTCGAAGCTTTAGGAGACAATGGCTACAAGCCAGGCAACATCGAAAGAACGATCAAAAATCTAAAAAGAAAAATAGCTGATCCGAAAACGGTTACAGCACCTGATAGGGAGAATGAAGGACAAATAACCGTAACAACTTCCCTTCCATACCTTCAGGGCATAACCGATCGCATAGGGAGGGTCCTTGGAAAACATAACGTGCGAGTCATCTTCAAACCTCAGAAGAAACTAGCACAAGTGATTCCGAGTGCAAAAGACCAAAGACCACCATTAAGTGCACCAGGAGTATACAAGATACCCTGCTCATGCGGTAAAGTGTACATAGGAGAAACCGGGAGGAAGATCAGTACACGGATCAAAGAACATCAACGGTGTATCAAATATGGCCATATTACACAATCAGCGCTGGCCGAACATTGGATGGAGACTGGTCATGCCATCCAGTTCGACAAAGCCCAAAGCCTGGCCCCATCAAACAGCTATTTTTCCAGGAAACACCGAGAAGGCTTGGAAATCCGAAAACATCCGGACAATCTAAACAGAGATGGAGGATATCACGTCAATCCTATTTGGCACACCGTCCTCCCGGTTTTTTAATTGACCAGCTGATCAATTAAAACATCTGATTGGCTGGTGCAGCGATCCAGAACGATGACTGCAACTATATAAGGAATACCTGAGGGACGAGAGCTTCAGTATCGGAGCTCTCAGCCCTGATGATGCAGACTGTAACGTTTGCGAAACGTCGGCACAACGCTGATCCTCAACACGGCCTCCATCCGGAAGCCACAAACTCTTCTCATTACATAAAGAGCCGTGAAAGCCTTAAAACTAAAATTTGTAGGCTCATTCTTTTAGGGTTAACAATTTTTTTATGACCATCCCTCTAAGAGTGAAAAAATGATTAAGATCATCCCTCTAGGGTTCGACATTCCTTACGATCTCACGTAAGTCTATATTCCTAGAATTTCTAGATAAACATTTCGGATGATGATCAAAACATACAAGTGAAAATAGATTTTTAGTTGCATTTCGATAGCAGAGTTACGTGATTACGTGAGTTACGTATGCGTAATTATGCTACACTGCAAATGTGGCAGAACTGTGTGGTTGACCACGAAGAGGACTGAAAGCAGGAACAACTTAACACTCGCCGCCCGAACAATCCGCTCTCTCCGCTGTTCCGAATCTCTCGACAATTGCCTAAACTCACTTTCCTCCCAAAGTTCTTCAACATCCGTGAACCCTGTCACCACCCCGCCGCCTTTCGACCCAAATCGGCAAACACCAATGAGGAATATTCACGCTGAGGTGAGAATTTCGGAATCGGAAAATGCGTCATCATTTCCTTACAGAAAATCGCGGGAATCCGATCTGCGAAGGCGGAAATTGATTGCTATTACTGGATGTTTGATTTGTGGAATGACGATGGGAAAGCCCGTGCCTAGATTGATGGCAACCCCTTCAAAGACTACGGGCTCGACGGGTGCAAGTGAGAGAAAGTGTGTAGATTGAATTCTGGTGGATTCTGGAGGAAAGGACCCGGAAACGCCCTCCTGACGAGTCGAGAGAAAACCGCTAGTGTGTGTACAGCGTCGGAGGCGGACGGTAAATACATCGAATGGAATATGGGATCAGGGCTGGTTGATTATTACGTAAGTGGTTGCAGAGCGAAGCTGGTAATTGCTCGGGCAAATTGAACATGCCTGCACAGCTTTTTGGGACGTGCCCTCTCTCAACTACCTCACAGCCTCGTACCTCGCAGCCTTTAAGGCGGGAGCCTGAATTAGAATGTACTAAAAATCGTTTTCTTTTATTGCTTGAATCGATAGATAATCTATCCAAGAATATATTTGCAAAGTTACAGAGGCCAATTGTCAATATTTTCTAAGTTACGTGGCCAAAAGCAAAGAAGCGATTGATATTTTCTCATATTGAAAACTTCGAAGTGCGTTTTCTCCAGTTTTCATTTTCACGCTTTTTCCAAATTGTCGGGCGGGATGGCAAAAAAAATAAACGACCTATTGAATCAAACCACAGTTTATTTTCTTCAGTATGAAAATCTCTTCAGTGTGAATTAAAAAAGATGTTGAAAACGTATTTTCAAATAATTTTTATAGCACGTTAAAGAGTTTTTTTTCACACATTTTCTTCCACCACCTGAGAAAAGTTAGAATTTCAGGATTTTTCAACTTTTTCTTAAGGGGAGATAGACACCTAGGAGCCGGAAAAGGTCATTTTTGTGAATTTTTTCATGGAAAACTATTTGAAATTTCAGTTTGGGGTTTTAATTATCTAAAAGTATATATATTCAAAAATATGTTTAATTTTCTTTATTTAAAAATATCAAAAATATACAAGTATATTGTATGATCCTTGGAGCGTCGTAAAAAAATTGCGTAGACGCTACCCATTGGCGTTTTTTCAAAAATCATCGAAAAAAAAACCAAAAAGATTATTAAATTAGATACTATAATCTAGTACTTGTCAGAGCCGATTTTGAAAATATCGATTTATGACAAAATGGCGGACGTTTGAACATGAATAGTAATTTCTGGGCCAAAAATTAGTTATTATTTTGCCTATAAAACAAAAACTAAGTAACGGGAAAAAAAATCCTATGACACGTACTAGATAATGGCGTAAAGAATAACCACAAAAAACCTCAAGGCAATCGGTTCATTGGTTTTCGAGAAATTTTTGGTACCGATTTTAAAAACGTGGTTTTGAGAAAAACGCGTTTGAAAATTTGGGAATGAATAAATCATGAAATTTGTCAACTTACATGGAATCATCGATACCGGGCCCATAGTGTAGGTTGTCTACGGTCGACGGAATGTAGTTGTAAATGTAGGTGTGAATATAGGTGAATCTAGATGTATATCTCCCCTTAATTCACCCAGAAGAAAAATATATGGTAATTGCAAATGTTATTGGTTTATTTGGTTCAGTCAAGAATTACGAGCTGCATCTTCCCCGCTGATTGGAGACTTCAGTGACAAGACGCACATGGAATAGGCTGATAAATCTGCAGTTATTTATTGTTTCATGGTGAACATTTTCTTTTATACGTTTCAAATATACATGAAAAGATGCCTCGATGTTTCCTAGGCTCACTTGTTTTTTCCCTTTTAAACAAATTCCCGAGAAAACCTTTTTTGGATCTTCTAATTCAGGCTCCCGCCTAAAGGGGTTATGCCCGGTGGTAAAAGTTGAAAAATCCCTTTTTTTAAATCGATATATGTTGAGATCATGTCATCTTATAAATAATCCCTGAAAATTTCAAGGTGACCGGATCAAAATTGACTGATCTATACGCCGTTATGTTTAAGCTTTGTCGGAACGCTCGGAACGTCGTTTGGAACTTAAAGGGGGGAAATCACAGTAGCACACAAAAAATAGGCATATTTTCGGGAATTAATTTTGGCTGAATAAAAGTATCAATCGAAAATCTGTAAAGTAGGTTTTATAGCAATACTAAAAAAGTACAAAATGTAATTTTTTCAATAAAAAATATTTAAAAATGGCGGCTGCGCAGCATATGCCCCAAGGCGCCTTTTTTTAGCTCGCCGAAGACATAACTCGAGCAAATTTTTACCGATCGACTTGAAATTTTGACAGTAGCTTCGAAGCATCTTTCTCCACGGAGCTACGTAGGATTTTTTCGATATATTGATTTTTCGCAAAATGGTGCATGTTTGAAAATAAAGTTGAATTTTTAACAAAAAAAAACGTTATAAAATCGTCGATAAAAAAAAAGTAAGCCATATAAAATAAAAAATCCTACGTAGCTCCGTGGAAAAAGATGTTTCGAAGCTACTGTCAAAATTTCAAATCGATCGGTAAAAATTTGCTCGAGTTATGTCTTCGGCGAGCTCAAAAAAGGCGCCTTGGGGCATATGCTGCGCAGCCGCCATTTTTAAATATTTTTTATTGAAAAAATTACATTTTGTACTTTTTTAGTATTGCTATAAAACCAACGTTACAGATTTTCTATTGATGCTTTTATTCAGCCAAAATTAATTCCCGAAAATATGCCTATTTTTTGTGTGCTACTGTGATTTCCCCCCTTAAATGCTTTTTTCTCGAAAGTACGTTTTCGAAGTCGGTGGGCAAAATATCTCAAAACTACTGCATCGATCTTTCGGGAATTTTTAAGGCTTCATCTTAATGTAAAAATATAGTATTTGATCGAAGGATTTTTTTTCTGATGTATACTTTCGATTTGATGAACGAAAAATGCCCATTTTGTTCGCAAAAATCAAGATTTTCACTTTTAACACGTGCCATTTTTTAAAAATATTTCAGAAGTTCCTTCTGTTTGGTTTTTTAAAAATCTTTTTCATTGTCTTTATATCAGATAAGCCGGTCCAGAAGGGCATTCCTCACCGCAAAAGACTTTTTCGAGAGGTGCTTCCCGAACATCGACTGTAAATCGATTACAATTGAATATTTCGACACAAAAAAATTCAAAGTGTTCTTTAAATTATTCTTTTTCAAACACCTTATTTTTGTAGAAATTTATCAAGATTTCCTTTTAAAAAAGCTTTTTTTCGACTGTTTTAACGAGGCACAACGTTAATATAACCTACCCTATACATACTTGAAATCATATTCCCACATCTCCGCAAATTTGAGGGGTTGAAAAATTACTCGACGTCACTGCGAGTTTTCGCCATTTCTTGCTGTCAAACAGAGCGCTTTCCACGAAACTGCCAATTTCCAAAAGAAAAAAAATTCAAAATAAACTCGCTGTTCAATCGTAATTGAACTTCGCGTCCGAAGTTTCGCACCTCCGTTAATTTATTTTTCCCGTGTGTCGCGACATTTCGATAAAGCGACTGGTCTTTAAAGTAATTTATGCTCTCAAGGCGGAGCAGTGCGAGCTTCCCCTCGTGTTCCAGTTGGGATTAAGTTGGTAGAAACGTCTAGTGGCTTTAAGAGTCTCCACTTTAAGAGCGTCGATGTCGGAGCAGGGGGAGGGTGTAGAGTTCGTAAATTTCTTCCGTTAAGTGAAAATTGTATCGTTTGAACTGGAAGGCTAAACCACCGGACTATACACTGTCGTGTATAAAAGGGACCAAGTACAGTACTACCTCTCTAAGAGAGCGGTCTAGGGCGGTTAGGGGAAGTAATTCTCGAGAAATTCGTCGCCGAAGCCTTCCCCCACCGCTAGGTTAGCGCGCTCGAAAATCGCGCATGTGGTAGCGTGTATGTGTTTCTCCACTCGAACTCCATAAGAGAGCGCGAACGAAAGTGTTGAGAAAACTGTAAACGAGTTGCGGAAAGTGTACTGGCGTTTCGTCGTTTCATGCGTAAGTATATCTCATTGAATATTGATGTGTAAATCTTTCTTTTTCTTCGCGTTTTTTTTATTCTGCTGTTTGGTATATTTTGTTGTTGCAATATTATAACACATATGAAGGAAACATTTGTAAAACTTTCAATAATTGTTGAATTATCTTATTGTTCGCAAAAATATACGTAGTATATTCGTTATCGAAACTCGAACATATGACACGCTGAGAGCAAAAGTAAGTCGAAAAAACATTGCAAGCAAAAGGGAGACACACTGTTCTTCAGCGCAAAAATGGGATATATCATTAATCTCAGAGTAAAAATGGAACAACTGTAGTTCAGAGCAAAAGTGATAGAACAAAAAACTGCGAGCAAAAATGAGTCAATTCTTTAACTCGTTTTTGCTCGCAGCGAAAACATGACTCGTTTTTGCGCGCAGCAAAAATTTGATTGATGTTAAGTGGTTGTGGAAACTTGTTACGTTTTTGCTCGGAACGAACATTTGAATGGTTTTCGGGTTTTCGCATCAGTGTTATTATGGTTTGATCCTGTATCGATTTTTTTTCATGCACTATTATTTTCACATATGATTACATTTTTTCCTAAGTGGGGCAGTTTAAATTTTATTCAGATGGTTCCGGCGCGACTAATGAGTCGATTATTTTTGTACAATATTTCGAACAACAAAATAATTAGGAAAAATTTGATTATAAATTTTGTGAATAAAATAACGTAAGGATTGAGAAAATTCTTTCTAATTTATTAACAATACTTTTTTTGATACAATTTTTTGCAATCGTTCTTATTCGTCTTCGCTGTCGCCGCTCGCAAAATCGTAACCATTTGGTTCCACATTACATCTTAGTTGTTGATAGAAAGGCCTGTATTTTAAATCAATAAATTTAACCAATTGCATTAGGTCGTCGTACTTTGCTTTAGTTATGGTGTTTCCATTCGGATACAAAATTGAGAGTTGCATTTGGGTGAATTGTTCTTCTGAGACGTTTTTCTTGCCAATGTCAACTCTTCTCAGCAACCTATCATCATAGACCATGTACAAGTGAAACGGTTGTTCTTTATCAAGTTTGATCGTTCTGGTTTTCAACCAGTTGATTGTTTTTTTTTTCGTCCACTTTTCTGTTCACGGTTAATTTTTGCAATTCTTGGGACGTGAAGAAATCGTTGGACTCCATTTTCGTAACTTCAAAAGTGGGTTCTTTTTTCTTCATTTTTTTTTATTATTTCGATCCAGTGATCGGGAGTGTTGACGATTTCATGCATTTTACGCTCTTTCTCAATCAGGCCAAAATTTCTATCGCAGCTATTGTAGCTATGACCGGATAGAAAGAACTTCTGCTTGATTAAATCGATTTCACTAGAGGCCAAGTAATGCTTCAACATAAGCGTCATTTTTATGTTACGATTTTGCCCCCCACACGAATCCGAGTACAAAATGAGATGTTCAATACGATCTGGCAGAGAATTCAGCAGGTGCTTCCGTAAACATGATGCAATTTCTTGTGCTCCTCTACCGGCAACATTTTCCGACCAGACGTACATATAGGCTGAAACAGAATAAAAATTAGCTTTCACTTTTCGATTGTTTTCTGCGACAGACAATTTTTTAATGTTTACATCTTTGTATGCGCACCTTTTTTTTTAAGCTCATCATAAACGCATAAGTTGTACGTCGCAAGTTGACGTTTGTAAAAGGCGATGTTCGTCGTCAATGATGGCGTTTCCAACACCTTTTGAAGGTCAAAAGTTAAAACCGCTGTTTCCTCCGATGAATTATTTGTAACATCCTGTTTAAACTCTTCGGCAATTCGTTTTCTC